>CAJNDS010000780.1:439158-851658 GCA_905221605.1 Symbiodinium natans
CACACGCACACGCACACGCACACGCACACGCACACGCACACGCACACGCACACGCACACGCACACGCACACGCACACGCACACGCACACGCACACGCACACGCACACGCACACGCACACACACACACTCACACTCACACTCACACTCACACTCACACTCACAGACACACACACACACACACACACTCACACTCACACTCACACACACACACACACTCACACTCACACTCACAGACACACACACACACAGATATATATGACACAGAGAGACACACATCGACGCATAGTCACATAGAGACACACGGAGACACACAGAGACACACGGAGACACACAGAGACGCGCAGAGACACACGGAGACACACAGAGACAGACGGACAGAGACACAGAAAGAGAGAGAGAGAGACGGACGTCCACGCACGCGCACACGCACACGCATTCGCGACTTCTAGAAGCTGCTGAGGTTGTGGGGATTGGGGCCTTAGAAAAACCTGTGCAAAGGCATGAGATGCGAAGTCCTGAGCTTCAGCGAGGGGCTACCGCATTGGCCAGGTGGTGCCTCAGCTTTTATCTAGTATTTGCGGGTACATTCCGGGCTTTGGGCTGGAGAGATGGTGGTTGCGCTTTTGGTCCACAGCTTGCCTCACTTGAGCCTACCACCTGCATTGTCACGACGGATCGTTTGAGACTCTTGGTGCTGCGTTGAGAGTTGAGACTGGGCAACCAAAATATGCCCCCTCAGGCCAAGCTGCTGCGAAAATGCTCAACCCTCCACACGTTACAAGCAAACGGAAAGAACCTGTCCATGCAGCAGCCAAGGCTTCAAGCTGTCAGCTGACAATCTTCAACGAGTGTCGCGGCAGATCTTGGGCCCAGCGGCTTCAACGAAGGACGGACAGCACTTGCTTTGGAGGCCAGGCAGCGACGATTCGGGGGCTTTGTAAATTTGGCATGTATTTGCGAGCTTGCTTTCTCCTCTTCAATCCTCTTCAGTAGTAGCTTAAGGACACCAAAGGTTCATGCAACCCCCCCCCCCTCCCCCCCTCCCCCCAAATCTCAATTCATGTGTTGACGGGACTTGAGAGGCAGTCACATGTAGTTGGATGAACTTGCTGGGACTGCCGCTGGTATCACACTGCAAGTGGTTCGGATTCACATGGATTGAGTGGCATTGCACGTTGTGAACAGGCTGCGCAATAGCGAGCGGTGCTCCTACTCCGTGGGGTGGCAGGGATGTAATGCGAGATGCACTGTGCCTCATCCTTTGGATTCGGGGAAACGCTTTCCAACATCATCAAGCTGCAATCGTGGAAGCGTCTCCATGACTTCTCAATCCTCTTTCAGCAAGCTGGTTGGGAAACTACTGGCTGAACGGATACAGCTCGAAACTTAAACCCCTTGGTAGTTCAACACCCCGAAACCTGAAGTCTGAAATCCGCCATATGGGTGGTTGTCAAAATTCTGGTCCCTTTTTGGGCCCCTAGTATAATACGGCACCTAAGATTTAAGGTACCTCAAAAGGGATCATAATTTTGACAGCCACACATATGTAGAGGCTACTCTGCGGGCCGCTGATGCTGTGGCCACCTGGCTGCAGTCGCCTGGGGCAGCAAGCGCCGGGCCAGGCGGGAGGGGCAGATGTCAGGGCCCAGACCTCCAACATCGTTGCGAATCCGAAATGCGGAAGCAAGCAACGCAGGACCAAAGCATAGTAAGGCTGAGCCCAAGCGACCACGGGGCACGCAGTTGGTTGTACTGTTGTACTGTAGGCCTGCAACTGTGGCTGCTCATCCTTGGAGTGCCATATATGTGAACATAAGCGAGCCCAGGGATGTCCTTGAGCTTCCCTCACAAGACGTCTTCGTCAGTCCTCATGGGGAGTCCACAACGCCGGCGACATACCACAGAGGTATGCGCAGCCGACATGACCGGATGAGTAGTGGGCTTGCGATGAAGCTGGCCAATCTAGGTTTTGCCTCGAGGTTATTGTTGGATCATAAGCAAGGTTGAGAACAGGTCCAACCAACAGGAACTTCATGGAACTGTTAAATGACTATAGCAGCTGCAGCATTGAGGATAAACATTAAATCATTAAATCATGAAAGTTTCTGGCCGACACCCCTTGACTCCTTTGCCCGCGCTTCCTTCGATGAAGGTCGAGGTCTGATCAGCGTACTCAGAGACACGTGGGCTGCATCCGACAAATGAAAATTCGAGAAGCTTTGCGATCGAGATGCAGAAGTATTGGACCAGAGGCAGTAATTGGGCATTTGTTCCTGAACAGCGTGGCAACAGTATGGGTATCGCGGTCTTTCATCGTGAGAATCGTGGCCGTGCTCTCGTCCAGTATGGATCCTGTGCGCCTTTCGTGGCCCGGATTGCGCTCCCACCTCGGTCCTGTGCACTTATGGAGGCTCGAATCTGCCGGGGTGTGCTGTCCGGCCTCTCGGTGTCTTGAACGGCTTTGCTTCGGCATCCGTGCATGCTCCTCCGGAAGCCGTCTGTAATTTTAAATATTAGTTTTCCCGGGCCCTCCCGGCACCCAGCCAAATACTAAACCTGTTTGAGAACGGGGGAGGGTTTGCTGCCGTGAGCCATTAGGGTTTTCAATTAGGCTTAAGGCTTAAGGCTCAGAGGGTTTTCAGGGTTTAGGGATGAAGGCTAAGCCCCAACTTCCAACTGAAGCCAGAACCCCAAACTCCAAACCCTATACTCCCTCCTTCGCCTCCCAGGCTTCGGATTTCAGGTTTTAGGGTTTAGGCCCCCCCTTCAAATATTTTTTCCCGGCCGAGGCGAATTTTGGAATGCGGGGGCGGGGGGGGGTAGGGGGTGGGGGACGGGGGGGGGCGGGGGGGCGGCGGGGGGGGGGGGGGGGAGTGGGGGGGGATGTAGTATTAGGGGAGGGGAAAAAGAGTCTGAGACTAATTAAGCCGTCAGCATTTCAATTTCTATATTGGTCATGCAGCAATAATTCTAGGACTGATTCGAAACGGACACGGTTGTTCCAGGAATTCCTGTTTTCTTCTTCTAAATATTGCTGTCTAAGTTGCGCATAGTCAATTCTCTATCCACGTGCTAGCGGACTGACAAAACGCCTTTGCGGCCTGTGTTTGCTAAAAGACTCAGGCATTCTAGGCATCCGAGGCCTTCACTGCAACCAAACAATTAAGCTCATCTTGTGAAGATTTGTGAAGGCCACATGGGGCCCAACAGACGCCAGCAGCTTTGCCTACCTGCGGCCCCATGTCCCACATCGGCGCGCAGGTGTCGGTATAAGATTCGGCAACACGCAGGTTATGCTTTGGGGCTTGGTGATCCTGGTTTCGGTGAGCTGCGTTTTCTTTTAAGGGGCCATCTGGGAATCTGGGAACCTTTCCCACTGTCACTCTCACCCCCGTGCAAAATTCCAATTGGGTGTGGAGTTGACTGGTTGCAGGCCCTCAGCCATCCAGCTCGACGATATGCAGGGGTTTGGAGGGTTTTTGGGCGTAGGCAAGGCTGCGGATTCAAGAGCTTCGAGTTTTGCTTCAGGGCAAGTTCCTCAGTGAATGCTCAGAAGTCACATTGCGTACTGAACTCAGCTGAACTCAGCTGAAAGACTGAGAGGCGTGGCTTTTTTGCCGCTCGGTGGTTGGGGTGCTTAATTGCCTAGGTCTTGGTTGCACGTTTTCATTTTTTCATGCATGTGCCAGGGCTCGCACATAGAAGCCTCCATGATCCTTGAGACGTCGCAAGAACCACTGACTCTGCAGGCAGATCCTCTCCCGAACTCTGTCCTCTCATGGAAAATTGACGAAAAAAGGGAGTCTCTGAAACAGGCCTTGGCACCGAAACGAGACAGCCCGCACTGCTGAGGCTGCGTGACATGTTTGACTGCCGCGGAATGCACGAAGTGCCCGAGCCCGATACGTCCAGAATCATGGCCGCCTGTGGGCCCCAAAATTTCGTTTAGGGGGGCAGGGCTTCGGGTATGCCACAGTAGTGTGCTGAAGCAGTTTTGCATGGAGCTAATGCAGATATCAGGCTAATCATGGAAAATTGAGAGCTTTGGATTTTTACACACCTGTCGATATTCAGCATGTGGCAGCATTTGGGAGCTCTCTCGGATGATGGGCAAGTATACTGCCAGGGATTTGTGCAAATGCTGCTTATCATGTTGCTTGTTCCTTATCACATGCCACACATTTGGGTATTTTGGTTGATAAAGGCGGCTCTGTTTTTTGCTTTGTTTTGTAGCGAGGCACCTTGCCTTTGGATTCGCCGGAGTCCCTGCTCTGCCTTTGTGAGTGCCTGGCGGGTTCGACAAGCCATCCGAGCTTTGGCATGAGGGACGCTTGGGGCTAAAGTCGGCCAAAGGGCGGCTAGAAGGGTGTAAGATGGTGTAATGGGTTATGATGAATAGAGTAGGTAGGTGTGCGTTTTGGGTTTCATCTCAGGAACCGAGGTATCTGGTCGAAGCTTGTAGAATTTATTTTCTCGTTAATGCTCTCCGTGGAGGCCGCGGCGAGACAGACAAAGTGCTCTCGCTGCCGGTCGAATTCGGTGAAAGTGGGGTCTTATAAAGTCACTTGAGAGTCAAGAACTTGGCTTCATCACCATGGCGCATAGTCTAGAGATCCTCATAGGAGTGCCTGGCACATGAAAGCCCTCACCTGCATCGCGCTTCTTAATTCGTGAGAGGCGGCTGTGCCAGGCCAAAAACAATGCTCTTTTCGTGGTCTTGGTGTTTAATGCAGATGACGTTGCACATGTCATGCTTCATGTGGCGTACCAATTTGCTGCACCTGATCTTGGAAAGCTCTTCTGCGGAAGTAGGCCCAGGCTAAGCAAAAAGACCCGGCCTCCTACAAGCAAACTTGGTTGGCTTACCGGATAGCTTTTGGGAGGAACGTGCGATGAAACTGAGTTGTCATGAAGGGCAACGGTGGCTCATGAGGTTCTTGGCGCTTCCCAACACCCCAACACAAAAGGTTGAGGGCTTGGTTGGCTTGGTTCTGTTTCAGCGCATCTTTCGCCCGCACTTGGTTGTGTTTGACATCCCTGTTCGCCCCTTTCCCTGCAGAGGCAACCTGGCGAAGCCGCCCCTCTGCCACATTCCTTCACCATTTGCTCCTTGGCTGCTTGCAAGAGCATCAGAGGACGACATGCAGTGCTGGCTCGACAAAGTTCTGTCAGTTTGTCTTAATGAGATGGGGACCTCAGCCGAACTCAAAAAGGTAGGACATGAGGACACCTGATCCGACATCATTCCCTAGACTCTAGAGTCCAGACTGTATCTCGAGCCTTCATCCCAGATGAGGTCGCTCGTCGGGATCGCTGACAAGTTCGAACCCATCATTCTACATGCCTCACAGCGCCCCGGCAGAGATCTCGACTCTTTACAAGTAGGTCGCGGGAGTTGCTCTGAACTGACTCCTGCCCAGGATGCTGGAGATAAGACGATTTCAAGGTGTCTGAAGTTGCTTCGTACCGTGGGTGGGCACATGGTGTACATGGCAATCCTTCGACATGTCTTCTTGCCCTTCTGTTTCTTCTGCTCAATCCGAAGGTCAGCCCACAGAATCTGCAACGCGGTTTAAGAATTTGTGAGGCGGCTGTATAGAAGTAGAACTCGTAAACTGGCCAGATCTGCCGGAACTCAAAGGCAAACATTCAACAATGTCACATGCACAAGTACGAATGCAAATGGACTTTTTTGGTACAGGTTCCATGGGGCATAGGTATCTAGATCCCCAAAGGCAAACAAAACGGATGTGTAGGCACTTTATATGCGTGTGCGTACATATCTATATATATATAAGTACAGACAGCCCGAAGAATCGGCAGCATGAAGACTTGAATCAGGTGCGATGGGTGGTGGGGGGTTCAGCCAGACGCCTGTGCCAGCTGCAGCCTACATTGTGGCAGCCTCAGTACTCCTGCGTAGGCGCGTGTGCAGGACTCAGGGTAGAACTAGCGTGCTGGCTTGGTTTTTGCTTCCTTGAGCTCTCAATCTTTGCATCTCGCCAGACCTTCGAAGAGGATCCGTGCTTCCTGGTATACGCCATGGTAGGGTTGTGGGATTGGGAGCTCAGGCTGTGCTTGGCTCCCATATATACCAGAAGCTGCAAAATCTAACCTCTTACTCTTGCACACCTTCCTCCTCCCCAGTCGCAGCAACCCACCTTGCTGAGGTGGACTTGGCCGATCCTGTTGCGACGGCCTTAGCAGGCAATGTTCTTGGGAATTGGGTGCCGAGGCCTGAGTTCTCGAGACAAAAGCTCGGTGAATGCTCAGGACAGGAAAGCAAGCCCTTGAGGCATCGGAGATGATTGAACGTGGCATGAAACGTTGGCATGGACCTGAGGATCAGTTGTTGGGCAATGCCCTGCGCATGCTGGACGCCGCTGCATCCTCCAAGCTTGTGTCCCGAACTCAGAGAGATCAGCCTTATCCAAGAATTGCGCCGCGAATTCGGGCGGCTTAGTTGCCAACATGCCTATCCCGAAGCTTCTGAGCCAGCCAGCTCTAGCAGCTCTTGCGCAAGCTTTGGCGCAGCCTACGACGCCTTGGCCCTGGACGCTACGAGATCGATGGGCGGCGGGTGACGCTCCGCCCAGGGCTCAACTTGCTATGCAACCGCGAATTAGTCTTAATGATGTTGGGCCGTGCGGGTGATGCCACTGCGCGGCGTGCATGTTTCTTGGGTTGCAGTCTGGTTTGCATGCTTCGGCTTACACCGGGCCCTGAGCTCAGGTTGTAGGCCTTCGGCCTCTCAAAAAGTTTACAGCTTAGGTTTGTCTTGCTAGGGCAGGTAGAGCTAGTGTGGCCAGGATGGGAGATATGGCACTCTTCCCGCAAGCGTTGCAGGCATCAAGGGCTAGTCCCAACTATCTATACAGACATTGTACTTAGGCATGTGGATGTAAGGCTAATGCCCCGCCGTGTCCGCATGCAGCTTTCGTTAGTATCTACAGCTTCTCTCTTTGATGACGACACTTCTCTGCCTTAATAAGCTTTGCGCCCAAAGCCTCAAAGCCATGAATCGGCTTTGACTGCCTTCTGTGGATGAAATTCGCAAGCCCTATAATGACGACAGCCTTCGCTTGCAGTCTCCGAGGTTGGGAACAGGGCGGAGCTGGCCTGGTCGTGATCGAAGATGAGGACTGCATGGTAGGAGGTTACAGTGCTGGGATGTAGAGGATAAGCTTTCAGGGTTTCTTGGCTCGTGGCAGCCTTTGCCTTTCTTGGGATGTGGGGGATTTGCATCGCAGCATGCAGCATAGACGACCAGCTCATCCAGTCAAAGTACACCGCTCTACCGTTCTACATGCTTAATGGGCGATGCTTCAGGGGCTTCCTTGGGCGATTCTTGCTTCAGGGTGCCGGGTTTCGTCAAGACGCTGCAAAGGGCATTCTCTTGCTTTTGGCTCCTCGTCTTGCATTCTGCGGTCCGCCATGCTGCGCAGGTCCTAGATGCCCGGGGCTCCGCCATGCCGCCACCTGGCTGCAGTAATATGGTCGTAAGCCATTGGCGGCTCAAATGTTCTGCATTCGGGTTGCACATGCACATGTCCGCATATGCGCATACTCAGTGCGCAGATTCAGCGCACACACCCACACATGCTTACGTATTTACATACACATTCACAGATTTTCTGGCGAAGTGGGGTACATGTAAATTTGGTCTTTTGGATTTCCAGACCGAACGCCGAAACCTTTACCTTCATATTTCACAGCTCTGCAGACCCATAGTAAGGCTACACGCATGTGTGTTTTACCATGCGCATCTTGGCAGATGCATGTATATGTAAAGCAAGACATGTAGTTGATAGTTCTGAAATTTGCTGCGTAGAGACGCAAGATCAGCAGACTCACAGCACCAGCCCCTCCTCCCAATTCGAAGTTGAGGTTGGTGGCGTACCTGAAGTCGGCGGGAAATGTGGCCGCCTCGCTGAGCGGGCAACGCGCGACCAAGCTGCTCTGGAATTGGGGTTCTTAAGCCTTTGCGGTTCACAAGCTTAATTTAGTGGGTTGCGGATTTCCGGATCTGAGCGCTCGTAGGCCATGGGCAGAGGCGGCAGGCAGAGACCGAAAGCCGGACTAGAGATGAGATGGTTTCGAGTGAAAGTGCACGAATTACGCTGCCCTCGAACACGAGTCCTTATACAACTTGGAGTTGCTTTTCGTAGGAGATTGCGGCGAAGGTAAAGGCTCCATGCTAGGGGCAAGATTGCCAGTTGCAGGGGGGTTGGCATTTGCAGGATGTTCAGTCCGAGTGTTCACAGTGTCGAGGAATTCGCCGGGTAGAGGGGCTTGATTTGGGCGGCTGTTTAATGCAAGCTTGGGGTTTCTTTCGGCCGCTCGTCGGCGAGAAGTCCTTCGATGATGAAACTTGGGTACTGGGCAAGAAGGGTCGTACACACGCCCGGGCTGAGCACCCAAATCCGGAGTCTGACTTAACAATCAACCTTTGATGTTACATTAAGTTTTTGTTGTATGGCTGATGGACATTCGTTTATGTTATACTATTGTATATACATATATACATAGCATTTCATTTCTCTTGTGCAATACAAAATACATACATACACACATACACACATACATACATCAGCATGTGTAAACTATGTCCGAGGCCGATATGCCAAAGATTGCCAGAGTGCCAAAGAGCCAGCGCTTGACCTTTGACGACGACGCGCCTGCAGCGCCCTCGGGGAGCTTCTATGAGCTAGATGTTAGAAGATGCACGCATATGTGTACATATATATATGATTCAGCCCCGGCGGGCCCCCCCCCCCCCCCCCCCCCCCCCCCCCCCCCCCCCCCCCCCCCCCCCCCCCCCCCCCCCCCCAATGGTACCCCCCCCCCCCCCTGTGGTGTGGTTGGGGGTTGGTTTTAGGGTTTTAGGGTTTAGGGTTTAGGGTTTAGGGTTTAGGGTTTTAGGGTTTTAGGGTTTTAGGGTTTAGGGTTTAGGGTTTAGGGTTTACGGTTTAGGGTTTTAGGGTTTAGGGTTTAGGGTTTAGGCTTTAGGGTTTAACCCGCGGATGGGGTACTAAGATGATCCCCCCCCCCTGTGGTGTGGTTGGGGGTTGGTTTTAGGGTTAGGGTTTAGGGTTCAGGGTTTTAGGGTTTAGGGTTTAAGGTTTAAGACTTAAGGTTTAGGGTTTAGGGTTAGGGTTTAGGTTTTAGGGTTTAGGGTTTAGGGTTTACGGTTTAGGGGTTTAGGGTTTAGGGTTTAGGGTTTAGGGTTTAGGGACCGTAGAGTAGGCTTGGGGGGGGGGGGGATACCATGGGGGGCGGGGGGGCCCAGGACGCTCGACGCTGAACCATATATATACATCATGTTTCTATGCGTGTGTTGTTTGTTTATATATATATATTTATATTTATATTTATATTCAAATATGTCTATGTACATGTGTATGTATATCTGTACACCTTTAGAGACATATTTAAATATGTATATGTATATGTATGTATATATATATATATAGGAGCGGATGTATGCATGTATGTATGTCTAGTAACACATATATAGTGTGTACACGCACAACCTCCCAACCCGCACTGGTCTTTCGGGTTGTAAACAGGGCCGCAAGAGGTCTCAAGAATCAACACGCTCGGGGACTACTTTCGAGAACTCTAGAATGCCATTGAGGCTCTGGGTCTGCATCGCCAGAAAGGAGAAAATCATAGCCGTAAAGCGCCGGCAACGTGCACCAAAGTTGACCCCGAAGACCAAAGTATCGTTACATTCACTCGGGGAAACATGTGCGAGCATGGCACGCACGGTCTATTGCACAGATGGGGCCTGCAATTTGAAATGCCCAGTGATCCAAATAGAGCTTCCCAGGTTGCAAATGAGACCAGAACCAAGAGTTTAACCTTAGTGTCTTTTAAGGGCATTGCGTGGTTTGCATCGTGCTTGAAGCCTGCAGCCCCGGCACGCCTTACTGTTCAAGCCGGAGAGCAAACTCACGACCTCAAAGCCGAAAACATTCTATACCCTAAAGCCTTGCGTAGCCTGTCCTCTGGAGCCCCGGCAGTCCAGTCCAAGAGGCAGAGCAAAATCTGGCGTCGCAGATTGAGAAGCTGGGTAGCGAGCCACTACTCTGCACCAGGATGCGGGTTGGTAAGAGAGGTCCTGAGCGATTGCATTCGGACCCCACCATTCGGGTTCTGAGGGCTCCAGGATTTGCATTCTCACCTTGGCACCAGTGTGCTGATCATTCTAGCTGAAGCCACACAGCAGGTTTGGGGTTTTGGGTTGGTGGGCTCGTCAAATCCTACAGCTGCACCAATCGAACCGCTGAACTTACGTTAGCCCCTCTTCTGCGGCCGTCGCATCTTTGTTGTGATTCTTCTGCATCTTTTTGGGGAGGAGGCGGTGTTGAGGAAGTTGATAGTAGGGCTTCCGGAGCTGTTGCCCTGCCACGGTGGTGCGAGCAACCAACACCTCGATGGGAATACTTAGGCGAAACTTCTTCTTGCATCCAGAAACGCAGGGCATTAATTATAGGCTGCAAGGGCCCTGTCACAAGACTTTTCATATGAGATCAACCGAAACTGCACTAGCTCCAGGCTTTTGAGGCTGGAAAATGCCCCTGCCCAGAGTACACCCGGTACCTCCATGATGGAGCCTCGACTTGTAAACCCTTGAATCAGGCCCCACCAAAAAGCCATGAGTCTCGTGACCTCAGGCGATGCGAGTCGATGCGCTTGGGCCTTGTCTTTTGCGCGCAGGGCGCGTGGACATCTGTACTGTGAACACACCCGCATAGGTGTCTTTCTCTCTCTCAATCACTACACCTTGGAACCCAATTCTTGTGCCTGTTGAGTGGCCTCTGCCTGGAGGCCTGGCAGTGGAGCAGGCGCGGCTGAGGGAGGAGGCGGCGGAAGCCTACGAGCCGCAGCCTTGGTTTGGTTTTGCTTGGGTTTTGGGAATCTTTGTGTGAACTTGGTGTTTAGATGTTTGTAGGGTTCTAACCGCTGGTTTGGGTTGTTGCGGCTTTTCGGTTTCGATTCGGCATTGAGGGTTTTCAGGCTCAAAAGATTTTCAAGGGCCTACAGGATTGAGGATTGGGTCCGATTCCTGAACTGAGGGTTCCAGGTTCAGGAGAATTCGCAGTTGTTCTTTGAGGTGAGAGAAATAGCGCCTTCCTGAGGATTTAGGGCTCTTTTCCAGGGGGCGATGGCAGCTTCGGGGCGGCTAAGGGGCCAAGCTTGTCTGCTATGGCGCCCCCCAGGAAGCTGAATCGAGGCCGCGTTCCACCTCCACAGATCGCGCCCATGCAGTGTCTCGGAAAACATTGACTTTCAGTACTCTATATGTAGTCCTCTATTGGATTGTGTTTTTTTCTCTTCTTGTGAGGATACGAGCGTCATGAACAGTTTCGAGGCAGTTGAGGTGTTCGGTTTTC
Organism: Symbiodinium natans; assembly: GCA_905221605.1. NCBI lineage: Eukaryota > Dinophyceae > Suessiales > Symbiodiniaceae > Symbiodinium > Symbiodinium natans. The sequence continues at coordinate 450,558 of CAJNDS010000780.1, forward strand.
AGAGTTATGTTCGGCTCCAGGTTCAGGGCTTTCTGTTTGGAACTTATGCACTTAGCCGCATCGCACCGCCTGCGACATGTTGCGCTACTCGTAGGTTCAAAGGAGACATCTATCTGCTCAGGGTCGGGATCAACAGCCGCCTGAACCCAGGTTTATGAGCTGACGACACATCCGCCTGCTCGACCCTATTCTAGCGCTGCCAGATATCCATGGTAGGAACGAGAGGGCTCAAGCTTGCGGCCGGCGATGATCTGTGGAGGCTGTTTGTCAGGTCAATTGGGTAAATTCCACAACCGCCTGAGAGATTCACATGGCCCCTGAGCCTTACCTCGCAATCTCAGAAACCAATCCCACGTAGTGCTTTCATCGTGAAACCCCTAGCAGCAGTAGGATGTTTCTTACAGACTCGATTCGGACCCTCACGCTGATTGCCCTCTGCGCGGGGATCTACGAGTAGAGACCATGTTTCCCTGAGTAAGCTATTGCCGCTGATGCCCGTAGAGGGCGAAGCGAACGGAACACTGGGAACAGTCGCCCAGCTTGTTAATGACATCCTGGCTGCTCTGATTCCCCATGCGTTTGGAGGTGACAGGTTTGGGACGGTTTTGGAGGGGGGTCTAAGGACCAGGCAAGCATGGCCGGCCTGATCCGGCATTGAGGGTAGGACAGTTTTGGGCTATTTTTCGGATTCTCCAAACAGATCTTGAAGGTCGCCTACTACGGGGAACTTATAGACGGTATGCACTGGGCATACGGCTCCCCATCCTTGGGATGCTGAAGGGTCACTTGACGTATGGCATCACGTTCAGCGCCCATGCGTGTGGGTGTGTGGGTGTGTCAGGGGAAACAGAAGTGGGCTTGGATGTGTGCAACGCAATTCAAGCTCATTCTGCTGCTTTGGATGATGCAAAGTTATCTTCGACAGAACGAACCCAGGGCTTGGACCAAGGAAGCCTCAAGTGCTCGCCCGGTTGCACAGTTGGGTAGGCCCTTGGGATATTGTACATTTTCTGGGTTTTAGAGGATCATATTTTAGGAATATTTTTCAGAGGGTTCTAAGGGCCATCCTAGAAAACATCAAGACTGCTGGAACATCATAGGGTTGTTTCCAGCTTCAGCAACATCGGGCAATTCCTCATGCGTGAGCCTTTGACCCGCAAGTGATCTGGCCACATTCCCTAGCGCTGAACGTTGAACCCGAAAACCCTCAGATCATGCAGCAGAAAATTTGAATCCTCAACCACATCCCTCTAGTTCCTTGTTGCAATGACCCGGCCCCAGACCGCCAGCCATCAAAGCTCTACCTACAAGTTCCTGTAGTTTCTTGATGCAAGGACTAGTGACTAGTAAGTACCCTGGACCTGAAAGTCTTTAAATTTGGAGGGGGTGGTAGGCTCAGGCCTGATTTGCTTGTTTGCCTTATAGACGGTCAGGCAAGAGGCAGGAAGTTCTGCTTTCTTGAAGTCTTCATCCAAAGTGGCCTTGTCGATTGTTTTTTGCGATCACTATCCCTTACGATTTGCACCCCTAGCTTGCAAGGCACGCCATTGTCACGGGGTGTGCATAAAAATTCATACCTCCCGCCACCTCCAGACATGCCCCTTTACGACGCTGCACTGACGAGCCGCTGCTTCTTGTTATCATAGAGATCCGGATTGCACCCGGATGGCTCGTAAAATTGAGCGCGATGCTCTGACATGGAATCTGGCTCACGAACCCAAAAAGGAAGCGAGATTCTGCCTGCCTTGTCCTGAAATTCCCGACCGCAAGCCCTAAACGGAACGTAACCCCTCTGAGCTGCAGTTGCTGTCCCATCACGCAGCGCCTGGGGAACCTTCACCGGGAATGTCCTGCTCCTGGACAAGCCCTCAACGAAACGGGGACTAGTCTGGAGAGCCCCAAGTCCTGAGCCGACAGAAGCCTTGGAAGTCTTTAAGTCCCATCTTTCGCCACACCTCTGAGCCTCTGAGCCTGTCCCAGCTTGCGGCTCAACCAGCAGCCAATAGAGGGCCCTCGCTCAGATGCCGCGGCAGCTGGCTTCCTGGCTGCAGATGGTTGTCGCAGATTGCAACACTCTTTCCCAGACAGCAGCCCAGACACCGGAAACCATCCCAGCCCCAGAATGTTGCACCCACTGTCATGTTATGTCTAACCCCCCCCCCCCCCCCCCCCCCGGTGCCCTGGCGGACAATGAGAGGAGAAAGCCAGGGGTTGAGGAGTTCTTCGAAAGGGATCTTGCGAACTGTTTGTGTGCAGATGTGAACGGAGCTCTTGAAGTGGAGTTCATGGTTTCGGCTCGGCTCTCGGGTTGTCGGGTCTTGGGAAGGAGACGGACGCATTTACTTATCTTTGAAGCGCGCGGCCTCTTGAGGCAGGAGAAGAAGGACTCGAAATCCAAAGCCCCATGAGGGAGATCTCAAAGAGAAACTGAAAGCCCTTACACAGACTTAAACAAAACACGATCCTGACCCCCCAACTTTGTCGCAGGCTCGCCTTTGAGCCGGTAGTCTTGTCATAGAACGGCTCCTACCAAGAGAGTGCAGCGAAAAGAGCTTCAACAACCAAAGGTATAGTCTTCAATAGGTTGGGAGAGGTTTATGAGAAAGAGAAAGAGAGGGTGGGAGCGAGAGAGAGAGAGACAAGATGGGTTTGACATGTTTGTTTTTGGTTTCCTCGGCCTCGTGTGTCTTTCTTGAGGGCTTGGGGGTCGGGTGGCAGCTCATTTAATTAAACAATCTTCGAATGATCTCTGGCACTGCGTGGCTGTTCATGATCCTCTCTGGCGGTGTGTTGATCTACGGACCGAAGATTTGGCTCTACCTGGCCAGGGTTTGAGAGTCTGGAGCGAGACAAGACCGTCCCAAACCCAAAACGAGACAATGCCCGGATGCCTTGCCCAGCTGCCGCCGGCGGCACGGCGGCCGCTGGGCGGCCTACTGCTGGCACTGCTCGCCGCTGTGGCGGGCTCTGCATGTGCTGAAATCTGGCTTCAGAATACCCAGTGGTACCCATCTTCTCGAAGTATCGGGTACATGTTTATGGTCACCAGTGTAGGGTAAAACAAATCCAGCCGGTTTGTTCAAAGGTTGCCGGATAGGGCGAGACATTTGGACCCTGAATATCTAATTTTGGAATGTCTTGCTGCATGGCACTTTTCATAAGAGCCTTCGTTTCCGCAGAAGTTGCTTTTACCAGGTGGAGGTTGAAAGGGGGGGTGGGGGTGGGTGGGTACGGTTCCTTGGGCTCAAGACGCATGAATCAAAAATCAAAAAGGCAATGGGTTCAGCAATCGCTCGCAACCTGCCATCGAGTTTGCAACTGTTTGACAACACGAAAGTTGCGCAGCTCCCACTTCTCATGAGCCCTAAGTCTTCATAGAACAGAAAAAAGCACCGAAGGGGCTCTCGTGGAGCTTCCCAACCCCGTGCCAGGCCGCGTACACCTACATTGTGAAGTACCGGGAGGCCGCGTGCGGGCGCCCAGCTGAGGAACTTGGGGGCTCAGGGGTTATGGTTCAAATCTTTCTACCCCTATAACTCTATAGATCATAAACCCTCTAAACTCTAAACCAGGGTCGTGATCTGGCTTCTGACCTGGCACAGAAAGCCTGGGCAAAGATCTCAGGTCGACAACCTAGCTGATGAGTTTACGGTAACGATGCTAGATGCCGGATGTTGGACGTGGTGTGGTAGTGGTATGTCTGGAATCCGGTCTCTGGCTTGAAGTAGGATCACGGCAAAGGTCCAGGGTCGGAGAAGGGCTGCCGGGTGTCCACTGGGTTGTGGTTGCTGTGGATTTTGGTGTTGTGAAATCAGGAGGCTCGGCCGTCTGTCGTGCATCTAGTGGAGTGATTGACCTTTCGAAGCCGTGCCAGCCGCGTGCGAGTGTGAGAGTCGAACTTATCATGCCCCAAAACACAGAGCTCTGTAAGATGATTAGGATCGAGTAATTAAGTCCAAGTGCCTGAAAAGTCGAAGGTGGGATGTATTGCGCTTTTGGCTGAGGCAGAGGGGTGCTCAAGTGAAAGTGAGCTCTGCTGCCACAATGTGGCTAACACACGCTGCACATCACGCAGGAGCGGTAGCTCCGTCTGCCATCCGAATCTTGCGCGTCTGCGGGACAGCGACGGCCGCGAGGTGTCCCGTGCTGTGGAGCTGTTAGCATCTGCTAGTTGGTGCCGAAAGACAAGGGTCGGCCCGTTGAGTTGAATTCATTGAAGTTGCTGCATCGGATGTGAAGGACTGATTGTTGGTTTTGCTTCGGTGCTTGCATGTCAAGACAAGCCATGCAGCTCGCGGCGGATACACGAGACCGCCAAGGCAGACATAGGGACATAAGTAGACCGGTAGACCGCAATTCCCGAAAGCGTCCCAAATCATCAACCTTGACTTTTCCACGGCCCCATTACATCCCATACTATTCTCCACAAGCCCTGAAGCCGAGAGCACCTTTCCAATGCTAGATTCTTGCTAGATCCTGCTGATCGGCTCCCTCTGCGTGGACCTGGACAAGGACTCACCACCCTGGATTGTAATTAGGATTGTTGGAGATGTCGAGGGCTCTGGCCTTCAGAGCACCACTGCCGGTTTTGCTCCAAGCTGCACGCAAGCCTCAACTGGCATTGGTGCACTACCTAGCCCATTGTCCTTTTTGTGTTTCAGGGACATGCTGGGACAACAGCCAGCAGGAGTCATCCCGGCTGGTGACGGATGCGCTAAATGCCCACCGTCCAGATGTGCACGCCTCGGCCGCTTGTGTGTGGAGATTCAGCCGCGCAATGGCATCTCATAGTTGCTTGGCCGAGGGGCAGGGTAGGCGCCTTCGTGAAGCTGTGGAACGCTGAACACACAACATTCCAGCACACTCCAGCACCAAAGGTTTTCGAAGCCCTCAATGCCCACAGCTGCAAAACCTTGAAGCTGGAATTCAAGCTTGAGTGAGAACGATGTGTGGGTTAAGGGCTGAAGGCTTAGGGGTGCTATATGCGAGGCTATGGGATTAAATCTGGGGCCCTGGGGGGGGGGGGGGTTGGGCTTGCCTGTGACCTTGCAAGCGGGAGAACCCTTTGGAAAAAAAAGAAAAAACAGAGATGAAAGGCTGACCGGGCCGAGCCGGGGCGAAAGCTGGTCGGAGCATGCCCGGAGGGTTCCCGGACAAAAGAATCCTCATCAGGGTGTCGGCATTTTGAGGGTCCAGTCCGTGGGCTGCAACGTACATCAGAGTGACTCCGCTCGTCCCTCCGACATACTGTGGCCTTGTGACTACCGAAAGGCTGTGTTTCGGGTTTTGGGTCCAGTCCACTTCCCAGGTCGTGATGTTGGAAGGGTCTCCGTCTTGCTCTCAGCATGGGTTGGCATAGCTGAGTTCGTCGACGGCTGCTTTCCTTCGTTAAGAGAGCCTCCGCCATAGGATTGGGAGACTTGGGGTTCGCGGGGTTCAAGTATCACACTTCTCGGATTCATGATGCTAAGTTTGAATTGTTTGATTGCGGGGCATTGCGGGGGTCTCTTTATCCAATAGCATTCATCGAGAAGGCTGCCCTTGGTTGCCCGAAACTCTAGAAGAAGTCACGAACTCCGACTCGGCTTGCGCGGCTTGATCGGATCCCTCCCAACATCTCCACTCCTCCCCCACGTCAAAGTCACTTGTGAAAGGGCTCAATGAAGTGGGCGGGGCTTGAGAAATTTGACAAGGCCATGCTTTGGAAGTTTGCCTTCCTTTGGTTCTTCGCTGGGGATGGGAAAGGGTTCCCCTGCGACACTCTGCCAGGGTTTGTTGCTTCATGACCTACCTTACATGGTTCCTTGGCGCCTAGATGCAGCCTCAGCCTTCGATTCGATTATCCCGCCGTCGGTCAAGGACAGCCGTCGCCCAGGCTATGCTTACAACAGGTCGCATGGAGCTCAGGTAGGGGGTCGGGCTTGCTTGCATGTCCCTTTCAAGCTTTGCCCTGATTCGTGAGCTTGCATTGCGAATGCAGGATGTCTGGCCTGAGAGGTTTTCAGGTACTCCGGTGTGACTGCCGTGCAAGGCTGTATGAGGACATAGGACATGTTGGCTTGATCTCACAGGCCCGAGCGTTCTCAAACAAGACCTCGAACTCCATACTTATGAAAACATATTAGACCAGCTGCTAAGCAGCAGCTCGCGTTTCCTAGTCCAGGCAGTTATTGGGGTACCCTAATAAAGCATCCTAAAGCCACCTGCCGGACGCCCAGACTGGGAGATCATCGGCATACGGAGGCCCAACAGTGCCGGCCTTACGAATGGAGGCCTCACATCGCTGCTGCATTAGAGGAGCGCGGTACATGAGTAACTATAGTACACGATAGTAGACCCTTGCGGCGTATTCTCGTTTAGGAAGGGTGAGCCTCGCATCCCACCCGACCCAGAAGGTCTAAGAATAATTCAACATACCCTTAATTGCTTTTAAGGGTATGCCCAAGGGGCAACCTGCCAGGACAGGGTCTTGAGATCTCGAGTGTTTTCGTTGACAACACAAGCTCCAAAATGTGTGCAGTTGTGCGCGGTTAGTGTACTGGTTTAAGGCACACAGGGACTGTAAGGCTCGCACACATTCACAAACCCTAAGCTCTCATCACCTTGGATTAGCGTACGCAAAGCCAGAAGCCCCCAAAGCCAAAGGTGCCGCTCCAAGCCATATCCTTAAACTTAATTAAGCTCCTGGGAGATCCTTGCCATCTTCAAAACCCCAGCCGCCCTAGACACGGACTGGATGAACTTGGACCCCGACCTGCGCCCGGTCGAGCTGAAGCCACCTGCACAGAAGCGCCGCTTTCGGCTTTTCTCAGGCCGGGGCGTTGATGTTCGCTGCTTTGCATCTTATCATGGACGGTGCCTGTGAAAATCAGCTATCTCCATGCAAACATAGGTGTGTCGAAAACTATGCTGTTGGCAATTTCAGAGCGGACGAATCTTTACAGTATGTAGCGGTTGCCTTGAAGTCTGTGCAGTCCTACCTCTTATAATGTTGAGAGGTCGCCTTTCCTGACTTCTGTAACCTCTGTACTGCTCAGAGGCTCAGTGGCGCCAGAGCGATCGATGGTCCCAGTCAAGGCAGCAGTCCAGAGAGTAAGATTTCCAACAGGTGTCCGGTTGCATGGAGGGGTTTCCCCTAATTAATATGCTCAGAATCGGCTTTGCAGGGTTGGTAATTACGGTCCCGGATCGCGGCTTCACAGTCGAATGTTTTGGACTTGAGGATGGATTCGCTTCGGATGGTTTTAGCGCTGGCGTGAAGTGTTCCTGAGGGCATATACTGACTGGTCTTGATCATCGCAGGCACGACAAAACACTGCAAAGCTGAAGCCCTTGACACTCTAAGACACTACCGTGCGATGGAAAGTTGAATCCTCAAGAAGCAGTCTTTACAAAAAGCCCCGGAGTGCTCCATGAGGCGACAAGAAACCTGCCGAGCTTTGTTATAAGGCATCAGAGTCGTGGAAGTAGGATGTGGACCTACACATATAGAATCCAGGAACGCCAGAAATACAACAGCACTACAGCCCCAGAAACATCGCTCAAGCTGAGGTCAACTTTTGGGCTTACCACCTCTTAAGTTCAGTGGGCGGCAACATGGCGGCCACGGCCCGGGGCTCCGACGGGGCTTTTTTGGGAGTCTGGGAAGGTCTTCGGGCCTGCTTTCCGAGTTTTCATTTCTTGGACGTTGCTGTCTGGAGACTCTACATGAGAGGTCACATGCCTTGAGCAGATGAACTCAAGACGGATGCCTGATTCAGTCCCAACAACATTTATGCGCTATAGGCAAGCCACGCCCAAAACGCAAACCCAACGAAGCTGAAAGTCTCAGCCCTGTGCCTTGAGCCTCGACCCTTCCTGATACCCGATACATGAACTCTTCACACCTCTTTAGAGCTCGGATGTCCAAGCATTTCGGAATCTGAACGGCATCTGCAAGATGAGCTTTTTCGAACCCCGACGTCGCCAAGTATTGTCCTAAAGAGCCCCTCTGAGAGACCTGGAAACAAAGGTGGCCGCTGCGTCGCGGCTCAGCGTTCCTTTGCGCTTCCTGGGGCCACCCGCCGCGCGGTTGAAACTGTCGGGTGTGGTCCGGAACGAGGGCTGGCTGCGTGGTGGTTCGGAAGATGCGCTGAGACCCACAATGAATGATTTACCCGAGGACCCTTCGCCCCCAAATCTACGTAATATGACGAACTGAAACCAGAGTCCCGAGATTCCCCAATCCTCTTCCGTGAAGAGTGGATAGGGCCCATCTGAGGCTTGGCCAAGATGAACTTTGCATTCAAACTGGATGTTGTTTTGCTTGTCGGGTTAGTTCAGGCGGCCTGCCTAAAGCGTGTTGAAGACAAGGGTGTTTGGGAGCAACAAGGGCAGCGAGCAATGATGTAGAAGAGTCCGCCCCCCAACCGCAACCCAAAATCCCCAGAGCCTTTACCCAACCGAGAAACCTCAATATAAACACTAAACTCCGAAACGCTACGGTGGTACGGGCGACCGGGCGAGGGGATTCTTGTTGGGCGCTCATGATCTGGAGAGATAGGTGAGCTAAGGTAAGCAAGGCATCGGGTACACAAAAAGTGAGCCACAAATTCGGCTTCACCATCCTAAGCATCAAGAAGACGTGCTGAAGCCCTGAAACATTGTGCTGTAAGTGTGAGGTGTAAATAGGGATTTGGTTGGGTTTAGAGCGAGTTTGGAGACCGGGCTGTTGCCAGAAGTCCTAAACCCTAAGTCCCTGTCTTCGCACTCAGGATGGAGGCATGCAGGGCTACGTGCAGGCTGCTTTCAGCAGTAGCTCTGAGCACATGTAAAGACACCGAGGATGGGTGTATGGGTGCAGGTTTTAGGCGGCTTGTCTCGGGTTTTCGAGCCTTGGGCCTTGAATGGTGAACAGATATGCTGCTTCGAGACCCCGGCTGCCGACTCTCAACCCATAACAAGACACCGATCTCAACAGCAAAATGTCAGACTTGGGTACAAGTCCCGAAAACCCTCCGCGTGCAGTCAAACTTGCGGCCCAGCCTGATCTGGCTCAAGCAGTCCAAGCAGCGCTCATCCATGCGATTTCGGGTTTCGGGGTTGCATCTGCGAAGCATCGGCTAGGAGGACTTTGTGTATTACATCGTGTTCCCAAACGCCTTAACCCAGCTGATCCGGCACAGTCTTGCGTGTTTGCTCACGAGCAAGATGGGAGGATGCTCCAGTTCTAAGAACGCCCGATGCCCAGTTTCTGTGCCCCCACGCAACCACGGAGTGGTGTTTTGGCCTCGTGTCCATGTCTGCGCAGCTCTCCTTATTACAGTGAACTGCGTGGCTAGGATGGCCCAGGAGGATGTGGATTTCTTAAGCCGGTTGCAAGAAGGCTAAAGTGTCTTCCCCGAAATTCACAACATGTTGTCAGGCCCACTCAAGATTGTTTAAGGTTCATAAAAACCTTTGCGCTCTCTCTCTCTCTCTCTCTTTTCCTTCCGCTTCTGCCTGTCTGGACACCGAAATGCCAACCGAGATGGCAAAGAAAGGGGGCAGGGGTCCGGGGTGCTGGGAAAGGCGTGGATGGCGGGGGTTTGGGCGAGATTATAGATTCTGACTTCGGAATTGCAACCTCACCTGGACAGTCCGAGAGTCGAACTCCAGTTGAAGGCGTTAAAGGTTTTAATGCCGTGGACATGATCATGATTTCCAGTAACTCCGTCCCAGCCTGTTCCGAAGAATCTGACCACTGGCTAAGAGAGAAATGGCCCGCGCATCAAGCTGGCACTGCGTGCGCCCCTTTTCCAGCCCTTGAACTCCATGCCCCTGTCAAAGCTTTGGAGCCGAGAACTGAAGAGGTGCTCCACGGTGTTATCAAGCTGCCGTCCAGAGACTTCGGCGACCCAGCTGAGTGTGGAGGGGTTGTCATGTCGCACTATGGTAGGAATGGGCTTCCCCTTGCGAGTTGCCTAATGTGGGTTTAGTAACCTATACGAGGGTGTTGTACACAAAGCGTTTCTGCACTATGTTTTGCACTATATAAGGTCACGGCTGCGATGCCGGGGTGCCGGCCTTCTCACCTGGGCAGCTGGGCGTGGAAACGCCGCTTAGCCAACATAGAAGTGGGCTGAAGCAAAGGGGCTTGACTACACACCAAAGTAGATAGGCCCGATAGGCCTTTGGGATGTGTTAGGATGTTTTCCTTCTGGGGCTAAGCAGGAGCTCAGTTAGGAAAGGGCCAACCGCCCTGTAAGGGCTCTAAGACCCTTCATGGGACATCTCGCTAGTTGGCTTAGAGTTTCTATGGGGCGACAAAGCCTTTTCATTCCTCCAAATTCCGGGGCTCAAGCCCGATGCAACAAAAAGTGTTCAGGGTAATTTTACCGTCAGAGAGAGAGCGGGCCTTCAGGAGAGACACATCTCAAGTTTTTCCCGGTAACTGGGTTACATCCCAGTTCCCTCCCATCGCCCTCAGAAGCATTGGTAGACGTGTGGAGCACCTTCCTCAATTATCTTGATGTCCGGGGTTTCGTGCCGCCCTCAGCAGGCAGGCGCTGGCTTGCTTTTCTTTTGCACGCGTATGCCTCAGGTAAATCGATGAGCAGGCCCAAGGGCTCCCCAAGAAACCACTCGTTTAGTTCTGACCTCAAGACACAGACAGACAGACAGACAGACAGAGAGAGAGAGAGAGAGAGACGACGAGAGAAAGAGATTTGAACAAAAAACAAGAGCCACTCCTCGAGCCCCGATATCGGAGAGCCCCAAAAGCTTCCAGAAGAAGTCAGAAGAACCTACACATGGGAGCCCAAGGCCCCCTGTTCCGGGCAACATCTCGCTGGCGCGACTTTCCGGGGGCTTGTTGACTTGTTGCGCTATTTTGGCACTGCTCTGCCATACTATGCCTTGCTTCGGGGTTTAAGGAGCGTGTCTTCATTGGTTTGTTTTGGGTACGTGGTATATGTATGCAGGCAAATTGTTCTGCAGGTTGTAGATTGCGCGAATGCCACGAAGCAGGGCAATATGCCCTGAAAACAGGGGTGCCCCAAGTATACGCTTGAGAGAACCTATTATAGTATCCTCGTTCTAGGAACCCTACCCACAAAGACCTCAAAGGAACCCGCCCCCCACCTTCACATCCTAAACTCGCCCACTTGTGGATCGACCTAGTCGACTGCTTGCCGAAGTACCTTCGAGATGCACTTGGGGGCTTTGGGAATTCTAGGTTTGCAAGCACGGTCTACAGCTCGAGATACGTTCTCATGAGGCCTCAAACTGCTTCCGCTTGCATAGCGGATGTCGCTTTGCAAGGCGGGCACGCTGTCTGCAGACACCGTTGCGGCCCTTGCACCGATCCTCTGGCTGAGAAAAGTCTCATGATGTTTTTTTTTTTTTTTTAATCAGTTTTTTCAAGTATAAAATCTAGCGTAATCAAGTTTCAGCAAGTGTATTGGGTTTTAACTTACTTGTAACCTCAAGAGAACTGAACGCATGGGAACGCTATTTTCGGCGTTGTGCGAAGGCATGGGTGGGATTCTGGACCTTGCTTTTATGTAGGTTATGAGCAGCTGAGGCGCTACAAGGCATGGCTTTACCTGAATCCGAAGGGGCTCAGCCACTTCCTCAGCAGGTTCTCAAGAGGCGTTGTTTGATGGGCTATTGACTGCTTCGCGAAGTACGCAGGGCTCGGGACTACGCGACTGAGGGGTCTGAATCCGCCCTCTACATTGATCTGATGGTTCGCACACTATATGGGTTTATCGGAATACAAAATAAGCTTTCACATAGTTGCATGCTCGCATCCATCTCTCTCATCTTCGTCAGCGTATTGTTTGGTTTCTGTCAGCTCTCCTTTCTTGTGCGAGTGCACCGCACGACATCCTGGAAATGCGAAACAACCATCGAATCGCGGACAAAAGGGTTTTGGTAGCTTAGGGTGTTGTTGGTCGGAACGCAGGTGTAGGGCAGCACTACAACCTCTTTTCTGGTCTCGACCGTTCAGCAACAGGATAAAATGCAACCAGGACTCAGCAACTCGAGTGTCTTGTTTCGCTCTGCCAAGGTTCTCATTTCCATGCTGGCCCTCGCACCCCGGATGTAATCAGTGTCTTGTTTTTTCTCGCGCTTTCCTGCAAGGCCTGCATTGTGCTTGGGAACATGCAAAAGCCTACATGCACACACACACACATATAAATAAATAGGTATATAAATATTATATACACATTTATCTCTATCTATATCGATAGCTATATCCGTATCTATATCTATATATATATATATGTAGAAAATATATATATATATGTATATATATATATGTCAGTCTATTTATCTGTGTGTGTGTGTGAACCTGGGGTTTGGGAAGGCATTGTCGGCGTCCTGGTTTAGGGACTTGTGCGGCTCCTGTGCGCAAGCACGTTTGCCCCATTCCGCGGCTTCCATGTCATCTCCGCTCCTAGTTATGCGGCGCTGAGGCATCTCGAATCGTGCCGTCGGCTTTCCGCGGGACGTCATCGAAAAAGCTGGCTGCAGGCAGCTTGCTGCCACACCTTTACCTTTCAAGCAGGTTCCAGATGATTTCGACCTCGCGACGCACGGCGTAGCACGGCGTATACGTAGCAGCCCAAACACCCTTCACCTTGCAGCACTAACATGTCTGCTTTCTTTGAGGGGACAAGATCTGCGTCCGGTGGTCCGGTTCGTAGGCTTCTGAGTCCGCAGATCCTCCGTGAGGCTGGAGACTTTGGACTTCTTCCGCCCGCCTGTGCCTCCAGAGCAGACAGAGCAGCTATTGGCCGCTGTAACTGAGCTGCCCAGACCATTGATGATTCAGAACCTTGCCCGCATAAAGTGCCCAATCTGGCCTCCTGAACGAAGGGCATAAGTGTGCAGGCATGCGCTGTGTGGAGACTTGGCTGAAGATTCCGAACATTCGTCTATTGTCGGCAGTAGGTTCAAGACCTGGAGCACGCGACATCAAACAACCGAATCTAACATGTAAAGCAGCAAAAAAGCGATGAAACATTTCAATTCAAACTCATTGCCGCAGGAAATACGTGTTCAAAAGCAAAACCATGCAGATGAGACGACAACGAAAAACACAAATAACATGACAAAAAGCGAGCAAGCAAAATGAATCAACTTCTGCCTGCACTCTGGTCGCATGTTTGCCGGGTTGTTTCTTGCATTGTGTTTCAGGCCAGCCAGGTCCCAGGAGCCCCGAATCGCATTTGCCAGCTCTTTTTGTTTTTCGCGTTTCTAACTTTCCTGTTTTCTACTTTTCCTGGGTGCTCCGCACCAGGAGATCATAACAGTAGGTGTAAAGAGTACCAGCAGCAGTCGAAAACATACTAAATTCAACAGACATGTCGCGGCGTCCCGTTTGGAGGCCTAAACGCACGGTACCTTCTATAGGTGCCTCTGTGCCCCAGACCTCACACTTGCCGTTCGTCCCTGAAGCCTGATTCCACAATCCCTACTGAACTGCGAAAACAAATCCTTCAGTCGTTTGCCGAATTTCCGTATGCAAGGTGCAGCACCGGCACAAGATCTTCGGCGCTGCTCACACTTTGGTGGGCGAAGAATGCAGGACGTGGGTGCCGCAACAAGGGTGGAGCATAGCACATCATAGCACATCATGGCAGATCATGGCACATCATGGCACATCATGGCACATCATGGCACCGTGGAGACAAAGGCTGTGTGTCTTGAGGGCATTTTGCACTCAGGGTCAGAACATCTAGAGTCCAGCACTGCTTCAGAGCATCCAGTGCTTGAGCTTAAGGGGGGTTGTGCCTCGTGCGCATGTTATGCCAGGCCACAACGCAGAAGCGGCTCTTCGGATGGCAGAGGACGCCTGTTGCGAAGAAGGCTACCAGAAGTGGACTTCAATGTGATGGTCTTCCAACTTCTTACCTTGTGATCATACTGACCGCTATATACACAGCTACAGCTACCCGCCCCGGCGGGGAAATTAGATCCCGAAGCATACGATTAGTTTAGGAGCCCGCAAACGTTAGAGTTTTGAGATCAGGGTTTAACGGTTTTGGGATGATGGCCTGCCGGGATTCGGGCAAGAATGAGAGGGCTATGGCGACTCAAGGGTTGGGCTTCGAGGACCTGAAGTGCCTCAACCGATTGATGGAGTCGGGCTGGCTCCGGGATTGGCTGCTGCCAGAGTTGCCACCCGGCGTAGCATTTGCTTTCTTCATTTCATCAGCGGAACAAGGGGCCAAGCATGGTCAGCAGAGCATGTGGTTAGACTATACCATTCATGAAATCATAAAATGTTTCAAGAACAGACGACGTATAACTCTCGACTCATCAGTAGAAGTATTGCATTCGCCCCAGCACGAAAGCCAGTTGTGAGAGTTGGCGGGCGCTGTGGTAGCAGCAAATGCTTATACAGACCAAAATGTGCTGGAACACTCGGGATGTAGTTTGGAGTCATGGTTTCGAGGCCGGAGGCGCAAAGCCTGAACCCTTCGAGTGCAGAGACCGGACAAGCAATTTGTTTTGTTAGCAGCACACTGTACAGATGTATTATAGTGGTTATACTGGCACTATAGAATATTAGGGCATGAGTTTGGGTCCTTGCATCCCATCCTTGCGCGACGACACCAGGCAGTGCCCAGAGCTGATGCAGCCAGCGTGTGCGGGTTACCTGCCGCTTGGACGGATTGTGACCCTGCTTCGTGCCAGAGCTCCGATTCTAGATATTGAGCTTCGGGATCTGGGTTCAGGCTTCTGCAACGAAGCGCAAATGGCAAAGAGCATGAGAGTTCCATGGATCGCGAACAGTGTGCACGCCCTCACCAAGGGGAGCTTGTGACCTTGCTTATGGAAAGGTTCTTCGAAAGACCCCCCCCCCCCCCCACATCTCGGCCGACGCCCACCCACTCCAAGTTTCCTCCACAGCCGCAGAACCTTCAACTTGGGCATCCCTGCCTCATTGCCTGAGGTTAGAGCAGTTCTTCGAGCCCTTGACCTTCAGCAACACATACCTCGTGGCTTGCAAGTCGACCAAGGATTGAGATGCTGAGGTAAATGGACCCTGTGAGTCGACTTCCATAGGGTTCCCTTGTGTTGGACTTGGGTTCAATCTACGGGGAAAGGATGGGACAGGAGGATTTGGGACCAAGGCGCTGAGCCCCTTCACGGCCGGAATCGCATAAGCCGACGTCGCAAGCGTGAGAGCATGGAGAGCTCTGGCCCAAACCCTCAGTCTCCCAAGAAACCGCCAACCAGCGACATGTTGGAGACCCGAGCCAAGTGCCATCAAGTGCCGAATGCATCGGCGTGTCGCCTGCGACCGAAGCTGTCACGATTCTTGGGAGAAAGAGGGTGCCTACGCAGCAACTGTAAGACCTCAGATGCTGTACTCTCGTGCCCCGACCTGCAGGAAGCAATCTTGATAGATCCGGAGGCGAGCCGGACGGAGCGAGACCTCGAACTCATCGAGGAGCTTCGGCTCATACGGAATGTTTGCCAGGGTTCGGTGGTGAAGGCTTGGTAGAGTGGTTGACTTGTAGCAGGACCAAGGTCGCAAGGTGTCGCACGATTTCAAAAATTTGTTTCGGCGACCTTCTTCGAAGCAGCTCTCGGCCGAGGAGTCAGGACTTCATCTCAAGTATGTCGTGAACACGCATTGCCGGAGCCCCGGGGTCTCAGAGACGTAATTGTTAGAATCTAGGACTGTGCTAGGAGACTAGGAGTTCACAGAAGCTGGTGTCTTTGCTTCTCGAGAGCGCTGTGGTTTTCAACTAGCCCAAATTTTCCAGCGCCCGCTCTCGTGGGCCAATCCTCTTCCCTTCTTTCAATCGCGGGGGGTCCTTGCGCTTGAAATGCTGCACCGCCCTCAGAAGTGGGTGCTGCGCTGGGCAGGTCACTACGACCACGTGAACATGACAGGCGCCGTGCCTGTGACATTTGGTCCGCTTCTGGCGCCTCCTTGAGGGGCTTGCTTCAGACTTCTGTGTCCATCTGCTCAACCATGCTTCAATTGCCGAAGTTCCTCTGCTCGCTCTGAGCCCCGATGCTGCCTGCAAGTTTCCATGGATACATGGCAGTCTGTCATTCTATTTCATTCTATTGCGTCGCAGCAGGAAAGTAGAGTCATGGATCTTTGGCCACAGAGCTTGTCCAGGGAGCGACGTGATCAAGAAGCTTCGTCACGTCCCGCTCTTGAGCTCCAAAGCTTCCGGTGCTGCGGCAGATGAGCATCACAGATGCAAAAAGAATAGCCCGATGGGTGTGGCTCGCTCTAGTCGCAGTCATAGAGCGCATTGTGTGTTGGGTCATCTTTCAAAAGAACTTTAGGTACTCTTCCCTTCCCCCAAAAAAGTAAGAGGAACTACAATAATGTGTCGTGGTGCGCTTGCCACTGGACTTGGTCGATGGTCATCCCCAAGGCGGGCATGTAAGGGTTGCAGCCTCCAAGGCGTTCAGGTCATCTTGGCGTTGATGAGCCATTATTGGGTAAATCGCACCTGGAGCAGAATCCTGCCACCCAGGTTCCTCTCACAGGGAAGTACGGTGACCTTTGGGCAGTACTGGCTCGAAGTTCGGGAAACACCAGGTGCGCTTGGAGGGGGCTCGGGTCAAGGCTGTAGAGGGATTAGACTTAAGAACTCAACTATTGAACCAGCTTTCCGGTTCTGTGCTCACTGTTCCCGTATCTGGCTGGTGAAAACATGCCGAGTAGGAAGCACCAGATCCCAGCAAAAGCAATGAGGATGTTTGCAGGGGAAAGCCACTTGCAAGCAAGAGTGTGTGTGTTGTCAGCTCTGCGTGTACTCGGCCGTGTGATGTCTGTGCGAAGTGCGCTCTCTTGTGTGCATACGACAGTCGGGTCCTGCATAGTACAACCAAGCTGCTACGACATGTGCAGCTAACGACAGGACGGACATGTTGAGAGCTATCCTTCTTGAGGAGACGAGCCTGTTGGCCCAAGCACACGCACACACAGAGGGGCCGTATACAAGCACCTAAAGTTGGACCTAAAGTGCTTATAATTCAACATGCAATCCACAAGCTCCCGCTCAGAGGTTTGTCCTTCGTGTAGAAAGCTGCACTTCACTGCCAGGATGTGACAGGTAGAGGAACCTTGGGAGGGAAAGAGTGGCAGCCAGAAGTCGGATAGGATCTTCACCCTGCGCACTCCCCGAAACTTATTGATTTGCATGGTACCTTAAGCATATGTACATACATAATGTATATACATGTACCATATATATGTCGCCCGGTAGACCCCTGGCTCCCTGCCAAGAACCAGATTCATGACTACTGCGAGCGCTTACGCACCATAAATCTGTTGAGGCCACACCAGCGGCTGCCTGACTTACATCCTCAGGGGACCCGGAGAGCCTAAGGCGCTTTCTTCCTTGTCACTGTGTTGCAAAAGGTGGATTTCGGGTTCCTTCGCAGAGCCCACCCCCCCAACCATGTGGAGGTGGCCTTTACGGGCGATGCGCTCTTGGTCCGCAGCTGCGGCTACTCTGCTTCATTCTGCCTTGCGCATTTGCTGTTTCAGGGCTAATATCGCTTCAATCACACGGGCTTTCGATTGTGGTAATTCGGTTGGATCATGTGTTTGTCCGTGCAGCGATGCAATGTGTATGCATTGTCAAGGTTGTGTTTTGCAATTTGGCTGGCAACGTGGGGCAATGTGTTTCCTCCTGCTTCAGTACGGCTTGTGGCCTTGACTCCAGTGGTGTCTACTGCTTGCCAGTGTCATCAGCCTGCTTGCGGCATCCTTCTGGGTGGACCATGTCAATCAAGATAAAAGTTGGCACAATGGGATAAAGTGTTTGCACAACACAGTGGCAGTCACACGCAATGAGGGCGATACGGCGATAAAGCCCTCGGCAACCGCAATGGCCAGCCTCAGCCTCTTGAATCACAGGAGCAACTTCAGCCAACCACTGACTCTTGGATTATCTCGCCTTGCGGCTCGTAGCATTGCGGTCCGGATTTCTCGGAATCCATCAACTGATTTCTGAAGTGGGGTGCCTGATACTGAGAAAAGGGCATCGATGTGCACGCGAACGTGCTCGAGTTCGGTGGACTTGCGCAGATCAGCACCTTATGAAACTTCAGTGCGGCAGGTTGGATGGCCTTCCTGGCAATCGGGCTCGGCCAATCCTTCCAAAGGCCACTTTACACTCCATCAATTCGGAACCTGGAGAATGGGACCATGGCGTGGTCAAGAAAATACATTTGGACGCCGCATGCTCTTGTATTTGATATACTTGAATATTTTGAATGTAGCTGGGATCTACCCGTCTGTGTCATCAAAGCATGCAGCGAGGACCTTGACGACTAAACTTTTCGCAAAGTAAACTCCGTTGGTCGGGCTTTAATTGTCCTGGGGGGAACTTAGTATGCTGCACCCTGAAATCTGAGTTCATGCAAGTCACTTGGGGTTCCCCTTTGGTCTGCCCTTGCTTGCTATGTGCAAGTGTGAGAGTCGAAACAGCTAAACCAGTGTGCGGCCCTGCAGTGTGTTGCCTGAGTGTCAGCTCTAGGCTCAGCTATGCAGGTGAGAAACAACCAGCAGCAAAGCCCAGTACAGCCCCAGCTCGAAGTCCCCAGGCCGAACTGACTTCAAGGAGGGTGACTTGGCGCCGCCAAAACCGGGAACCTTTAGGCGAGCTAGGTAGGCACTTGGGTATTTCATTCGCCTGTCTTTTGTCTAGGAGTAGTGTTAAGCGGCGTACAGGCTTTGGCATCCACGTGGTCGTCTGTGATTGAAGTAGTCAGTGGTCCGAGGCATGGACCAGCTTCATGGTTCAACAACTCATCCTCTTCAAATGTTAAGGGCTCCAGTAGTCCCAGGATGCAACAACGAAGGAAGCCTCTGCACCCCGACCGCCTCACAGTAGCTTTTCGTCGCCATGGTCGTTCATGGTTGACGAACACATGTCGATGGATTGACGTATCGAGCGAAGGTACGAACCTAGAGACCGTTTGCACTAAACTAACTAAGAGTTTTTTTGGGCAAAGCTGGCAAGCTGAAGCCATCGGAAGCCATGACATGGAAGCATTCCCTTCGAAAGCATCGTGGAAGCGAGGCAATGCTGGACAGTTATTCGACAGCGTTCACCGCGAGATTTTCAGCCTCGATTCCGAGACCCAGATCTTTCCTGGCAGGGCCCTCACGGCGGTACTTACAGTTACAGGCTTTCCGCAACCCTTCAACCGACCCCGGCGTTGAACAATGTCACCATACAGCCTACAAAGCCTTTGATTGCAGGGTGATCGAGGGCCATCATCTCTGACCGATGTCTTGTGAACGTTGGCTGCAAGGCCATTGCAAAAATCTCACACAGAAGCATTCAACCCACGAGGCCTGTGACTGTAGCATCGGCAGCATCGCCGAACTATCCGAACGATCGCGGGCAGCACCGACTTGCCTCGAACCGCTGATACCGAAAGTTCCCAGAAAGCCCCACGCAGTATCAATTTTAGCCCTAAACCTTTCTCAGGTCACGAATACAGCGGGCGGAACAACTCCACTGTGGGGGAAGAGAAGGCCGAAGCTCTAAGCTTCACTTTTTCAAGGTCTGCCGGGGCCGGGGGTCCCGAGTCTCCGCTCCAATCGTGCAGAAGCCTGCATCCTCAAGTGGCCTTAAAAGAGTTGAAGGCCTGAAAGCCTGTCAGCCCAGTAGTCGAGCCGCCTTGGTTTCAACTCCAAACGAAGGCCACGGTCTATGCATTCTGGGTAGTTTTTTGCTGTACAACATGGCCCCAGCCCTTCCCGTTAACAGTGCCGAAAAAGGGCGCTCAAGGAAGCCTTCTTCCATGTAAAGCCCAAGAGGCCTTCAACCCACGGCTGACGCACAGCCGAGAGGACTTCATCCTCCTCATGGCCTCCTGGCCCTGTTCGGGGGGGCACGCTCGGGTAATTGGATGTATGTTGTTGGACTTCTTGGAATTCTTGAGTGGCAGCTCCCTCCAAACCCTAAACCCCTTTGGGTGCATCCTCGCATCCTGCCGTAGTCCCAGGCGCAGCCACTTGGTTGGAGGGCTTTGAGCTCTCAATTGTGGTGTTTGGAACACGCGGCGCAGTTTCATAAGTTGTTTCGGTCCTCTGTTCTGTACCGCAGGCCGAGCTGGAGTTGCCACCACCCAGGTTTTCAAAGGAAACTTTGCTGCAAGTGGTAGCAGTTTTCGAGTTCGCATAATGTAACAGGAAGAATGGCAACACTGCTCACCAAGGTTGAGAACACCAGCACTCTTCTGAGTCTTTAGGGGCCTGGTTGCTTGCAGCGGAAGAGGCTGCACAGGCGTCGGTCATGAAGATCACGAGATCCAGTGTGGATAGCTCGGGCCTAGCGTTCCACAAGCCGTGCTGCAGGGATTCCAAAGACCTTTACAGGGGCTCAAGAAAGAAGAGCTTCGTAGGAGTGCAGGGGGTTGGGGGTTGAGCTACTCAAGCCGCCCCAGGTGAAGGGCGTCGTTTCATCCCAAACTGCCCTGAACTTCACAATTCCGGATAGATTCGGCGGGACACTGAAATGGACTCAACTAACAAGCTTGTAAGTAAGGCTGACAGAGGGATGGCCGTGTCGTCTTCAATCGATCACCGCTTGCTTCTGCAGCATCTGTGTCAATTGTGTCACTCCAGTCGTTTTCGGCAGAAGGCCCCTGAGCTTTCACACGGTGTACAGGACACTTCTGACTCCCAGACGGTCTCAGTTGCAACAATCGTAAGTGTGGCACACCACAGTGGATGCAGCCTCTGGTGAGGGAGGTGGCCCGAACTCCACAAGCCCTGGAAAGCAGCCCCCGAAATCGGTTCAAACCCTTTATGCCCCCAACCACCTAAAGGCCCAAACACTACAACCATTTAACGGGTGAAAGCCCCACAAGTCCCAGAAAGAGGCCTTTACGCGCTCATCATGTTAAGCATGAGCCCTCAAAGAAGGTCGTAAAGTCTCAAGCCGACAAGACCTGAAACCATGATAGCTGCCTTCAGCACCTTGTGCCCCAAGATCCCGCCTTTGAACCGGGATGCGCAGAGGCTGCATGGCCCGTTCGGCCGTTTGTTTCGGAAGGGGGCGATAGGGGGGGCGGCCAGTCGTGCTTATGGGCTTTGGGCTTGTAAAGGCCAGTAGAGACACGTTGTTGTCTACTTTTTTTGAATTTGGGGGGGGGGGGGGGGGGCGCGCGTTGAGCGGATATGCACAGACCTGTTACATGGCCCCTGGGTTCCAAAGGGCCCCAGAGAGGCCGAGCCTTGAAAGTCCTCTGGTGTTTGCTGCGGCTCAAGTTGCAAAAAATTGTTGAAGCCTGCGCCACCAGAGGCCGCAAAATACCCTTTAAGGGTTTCTAAAAGCGGAAGCTGGAGTTCGGCACGAAGCTCGGGAGAAGCATGCCGCTGGATCTCTGTCAACACTTCCGACTGAATGGAATCCTGAAGGGGTCCAGTTGCCAGAATTGCCCTCATCTGTAGTGGTCTCCATGGACATTTTGCGTCGTGAAGCCGCACCATGCAGAACCAGCATGGAGAAGCTATAGCTTTGATCTGGAGCCCGATGAGTTCTTAATCCCGAACCTTGGATTGGAATCCATCTAATCCCACAGCATCAGCAGACACGAGGCTGCTTCTCCCATCTTGCGAACTTCAGCTGGATCGCTGTGTGTCAGAGTCCAGGAGCTTGAACTCTTCGGGGCCACGCCCGGGGCGTACAGGAAAAACAGGAGACCCGGGAGGCATTTGGAATGACCGTGTCGGCTTGAGGAAGATTCTCACAGTCAAGCTGGGCCCAGGACTCTGAGACAAGTGCACCCCATACAGACTGGGCTCACCGGGCGTGCCCGACGCAGAGCCAGCCGGCAGCCGGCAACTGCGTAGTCAGAACTCAGTCGCCAAGTCTTTGCTGCACATGCCAATGCCATGCGTAAAATCCCGATGCTGGCTTTGCACCGCTTTGAGGGTCGGTAGCCCAAAACTAATTAAGGGGGATCTTGAACTGAACATACATGTAAAAGAGATTTTGTGCATGTTCCGAAGAAACAGCGACAATGTTCTTGTTTACCAAGGTTCCAACGCCATACCCTAAGCTGCAATTCGCCTTTAGTTGGTGCACCTGCGTGGGGTTTAGAATGCCTTCATGCCAAGCCCCAGTTCCCACACTTGTCACGGTTGAGATGGGAGTCGCGGTGGCCCCAGAGCTTTCAGCCCAAAGCCTTTGATTTGTGCAGCCAAGCCATGCCACACCGGCCACACCCACACGATGCAGGTGATACAAATCGCACAGCAAGCAGCCCGAGAGTTGCTAGAGGACCCCGATCTCCTTACCAGGGGGCGGTTTCAGGTTGAGAGAAATTTCCAAAAACTTGTTTCAGATGCAGGAGTGAGTTGTCAGGAGTTTCCGGGGAGCTTCACACTGCACCGAACATGTGCTAAGCCCGTGACAAGTCCGCTGTGTAAGCTGTTCACCAAGGGCACCATGCCGGGATTGTTGCAGCTGGCGCGGGGCTTCGGGATTGTGGGCTCTTGTGGCCGAGTCGCCCCCCAAAGCCTGGCTTCGAAGCAAGCCTCGACCCGAATGAGGAAGAGAGAACGAAGGGACAGCTCTCGAGCCGTCACCTCAGGGGCTCGTGAGTGGTTTTTTGAACTGAATTGGGATGGACACGATTCAGGGAAATTGGACCAATGGGGTTTCTCTGACATGCCCTACTCTCAGAGCCAGAGTCGCTCTCTACAGCAGTATGTATATTTGATGGTACTTGTTTTGCACTGTGGCTCTTAACAACACGGACAAAACATCTGACAAAGAATATTGCTGCATTAATTAAAGAGTACATTCTTGTCAAGTAGATGTACCCGTACATTCATGCTCAGAATATCTCTAGACAGGTATTTAAGTCACAAATTTGAAAGGCTAAGTTTCACATCTTGCGCACCCATTTTCATACTAACAAGACAAGAATATTTCTGTGTTCATGTCATTGCAGAGGTTGGTAAGCCTCCCAATCCAGACTTGGTTCTCAAGCTCTATACTATACTACAAATGAAGTTTCAAATCATATAGTGTAGAATCTTTGCAGGCTCCGAACTTTCCCGGGTCATATGGGTACTTGGCAGCTGTTTTGTGGGAGATGTTTTGCTGGTCTTCAACACACGGGAGGGTCCTCAAGGGTAGATAAGACTTTGGCACTGCTGTGACTCTAGACTCTAGTGATTTGGATTCGGGCGTCCCGGCTCTCACCGAATGCAATGTCCAGAGTCCAGAGTCGTAGTTGAAGGTCTCCTGACGCAGGTGATGACATGAACGTGGCGTTGCAGAGAGCAGAGAAGCATGTACGCGAGGCAGGGGTCGTGTTGGGAGGGTAGGAGGGATTAAGCCGGTTAAGTGGAGATGGAGGCCAAGGGCTCTCGAGGGTGTCTTAAGCTCTGAGCCCTCAAGAGAGCCAAAAAGCCCACCGGGAAAAAATGTTGATGCTCCGTGTTCTGGGGTTCCTGAGGGGCAGTCCCTTGAAAAAGGTCCGAAAATCTGCAACGTTTTGTCCCTGGAAGCACTCCATCCTTGACTTGCCGGCGGGGCGAGGTCTTTGACAAGTGGGCCCACGACGGCCGAGCAGAGTGCAACAGGTACCGCTGGCCCAATTTCCCGAATTCCTAACAATAAAGGGCGCAAAGCTGCCTACTGCCCAGACCGTCAGATTCGGATAGATTCGGATGAGGTAAGGATTTGGCTTAATTTGGGGGAGCTTCAGCTAAAGCGTGGTGCGCTGTGCCCCAACGGCATTTTCTCTCCAAAGTGGGCAAACGTGACCTGCGTGCTACGAACGGGGGAGCAAACTCCCATGAAGCCTACCTCACTGCAACGCGTCTTGCAGGCTGATAGAAAACCTGAAGCAGGAGGGCCCCGAGGTCCTTAGCCAGCAGGAGGCCTGGGGACGGCAACACCAAACTTCCACGGGCATCATCTCGAGTTAGGGAGGAAGATGGAAGGGGTCATGTTTTCGGGAATATGTGCGTAGCTGGTGTGTCTTGCCACTGGATGTTCAGCCGTCATGCACAAGTCGCAAGCTCGGAAAATGTTTAAACCCCAGCCCGGCAAGACTTGTCTCAGTTTACTGCATAGGCTGGCTTTGTGCACTTGTGAAACAGTGGGAAGGAGCGTGCCTCCGTTCTGGCGCGAGCAGTCCTCAGCACCATGGAGGACTCGAGTGCTTCCTTCTCCCCTCACCCGCCACGTAACATGATGGCAGGGGTGGCAGGGGTGCATGTAGGATGTTGCTTGCATAGCACTAAACCTCGGAATGAACGCATCCACGGCATGGCTTTCCCCGGCTTGTGTGGATGCAGATGGCTTTCAGCTTCTCTTGAATAAACGGATGGTGAGCCTGGTAAAAAGCTTGTGGGGTTCTAGCACGTTAGCTTTCAGGGTTGAGGACGTCGCTGCTCGAGGGAAAGGGAAGGGGGGGGGGGGTAACGACTCCATCCTTTCAACTCAGCCCTTCCTTCCCTGCACAGTAATACTAAGTAATACTATGTGATGCGAATTCCCAGAGCCACTCCCCAAGGCTTTGTCCCCACAAATGCCTGCTGTGCTGCGAGGTCGAATCAAAGCCCCATGTCCCGCACCCAAATGGACTAAAAGGACTACAAGAGGGGCGCAGTCGTCCTCACCACCATCGAGCAGCCGCTCGACTGCACAAAAAGTCTCAGCCGAGCAGCCGCCTCTTCTTAGGGCTGAGGGCAAAAGCGGGATATTTCAAGAGTACAGGGTTCTTGGGTAGGGCTACATGCATAGGGTTTCGCTCAAGTCGTCAGTCTTCAGCACTTGACCCATGCTGTTGCTGATCCTGCGCGGCCTCGCAGGTATGTCTCCGTCCAGGAGAAGCTTGAGCAGGCCTTCCTGGGGGCTCAATGACGCTGTAAAGGGCTACAGGGGTGGGTGGGAGCGGGCTTCTGCTCTGCACTGCGTGTGCAGCTAGCTGCCCGAAGAGATTTTTGGGTTTTTTGTGCCATTTTGTGAGTGACCTCGCAGTTCGCGTATGAGGCTGCAATCTGTCGAGTGAGTCTGTGAGTGCTTGCTGCTGTTTGTTCGGGAACCCTGGGCTTTGGGTCCTGGTTGGTTTGCTTGTTTGTGTGCTCTACGAACCGTTGGCATCCGTTGGCCCCTTGAAAGTTGTTTGAGACGGTTTCCCCTCTCAAGGTTCGGAATCTATCGTAGGGAGGCACTCGGACCCGAGGACTGCTCTTGTGGCTTTGAGGCCCCAAGGCTCCGTGTTGGAAACACAACAGAAACGAGAGCAGAGTAGGAAGGGAAGGCTTAGCAAGTTCAGGGCGTCGCGCCACCAACTGGCACCGCCCGCAGTTGCCGAGGGTGAATTTACCGCAAAGCCTTTCAGAAAGGAACACGGCCTCTGCGCTTCTCTAGCCATGGTGTAGGCCGGGTTCAGCTTCGTGTCGCAGTGCGCCTCGAAAGATTCGGCCAGCTGAGACCTGCGGGGTGCCGAGTCTGCTGGGTTCCTTTTGAATTGTTAAAGGACGGGCGAGTATGGTTTGTGCAAGTCCAATAACCAAAGCATCAATACTATTACACTTATATTTGCGCCTGGCATGTTGGGCAACTAAGTAAGTAGATTGCAGAAGGAGCTGCAGCATTTCCCTAACAGTCATTACGATTACCAGAACCAGGTTTGTGAGGGTTTGCAGGGTGGGGCTGAACCCTTTGTTGGCACGGCAAGGAACATTTGCGGTTGAGCTTTGGTTTTGCTTGCTTTGGATGTCTTTCAGCGTTAGCAACTGAATGGGCTCACCGGGAAGGTTTGGGGCTCAAATTCCATCCCCAAGTCTCTCCAAAAAAACACACAAACACACACACACACACACACACACAAGACCGGTGCTTCAAGGCTCCACCTGGTGGCTTTCGCCAGGAAGCGAGCTGTCAAAGCTCACTGTGTAGTAGAACTCCACTTGCCTCGACGACTGCAGTGCGGAAATTTGAGGTCATCGTTCCCAAACACCCTACTAAACTCCGCCGACCTGTGAGTCCGTGAAGCTGCTTCAGGAGTCATGCTTGGGGGCAGCCCTGCATGTTTCTCAGCCGAAATGTATGTAGGGCAGAATTTGTAGCACTTGCCTGGGAAGCGTTCCATCGGTTTTACTAGCTCTTCACACGCAGCATTTGATATAACTAGGATCTGGCGACCCCCTACATCGCACCGAGATGGCAAACCGCAGTGCAGTTCTTTTGTGGCACCTGGAGGGTTCGGCAGACTGCCCGTGGATGTGGAGACAAATTGCGTTGCGGGACGGGGTCGGGTCAGGGGGGTCCAGGGTTTAGGATGGGTTTGTAGCCTGCAAAGATGTTGGACCTCATATCTTTATTTCCAAGCACCAAGAAGCCAGCGCCGGGCTGCATTCGAAGGGCTTCAAGTGTTGCACAAATCTACTGGGAGTGCTTGCAAGCTTTGGGGTGGACAGCTGCTGTTAGAGAAGACAACTCCTGCAACTCGCGATGCTGAATGCCGAAATACCTGCGCTACACCAAGCCACACTGAATCCCCAGAGCCCCCTGTACCCTCCTTGGTGGCTCCCAGCGTGGGCCGGGGCGGCCGCGAGCCCCTGCGCGGGAGGACGCCGGCCGCGCGCTCAATGGGGGATTGCAGAGCTCATGCCGGTTCACAGCCTCGCAGTTCATTTCTCAGGGCCGACATGAGTTAGAAGCTTTTTCAGGTTTGCCTTTAATTAGAGTAAAAATTGTATGAATGTTACCTTCAAAGTAGCATTGTATAGATCTCTAACAGTTATCTAACCTCTCAACTTTACCCTGAAAATTCGTGAAGTGTATCAAAATTGTCAGAAACATAAACTTCATATATACGTATTATTAATATACAGAAGAAAGGATCTCCCACACTATACGTAGACTTCCTGGGTAGATGAGCCCTATATTTCAAAGCTTCCCTGAAACCCAGGGGCCTGCCGCCAACATGGCGGCTACGAAGTCAAATCAATGGATGGCTGTGAGCTCAGGGCCAGTTGTTGAGGGTCTTTAGGGCGTTTCGGGTTCAGCGTTTACGGTTTAAGGTTTCGAAAGAGGTCGCTGATTAAGTGCTTCTTGGTGATGTACCGGGTCATTGAATGGCAGCAATTTCCGGCGTTTCCGCCGAAGAGCTCCGGCGAGTCTGCAGCCATGTGAAGATGAGCAAGGTGCCGTGCTCCAACGGGTAGAGGATTGGCTTCGGCCTTTCTCTGATTGCTGAGAGCGTGGATGTGATGTCCACGTCGTATAGTTGTAAGGGTCTATGATCGACTCTACCTTGCACATTAAGGTCACGTCACAGCACTTCTCAAGATTGACAAGTTTACCCTAAGAATGCTAATCATAGTAGGAGACGGTGAGTATGTAATCTGCATGCAAGACAGTCGTCGAGTTTGGGTTGACGAGAATTTTATTCCTAGCTTTGGACGCTTCCGACAACTACTCCAGGTGCGGCTAGATCGTCTTACAAGCCAGCGGTTCACCCCGACAAAAGAAAGCCGGTCGTAGGCTGTATGACCTGCCCTAATTATTGTTGCCGTACATGTCACAGAGCTGGAACCGGAAAGAACCCAGGGTGGAAGAGCTGAAGCTGAAGGTAACACCCTGTGAGCCCCATGCAGAAGGTTGAAGCCCCTAGCCCTAGATGCCAAAACAAGCCTTCCCCCGAGTTCCTGAATTCTCGCGCCAGGGAAGTAGCATGTGCCGCTTTTCAGCCAGTTTGTGGGGGCTGTGGCTTTGAATAGGATTTCGAAGGCTTTTAAAGTATTTAGGTCTTTTGGGCTAGGCCTTAGTGTCTGACCAGGGCTTGGCAATCATTTGATTTTGTGAGTTCTGTCTTCAGGCAGAGAACTTGCGGCCATCAACTATATGAGCTGAAAGCAAAACGTATGAAATTTAACGTGCGCTTGTTCAGTTCAGCGTGCTTCCCATCATGACCAATCACGTGTGGCAAGCCAACTGCTCCAAGGAACCCGACTGTCTTGACAATTGCTCTCTTTCACCCAACAACTTCCCACACATCTGTTGCAAACGCTGCAAGAAGCTGCTGGCACGAAGCGTCTTCGTTGAAGTCCAAGGTGACGGTCACAATCTCAGGCAACAACCGCCTGGGAGTGGACGCTGATTGGAGCGACGGCAAGACGCTCTACATCAAGGCTTGTGCGTCTGAGCTACACGGGCATATGCTTAGTACAGAGTACAGAGATTCTACATTCTTGGGCAAGATAAAGCGGTCCCCAAGCGTTGGGCAACTATAGGCAAGTAAGAGATAACATCCACAGGCTGATGAGAATCCGACAAGTATTGCAGCATCACCCATCCACGACGTGAACGTTCCATGGCACAGCCTAATCGAAAGCCACAAGGAAGCCCCTATACCCTTCCTTGAAAAAACACTCATACACCCCAATCCCTGGCTTGTCCCAGAGGCAGCGCTTCAAACCCGTCCCCTAAGCTCTGAAGAAAGCTTTGAGTTGCAGGCTTTAGGATGTTAAAGTGCCCATGTCGAGAAGACATGTTTCGGGGTTCGGCGGGGGGATGCCGGTCCTGGTCGAAACCCGCTATCAGGCTATCCTGGCCGGAGCTGTCAGCGACTGGAACAAAGAGAATCCAACGAAATCTGTACAGCCTGGAGATCGAGTCAGGAACTCGACAGACTGAAAGCCAGGGATTTTCGGAATCGGAAGAAGGGCGTTGAGCGTTGAGGCTTTCCGCGTTCAAGATATAGAGTAGCTCGCCCAGCTTCGGGTCCGGGATTCCAGCCACAAACTTGCTTTATGAACAGATCACATGGGCACTAGGAGGGGTTCCGAGTGTGTGCGGGAAAGGTTCGAGGATATCGGCCCCTTCAAAGCGCATGGTTTGCGCAGAGGGCCTTGAACCATCTAAGGTCATCTCGGTCAACGGCGTCAGTGGCGACGCACAAGCGATGGTTAGGGAAATCAAGGCACTGCCCCTACAACAGCCTTCAGAGCCGTTTTGCGCATCTGTGGGTGGTAGCGGTTTATGTATTCTCCACTGCATATTTGATAATACTGAAGCACCCCAACAAAAGAATGCCTTAATTAAACGGTACAGAAAGATCGGATTAGGGGCTATTGTGGTTTTGTTGATCTTGCATAAGGGATGGGATTCCATGGAATGGATCATATTCTCGTGGGCGAAGGCGTGCCAGGTGCATGCGAGACTGTCCGGTTTCTTGCTTCCAGCATCTTCTTGTCCTGCCTTGGTGGCCTCGCAACCGATCTCAACAAAACGACCACACCTTGCATCAAAGAAGCTTCACCGAAACCAAGGACAGGAGTTTGCTGCAGCTGCTCTTCCAGAAGGGCGAAGAGAAAGAGCGAACCGCTGGGCTCCCAAATAGCTCGCTTTTGAGGTGTATGGAACGCAGCTTTATCCAAATATCTGCTGCTTTTGGAAGGAGTCCAAGGCATGGCCAGACCTAGAACCATACTTGCTTACACACGCAGAGACACAGAAAACGAACAACAAAACATACGTACCAAAGAAGAACGCGCGCCGCCGAAGTTGGGAAGAAAGCAAAGGAAACCATAGATGACGCACATGACATGCCGTGTGTTCGTGGTTCGCCAACTTGATTCTAGACATAAATGTCCCGGGGGCTCTGTCCAACTTCAGAACCCTGCAAGACAGACCTTTCACCTGACCAGAGGTGCAAGAACGGTCAACTGAGAATTGGAAGCTAAGAAAGGGTCAACGTCGAGATTTGGTGTTTGAATCGCAGTCGTTAGTACAACCAGTAGCTCGTTGCCGCGTGGCTTCGTGAGTGCCAAGCCCCACCCGCCTCACCCTGGACCTTTAAAGCATCCGATACAGGGAGGTCTTTGACACGCGAACGTGCACCTCTGTCGTGTGCGTCTCTGTGTGATGCGCCGACCTGGCCAAATTCAAATGGAGTACAATAACGGAGTAACGTATATCCGATGTCCTAAATCCACATTCGCAGCTCAAGCCTGTCAAGCACAAATTCAGGCGGAGCCCGATCCCGTGCCAGTCCCTGGAGTGTGATCCTCGCACCTGCCGGGGGTGTGGGAGGATGGGAGGGCGCAGTGTCTGTTCAGATTTTAACGCTTTCGGAAGTGGGGAACTGGTAGCCAAATTTTGGCAGGTACTGTATGGGTTCGAAACTGTTCAGGGGGGCTGGTGTTTGCTGTATCCGAGGGCTTTAGGAGAGATCCGAGTCCCAATTCCTGAAAGCGTGACACTGTTCAGGCATTCTGCCCTGAAGTTGAGCTGACGCCTCAAGCCCCTAACAGACTAATCAAAACCTCAGCTCCCCTAGCCCTGAGTCCTCAACAGCTTCGGCCCCACAACAGTTCCGCAAGCCGTGATCCCTGGAAGCACTCCACTGAGGTTGTCCGGGCGGGAATGCCCGTGGACATCCCTGGGATGCCTCCGCGGACCAACTTTAGGGGATCAGATGGGTTTCATATGTCTGGTTTATCTAGGGTTGTGGGATTTTGGGATTTAAGAAGGCACGCTGGTTGAGAAGGGTGCTGCATGCATCTCCAGCTGATGGTAGTCTTTACATTCAGCTTGTTCGCCCGCGCAGGCTGCTTTCTGGAACAAGGAATCAGGATGCGGTTGATACGGATGCCAGCGGTTGATGCAACTCAGGGTTTCGAGGCATCTTAGGTTAGATACAGGCTTTATACTAGTTCAAGTTACGAAGATGTTCGTTGAGAATTCTCTGAGTTCTCAGCGATGTCAGCGCCTCCAAGGTTCATAAGGGGCTCTCTCGGTCTCGAATCGCGATGAGGACCGTAGATGTGCTCCTGGAACTCCGGGCGAGGGCCGCGGAGAAGGCGGCGGCTGCGAAAGGCCGGAGGTGTGAGACTTTGAGCATCTTCGGGAGTCTTGGAGAGTGTCGAGACATGTCGAGAGTGAGAGTGGCATGACAGGACTTCGGTTTTGCAAGGGTCGGCAAGAATGGGGCATCAGGTTTCAGGAGATCAGGCTTCATCGGGCTCAGAGCTTTTGTAGTTTAGGGTAGTCACGGGCAGTGTTGGGCAAGCCTGAGGGGCCTGATGTAGGCCTGATTTGTTTGTTTTGTTTTCATGCGCTTTTGACGTGGTGCCTGCAGGGGGTTGAGAGGGCCAACTGGGCCGTTACTGCAAGGTTGAGGCTTTTGGGTTTCGGCTTGTTTTGTGGTAGCCTGGTGGGCTAAGCTCAGCGCATGTGTTAAGTAGAAGTTGGGGAATGGGAGTCGGTGAGATGCACCCCAGGCCATGTCAAGATTTGCGATTGGCCTTCTCAGGGTGTCCAGAAGATGTCTTGCCTAAAATTGCCTTGCAAGGAACAGAGCTGAGCCCAGCTGAATCTAACTGAGAATCTCCAACCTCCTCCCTGAACTCCCTGAAGCCGATGGGCTGGATGTATCTCTCCCTGAAATTGTGTGGGCTTCCCTGCCTGAAGGCACCACGCCCAAAGCTGTGGCGAAGCCCAGCAATGAGCCGCCAAACCACTATGAGGCAGAAGAGGGCGGGTCTCCGGCTCTTGCAGGAGGTTGTCCCAGTTTTGGGAGAGTGGCTGAGGAGTCGTTGGAATGGTGGGTATTGGGACGTTGGGATGGGTGTGTTCCGGATCGCTTGTTTACAGTCGGGCTTTCGGGTTTGGACGTTGCCCTGGCAGAGCCCCAGAAGTCCTTCATTTTTGGATGAGCCTCTTGAACGGGATGTAGCTTCCAAGATGCACCCGAGGTTCTAGGCATCGATCTCCGAGCAGACGATGCGGCCATCAAGAAGAGCGCCTCGCTCAAGAGTTAAGACAACACAAGGTGCCCCTACCATAAGGATAGCCTGCAGCTTAGGTTTTCAGGGCATTCTCAAATTATGCAGGTGAACAACTTGAATATTGAAAGAGTACCTTAGCCCCGGAAGAGGGAACCACATTGACTTTGCTAGTCTGGAAGGGGAAAGGATGCTAAATCTGCGGAAGCCAGCCAGAGAAGCGCTTGCGCAACCTCCTTGCCCTTATGAGCCTCAAGCTGGATAAGAGATTTGGGTGAGCCGGCTCGTTTTCTGCGTGTAGCACATACAGTACGGATATTGAGAGCACGAGAGACTGCCGTGGACAAACTGTCTACACCCTACGGGCCCACCAAATAAACACGAAACAAGCACGATCGTCCACAGGCTGAGAGTACCCCTGCCTACCTCCTGGTGGTAGCCAGAACATCTGACTCCGAGGCTATCGAAAGCTCGTCTTGCAATGGCATCCGGACAAAAATCCGTCGGGACGAGAGGAGGCGGATGTGAAAATCCGTCAGATCAACTTGGCGTGCCTGGCCCAGAGACAAGTGGTGATGAGATGCTGAGCTTCTCAAGAGGCTTTCGGCATTGAGGGTCTAGGGCCTTCTCCCCAACCAGATACTGGTAACCTTTATACTCTGCACTTCCCTTGCGTACCTTGTCCCCTTAGGAACCGCAAAGCCATGCATATAACATAGCCCGATACCCAAGACATCCCTCCCTGATGCCCGACAGCGCCCATATCATGCCGATTCCGGAGCCGGGTTGTTGAGGGAGGGGGTAGGGGAGGTTCTTGGAATAACTATAGCTGCCCAAGCTGCCAGACTAGCAACTTCGGGGCGAACGTACCCTTGATCAAGTTGGCTCCAAGGGCTTTGTGAACCCACCCTTCAGCCTTCCTCCTCACCGCCTCCGAGGTACGAGACCATCAGCAATCCGCTGAAACGCCAAAGTTTCCAGCTGAGTGCAACACGAGTCCAAGCATCTCAGGATGTGAGGGTTTATGCGTTTTGGGGTTCAGAGCGTTTTTGCTTGTGAGTGTGTTGACTGTGAGTCAGTGAGTGAGTGAGTGAGTGGCTGTGTGGCTGTGTGGCCGCGTGGACGCGCGGCTGTGCGGCTGTGCGGCTGTGCGGCTGTGCGGCTGTGTGGCTGTGTGGCTGTGGTTGTCTTTCCGGGTATGCGTTCAGACAGAAGTTCAGCTTTGGCTTTACTTTCAGTTGTCTAGCTGTGAAGTGAAGTGTTGTTGGAGACGTAGGCCAGGACTCACTGAACCAAAAGCCATGAAGCGAAGCAAAACCTCGGAGCCCAGCGCAACTGGGATAAACCGCGATACTCCAAATCAAAACCTGCCCGGTGATGTTCCAAACCGCGGCTCAGGCTATGATCAGATGCTGCAGGCCTTAGAGCGGAGGCGGTTGAACATCCGCCTAGAGTGGCTCCCTCGAATACGGCCAGTGTGGGGAGGGGCCCTGGGTGCCTAAACCCTCGGAACCCTTCAGGAATCCTATTGCAAATCCTGCAAAACGCCCTGCCAACTGAACACATATCTATATGTCTATATATATATATATTTATTTATTTATTTATATATATTTATATATCTATATCATCCTTAGCAAACGCTCAGTATTGGTGAACTAGTGGGCAGGTAGAATTGAAAGGGCTGAGGCTGAGGCTGAAGTTGCTAGGTTGAAAGATCCAGTGAGGCATTGGGGCAAAGGAAAGGGCTCTGGTTTGCTGCAAATCTGGAACCCTGAATCTGCGACTTCGGGCGCCAGGTTTTCGAGTCGAGGGCACAATAAGCCAGCGCTGCTGAGGACGCAATTCATCAAGCCGAGGATGAGCATTCCAAAGGTCACCTGATTAAAGCAGAGTGTTTGAGGGATTGAGCGTTTGCAAAGGTAAGTGACACCTTAATTGGAGCGTATGATCGCCACCAAAAGCACAAGCACATCCGAACTAAACGGCTGTGATAATGGACGAGTATAAATACGTGGTGTCTCTTATCAGGTCAGAAAGTTGACCCCAAGCCCCCCTGGCCACCCACACCGATTCTTCGTCACTGAGTCACTGTAAACCCCTCAAACCTTGGGGGGGCTGCCCACGAGGTGTCAACCCGGGGGAGCAATGTAGCCTACTTGACCTACTCAAAGGTTCATGCGTACTTGTGGCTGCGGTTAGAAGCAGGGGCTCTATAGGTAGGGTACTTCTATCTTTACTTGTAAGTATTCATGAACCTTCAAGTAGCTTCTCATGCCTCTGCCTTTAGTTCTCCAAACGGTCCTTGACGGCTCTTGTTCCTTGCAACACCTACCTGAAGAGCAACGCCCCAAAATCCTCCACTCTGCGGTGCCCTATGCCAGATCTGAATTGCAGTCCCATCACGGCGGCCCTACGTTTCACTGCTTCTTTTTCTCTCCTCCCATGCATCTGGCCCCGTTGCCGAGGAATTCATGCTCTGTCCTCTAGGCGGGTGACAGCCTTGGGTGTCATGGGCAGAATGTGTAGAATGTGGAAGTGATTGCGTTTTTATCCCTCCGCGGCGATCCGCTTGATCACGTTTGATCTCCAATCCACTTCTTGGCATCCGCCGAACTGCAGGATATTCAGATAAGTTCGTCAGAATTGTTGACAACCAGCTGCTTGTGCAGTCAGGACCTCAGTTTCCTCAGCTTCCTGAAGCTTAGGAGTCACAAGCCTGTCAGCGAAAACTTGCACACAGCAATCTGGGATCCTTGATGATCAGGATCTGGTGATTCTCTGCTGTTTCGAGAGAATGCCGTGAGCAGCAAGACCATTGCTTTTGGAGTCTTTGGGGTGATTGTGTCGACGTGAACGACGAACTCAGTGAACCGGCGGAGAACACGGTGGTGGGCTTGAGAACGATCAGTAGACATGACAAAGCATTTACACAATCTAAAGTTGTGCGCTCTCCTTCCCCCTTTGAACAGTCTCGGGATGTGCGAACAGAGCGGAAGGACAGAGAGAGAGGGAGAGAGAGAGAGTGGACAGCGATGAGCTTCCCCAGTACCGACGTGGGCCCGAGTCACAGCTCTCACCAAAGAGACAACCTTCGTGGACTGGGCGCACCTGCGCGCACGCCCTGTAGAAGAAGGGAAGAAGAAGAGAGAGCGAGCGCTCGTGTGCAGGGGGCCCTTCCGGGTTCCTAAGAGCAGCAGAAATTGAAGAATGTTTGATGGGGTCAAGCTCCCTGAAGCCCCACAAAGACACAAAAAGGTTTGACGGCAGTGCATTTTCTGCGCAACCCGGGGAAACTTGCGATGGGGTGTGACGCCATACATGGGGGAGAAACCCCACGGCTCCGCTGTGCCTATCGCAAGGCCGAATTACTCTCACAGCTCAGAGGGAGAGATCCTACAGGGGCAGGTCGCTTTTCCCGGGGAGGTCCACTTCAGGGGATCGGGGATTCCTCCTGAGCCTTCTCGAAAGTTGGGGTGCACGCGGGCTTGCCCCTATGCCCCACGCAGTGCCGAGGATCAGCCCTTGTATGCGTGGTGATGGGGAGGAGGAGGGGGTTGAGAAGGAGGACAATGACGATGATTATGACGAGGAGGATGAGGAAGACGGCCACGTCCACGGCGACGCGACGATGAAGATCGTGATGGGCTTTGTTTCCATTATTGTTTCTAGTTGCGAGGAAAGAAAGGTCAAGGGTCATGGGTAGGCGCGCTGCTCCTAATGCCTTCAAAGATTCTGTTTGGTGTCGATGTTTTATGTATCAGTGCGAGGAAGCCAATATAGCCGAATCATATGTTGCGACACTCGCAAAGGTCACGCGACGAAGCTTTGGGCGTCGGATTTCAGGCGCTGGTTTCATTGCAGTTCTACTTATTTCTTGGCCTTTTTTGGGAGGCAGTCGTACGGGGCTGGTGACTCAGCACAGTTCAGAGTAGGTGCACGCAATTCCAGAGCCCCGAAAGAAGTCCTGAACTTTGCGTGGCAGTGAAATATGTGCCACAGCAGCCGATGCATGCTTGAATCGTGTAAAGTAACTCTCCGCGGAGTATCAGTCATCTCTTAGCAGTGCGTGGCGCGTTCGTGACTGCAGCATAAGAACAGCAAACAGCAACGAAGACCTCATCGCAGTGGCCTACACTCGACGTCAGTGCTCCAGGAGTTCTTCCAGGCCGCGAAGTTCTCCCTTTGGTGGCTGCCCGAAGCGACTTTGCTGCCCGTTTAGTGCTAGGAGCGGTCGTTGTGGTTTCGCTTTGCCCAGACCTTTCCTTGCATGTAGGGCCCTTCCAAGTGGCCTAATTCTTGTTTTGTCAGTGAGTCAGTGAGTAGTTCTGAAGTCGTTGCAGCAGGTTTGGCGAGGCCCAAGGCTCGAATCCAGCTTTCACTTTTTAGTGCCGAAGGCTGTTTTTTAGCCAAAAGGCCATGCTTGCGGCTCATTTGGGGCTTGAGGGGGTCAATTCGTTGCTTGATCGGATTGCCAGCTGAGGTGAACAATATGTGCCGGCTGCGCGCCAGAGAAACAGCAGGCTGCAGATCGAGTGGAGTGAACAGAGTGCATGGCAACCCCGCACCACCCCCAACCCCCAAGCCCACGCGGCAACAAAGCTTTACACTCCGAGACGTTAAGCATCTGAATTAGGCATTGGTTTTTGATCCTTTGCCATTGACAAAAGACAGCCTTGGAAGGTCAAGGAATGGAAGGTGGGATCAACGTCAGCTTCCAGTTCCAGCCAGGCACATCCACGCACCAACGCACATGATCACCAACCATTGACCTGTGCGGCGTTCTTTTTAAGGACAGGGGGTTGCGCTCTTTGGACCGCGTTATCCAAGATTGCATCGGGCCAGGAACATCGCGCCTCCCCAGCCCCTGACTCTATGGAGTTTATATGGAAGCTTGGGATGCAACGTTGCTTGCAGCCCAGGGCAGGAGGAGGATGAGGCGGCAGAGTCTGGCTGTGATCTGTCTGCAGACCAGGACACGCTGGGGGGGGGGGGGGGGGGGGAATGTGGCTTATGCCATAAGTATCGAAAGACTACAGTTGAAAGCCTTCAGCAATTTCTAAGGCCTCCAAGGCTCAACCCGAAGACTCCAAAGCTCAAGAACAACGCAGAGAACTCTTGCCTAATAACCTGATGATCCTTGAGCATTTGGCTGTGTGTTGCTGATACCATGAAATTTCTCATCGTCACCAGGCTTAGTGGGTGGCACAAGCCCTTGCAATTGGAGTTGCGTCCCGTAGTGATCCGTATCCCTGCGCCCAAGCAATGCGCAAAAGATTGTTCCAATCTGTATGCCTGTGCCCCAAAATGCCCAGATGATCCTATTACCTTGTGGTCTGGAGCTATATGGTGGCAAGACAGATATTTGCACCGGGGATTTGGCCAGGAGATGAAGAGATGCAACCTCATTGCACGACGCCCAGACTCATTTGGCCCACCCAGCTGCGGGTTCTCATGAGATTGCATGATTTTCAGCGCGAGACGTAGGACATAATGCCATAATGCCCAAAACTCCTAAAGCCACAACATCACCCCTAATGGCCGAAAATCAAAATCCCCCATCCTGCCCAAGTATCCACAGACCGTTTCCGTTTGGATCAGAGTCAGCTGCAAGAAGGAAGAGCTCCTTTCTCAGCTCCCTATCCTTCCTGTTCCATATGCACCGAGGTTAGCGCCAGTCCCTTTAGCCAGGGCGCCTTTCGCTTCGAAGGTGCAGGGGATGTCGGCTTGATGAAACACCTACCTGAATGACTGAATGAAGTGGTTTCAGTTCTTGGGGTGGGCGGTGGCTCAAAGCATATCCCAGCTACTCACCCCCGCTCCTCCATGCCCGAAGCCCTGAAACACACAAGCCGCAAGCCCTGTTTCTGCCAGCTGCCTTCTGGCCGGAGCGCTACATGGCCTACCGGACTCCCGACCAGCTGCGAATGGCTGGGAAGGCTTCTCTGGGGCTGAGCTTCTGCAGGAGTCTCTGGCAGACGGCGCTGCTTTCTCAAGCTCTGCTCAGTGCAACTTAGTGTGGGCGTTCATTACAAGTTTTTGATGCCCCCCCCCCCCGGCCCCCAGCCGCACTTATGGCCAAGTGCAGGTGGACGAGGGCGGGGACGTCGCTGACTTCGTCCTGGTGGATTTTTCCGCAGTCACCGGCTTACCCCGGCATGGCATCATGGCCCTCACACCTGCACACTTCAAACTTGGCATCATTGACCCTCGAATCCCAGCACTGGTTCTTTCAGGCCTACAAGTACATGACCACCAGCGAGGCTGATTTAGGGCTACGGGTTCATGGCTTAAGAGTCGCGGTGTAAACGCCTTTACTGCAGGGAAGGACGCTTGGGTGTTGAGGGAGGGAAGGAGAGGAACAGGCGCACTGGCCGTGGGAAAACAATTCTGCAGTGAGGCGCCTTCACCACATACAAGGAACGCTTTGCTTTTTTCCTCTCAGAGGAGTGAACGAAGCCTTCAGGTGCTGAAGGGAGCTGTGGAGAGCCAGGGAGGTGGACAGGGAGGCGGGCGGATGGGTTTGAGAATGTGTCAGGCTTCAGTGAGGGTTTGGGGTGCTTTTCTTTTTTCCTTGGGTCCTGCCCTACAACTTCGCGCGCTGTCTGCCTCCGAGTTTTCGAGCTCCAAGCAAGCTTCAACTTTAAACATGTTCTGCATGAGGTCTCAGTTTCAAAGGGTTCGGAGATAGGAGTTCATCCTCGATCAGAGCTTCTTTAAAGCGCGTCGCTCATGAGGTCTTAGGCCGAAAAGGCACACCGCCTCACCGACAAGTCTCTCCGCAACCCCGCCTCAGCTCACAATGCCTGAAGCCCAACTCCTCCGACCACAAGATTCAAGTCCTATCGTGTCGCGCCTCAAATCTAAAGCTGCGGAAGCCTTGCAAGTCAGTCTGTAGTTCTTGTCAGGATCACCCTACCAAGTTTGGGAGGTGCTTGGTTCGTGCCTGAATATGCATGCGGCAGGCTTCGTGAAACTCAGCGATCTTCGAGCCGACTTAAGTGTGTTTGCCCCAGCCTGGCACTGTTTTGCTTGTGGACGTGACGGTGTTGGCCATGAGTGGGTATTAGAGTCATTAGAGGTCAGGTTCGGGAAATTTCGGCCTCTGACCAAGGTACGGGGTGGTTGGAATCCTGGTTCGGAGTGTGAGAGTCTTAGTACTACTAAATATAGAGGTGAATTCACACCGATATGCCGATATCCTTAGAGCCCATACTAGCAATGTAGTTATTCAGTACGTAGGCCGCGTCCGCCCACTCTGGTAGACCCTTTTGGCGTGAACCCCATAAACAACCCCCAAGCCTAAGATTCAAGACGGTTGAGCCAACTAGCGGCCCCCTTTTGCATGAGGTCCGGCTCTACTTCCAGCAGATGCTCGGAAGCACCGCACGCTGCCCATCCGTGCGGTTATTTGCCTTTCGTGGCTTTGGAAGGTTTTCAGGCTCTGAAGGGTTCTGGTTTTGAGGCTAACTTAGGGTTTTTAAGAGAGGCAGAGTCCCCAAAAAAGCTAGGGCCTGGCCCTTGGGGAATCAGGATCAGGACATCCCCGGCTCAGGGCGCTGATGAGCTATCGTCATGATAGTCTTGAACCCCAAGTGGATTAGACACCGCAAAAACAGGCCATTGAAGTCGCCATGAGCAAGGCAATTCCATTTTGCCGGTTGTTTTCGTGCAGTTCTGCTCTGAGGGCATTGGCACATTTGCTCCAGAGCCCGCTGAGGTGTGGAACAACAAGGACTTCGAGACCTTCTTCGAAGGTCACTACGAAGAGATTTGTCCGCAAGTGTTGGGTGGGAAAGGTTCAGATGAGTCTGCACAACTCATTTTTCTATCCGCGCATCCACCGACGGTTTCGGGCTTTCCTTTATGGGGGTTGGTGGGAGGCATGGGGGAGTGGGGAAGGATGTGAATGCTTTTGCAGCCAAAGGTTTTGCACGGTTTTGCGGCAGGGTGTTGTGGCTCAGTCCAGTCTGTTTCGAGGGATAGGTCAGGTGGAGGAACCCATTCCAAAATCCCAACAGTGGTATTTCAGGACTCCCTTCGAAAGCCTGCCCACAATGAACGACAAGGGGCTTAGACCCTAAACCCTAAACCCTAAACCCTAAACCCTAAACCCTAAACCCTAAACCGTTAGAGTCACAAGCCGGGGTCACAAAGTATGGCTGCTTCTTGTACCCCTCGCGAAACCTCAAATCAATCCGAGGAGTGGGACTTCGACGTGAAGCACCTTGATGGCAGCAGCTTCAAGGGCTTACCTGAACCCTTCAGTCTTAGTAGCTAAGGAGGTTTCTGTAATCTTTCGGAGTTTTTATCATCCTACCATATTGCAATAGTTAAACCTTTTTGTGGCCCAGGGTACTCAGCAACCAGGCATTGTCGCGTCGAATTTTGTTAGACATACCAAACATCCGAATACTACGTTGGTATCCTGAAGCAAGGTTACGAGGTGCTTCATGACTTGCCACCAACTGCACGGTTAAAGAGCCCAGGGATGCATCGTGGCCGGAGGGTGGAAAAGGGTTACCTTCCATAACTATGCTGGAGATGGTGGCGATAGACGCCAGAAAACAGAAAGATCCGATGCTCCCGACTCGTGTGCGAGAGGGCCCAACCGGGCCCAACCAAACCTGGATGACGGGGTGGAAAGTGCTCAAACCGCCAATCCGAAAGTCTACTCAGCGCACAGGAAGTCCCGTGTACGGATGCGACCAGATGGGCCCCTGCTGCTCGGAGCTCAGGACACAGGTTCAGGGCGCTTTGGTGGCTAAAGGCTCAGACTCGACGATTAGGTTCCGCCCCAAATTGTGTGTGATGACCCAACAGATTCATGGTCTCTGGAGACTGCCTGGATGCTCTCTGGCACAGCCACTGGTCTTGCCTAGAGCCTGTTTTAGATGACCTGCACTTGCAGTGTCCCTTTCCTGTGCTCGAACCCGCGTGGCCCAGCCTGAAACTCTCGGCTTCGGCTCCGCATGAGCCTGCCACTGCGCTTATCAACCCTAAACTGCACTTCGAGTTCAGCTTGGCGGGTGGCAAACAAAAACCTCGACCCCCCCCCCGCCCTCCCTAAACCCTAACCCCAAAACCCTGGATAGCTGTTAGGGTGTTTTGATGTAACTGGTTGGTTGGTTTATAAACACGTGTGCATGCTGACTCAATTTGTAGCTCGTAACGCACGCTGAGTGCGAGAAGCAGGTCCTAATGAACAAGCGTTATTTATGTCCTTTGCTGGTTGGCTTCTTTGGTACTCAACCTTCCAGTGGAAAGGGACCTGCACAGGGCGGAGGCATACTGGATAAGGGGGCGGCGCTGTAGTATGATCGGAAGGGTTGCGCTTTTCGGAGACCGTCCGGTCCCCCATGACAGTGGTGTGCCGTGGAGCAGGACACCTGAGTGGGGCTCGCAAAAGTTTACTCATGTTAGTGCGTTGATAGACCGACTACTAGGCGTGTGGAAGTAAAGCGAGGCCCTACTGGCAAGACTGTCCGTTTGGCTGTCCTGATGGTATCTGGATTGGTCCTCCGTAGTAGGCCGTGTGCTGTCTTGCGTTTCTTTGACAAAGGCCTCGGGAGGACTCGGAACCCCTGTTGCGGAACTTTACTGATACCACATAGCCACGATTGTTCCCTGCGGAGTGATCGCAGAGGGGGTCTGCTAGGTGGGTGGCAAAAAAAACCCACAACCCTAAACCAAACCAGCGCCCCCCCACCCCCCATGATCCATGATCAGAATTTCAAGGCGGCAGGCTCCGGCCCAGACGTCCACCGTGAGCCAGGGGCCCTCAGAAAATTGAATTGCTATCAACCGAAGCTTTGGGGCTTTAATATGTTGCGGCTTGTTGTGGGCACTTTAGGGTTCTAGGCACGATGAGGTCAGGGTGTGCGATTCTGATAGGGTTCCAGCTCTTTTTTTTTTGACACCTTTGAGGCTCCAGTTTGTGGATGTGTTGAGATGGGTTTAGGGTCAAAGGGTTTCTTTGACGAGGTCATGTGCAAAGGCCACTCGAGGAGGCATTGGAAATAAGGTGCTTGCTGCCTGTTGGGTGTTATTAGTGATGCGTTTGGCAGTTCTTCTTGTGGGTCAGAGACTATCCCCCAGATGCCGCCGAAAGTCCCACAAAACAGAGCCAGAAACTTGATCTGGCCCTCCGCAGGCCGCAGCCCCTTCCCATGAAAGAGTGCGGTATCCTGCTTTCTGTTTTGCAGATGCCTCACGCTTTTACCATGCCACCAATATAGTGCTCACATTTAAACGCCTCGACGCCCCAAACGAGAGCTCAAGCCCCCCTCCAAAGGCAACGGCGGGGATCAGTCTCCGGTGCCTATGGACACGGACTCCAGTGGTCTTGCAGAGAAGCTGAGCCGGGGGCCTTCGTTGGGTTTGCGTGGGCGTATCGTCATTTGTTGCTTCGTTTTCTTGGTTCCAATTGTTTCGCTAATTAATGAGGTGAAAACAGTTTCCTGAGTCCTTCCCAAGCTTTTCGGTGTGCAGACGGGAAGCCATAATGCCATAAGCTCTTCCCGGCTCCCTGGTCTCCCCTTGAACCCTCCCACGTTCTCCTACCCTGAGGCCCCCAATAGTTGGCCCCAACACATGGCGGCTCATGTGCGGCTGCTGAAGGGCTTTGAACTTTGAATCTACGTGCAGAATTAGGGGCGCTGGAGGGCGTCTGTGTGTCTGTGTCTGTCTGTCTGTCTGTGTGTGTCTCTGTGTGTGTGCGTGTGTGTGTGTTGGTAGGTTTGTCTGGCTGGACTTTGTGTAAGTGTCGTTTGGGGGGGAAAACTCTCGGTGTGGGCACTGTATTGAGGTATCTTTTGGCGGTGCAAGTTAATCAACGAAAGTCTGGCCCTGGGAGAATGTAGAATGTAGATTGAATGATTAGCTTGCACAGCGGGTAGGGGGGGGGGGGGGGGGGTAGAGGATGAAAAACACCGCAATTGTCCGCTCGGCTCAAGAGTCCATCGCCATGGCCACAGCCGGGACCCCCGAAGCGGGCGTCGCGGCAGACCGGCTCGCATTGGCGAAAAACCTTGACATGTCGGATCCCGGTGTGTGGTTTTGGCCTTGGGCTTGACAGTGTGGGTTGATTCAACACAAGAGTAGTTGAGGTTCTTTTCATGTGGCATGTGATTTGACCTTGGCCACTGCGCATTTTTCAAATAGACCGTCCACGATTCAACCCGGAAGCCGGCAGCCCAACAAGAAGTCACCATGCCAGAGTGTTGAAAGTCGGGGACCCAGGCCTTCAGGACACTCGAAGTGCTTGCAGCCCGCATGAATACCATTGAACACCAACAGCCTGGCTGAAGCCCCATGCTCTCCCTGTAAACCTCCTCCTCCACCTCTTCCACCTCAAAGGCACGGCCCTCACAGGCAGCCTCTTGGACATCAGCTGTGCAGGGGAAAGGACGAGACTGGGGTAGCCAGAGGTTAGAAGGGAGAGCGCTTTGCAGCTGTCTTCACTGGTTGCGCGCGTTGCAATTCAACGAACCCTCCCTGGTGCAGACTATAAGGTCAGAGTTAGCCGGCTGCAGACGCTTGGCTTTCGCATGTCCGCTAAGGGGAAAGGGATTGCTTGTCTCCTGAATCTGGGTGTTATTGCCGGCCAAGGCCAAGGTGTTCTTGGCAAGCTTGAGAAGCTCAAGACGACGAAGTCCAGCGTTGAAACTTAAACACCCCAAAGGCTCAAGACCCCAATGCCTCCCCCAACCCCCAATCTCCTCCCGCTCCCCTTCAAAGGAAGTCAGGCTCGGCGTCTCACTCGACCAAGAGACTCGGCTTTCGAGGTTGCGGGCTTAAGGATGTTTAAAGTTGTAAGGGTTTCGTGCTTATGGGCTTAGAAGGGTGTGAGGGTTTAGGGGCGCTTAGAGAAGCCTGTGTAGACTTGTAAATAGAGGGTTCATGCACGAGTTATGCTCACCTGGCCTGCCTTGGGATGAGGCTTGTGGTTTGTATTCTAGATTGTACACTAAATGGGGGGGGGAGGGGGGGCTTTTTCAGTTTCCCGCGATTG
Source organism: Symbiodinium natans (assembly GCA_905221605.1). Lineage (NCBI taxonomy): Eukaryota > Dinophyceae > Suessiales > Symbiodiniaceae > Symbiodinium > Symbiodinium natans. The sequence continues at coordinate 494,300 of CAJNDS010000780.1, forward strand.
CCGAGCGCCGTAGCACGCCTGCCCTGAAGTCAGCACTGAGGAGTTTCGAGCAAGATGCAAGCATAACGCCTCCGCGGCGTCCTGGACAGCACCCCAATTTTTTTTTCATAAATTAAGGTCATCCAAATCTCAACCAAAGCGTGTAGGTTCAGATAGATGGTCCTTCTCTCCATGCTTTTAGTTCTTGAGAGTCTGGGCTCTTGATTCCCTGTCCCCCAGAAACCTCAAGAGGCCTCTTTCTGCATTCTTCCCTCATGCAGAGAGCAAATCTTCGGAACCTTCCTACTACATGCGATAGTGACGAGGCCATCAGCCCTGACCCCAAGCCCATAGGGCTTCTTTGCGTCGCAGTTGCCACTTGCGCTCTTCGAGTCTTGGATTTGGCTTCGCTTTCTTGGCCGCCCAGTTACATAGATGCGTTCTATGCGTCTGTCTCTGTGCATACACTGTTCAGATTTTCGAGCAAGTCCTTTTTTTGGAGTTTGGGTAATTAGGGGGGAAGGCAGAATTCCTTAGCAGTTTGTAGGGCAAAGAAGCCCCCGAAGTCACGAAGTCCAGAGCGCTGCGAGGCTAAAGCCAAAGGATGCCGAAGCTTTGCAGGCCCCGCTTTCTCCCCACCACTTGAGAAGCTTCGGGGGCGGAAAGGTGCAGGAGAGGTTGTGGTCTACTCCGACATTTAAGGAGGACCCACCGGCACTCTAGAGCTTCTTTCAGAGTTTAGGGTTTAGGGTTTGAAGTCGCCGGTCCAAGCTTTCGTCATGGGGAAAGGGAGGCGTTGAAGGATTGAGGTTTTGGGATTTGACCGATTGTTTTGGGGGCTCTCAGGTTTCGTCAAGCTGCTGGGTGGTCAGGGGGGGTACTCTCCTGTTTCTCCTTGGGCCGAAGGATGCTTCCTCCCGCTGAGGGCTTTGAAAGGTTCGGGTCGCTCCAGGCGGCCTGAGGCCGATTTAGGGTTCAGAGGCGTTTATGAAGTTTTCAGGCTGAGTTCGGGTTTGACGGTTGAAGGCGCGTTTTGTGGGGTTCACGACTTCCTCCACGAACAGTAGCACAGGAGGAGGGAGGCAAGGAGCCCGAGAGAGAGAGAGAGAGAGAGAGAGGAAATGGCTACAAGCCATTTTGGCTCAAGCGGCTCGAGCCCCAGCCCAGTGTCCAGGGGACAACTTGAAAGGGAGAGACTGAGTGAAAGGGGGGAGGCCTGAGAGTCGAAAACTCCTCTGCCCCGGCGCCCGCGCTAGCCATACGAGCCCATCTACCTGTGTGTGATACTACGCGGGGACACCGCGAAGGCCCGGGACACTGAGAACCGGCGCTGGCCGAGCTCTCCCACTACCACCGCTGAGGCGTGCGGGGGACTTCCTGACCCGCTACCTGACAGCCATCGGCGGCCTACGTGACCAGTTTGGCAAGGGGGAGATTCTGCACTTCCCGAAGCCCGCCAGGGACTTTGACATCTCAGAGTTCGTGACTTGGGCAGCGACACCGTGAAAGATAACTATGTCTGGTGGCAGTGGGGCACCTGCAAGTGAGGGGGCATCACCCGCCAAGAGAAAGGTGATGGACCTAGAGCCAGGGGAGGAGGTCGAGGTGGTGGAACAAGGGGGGGTCACTCTCGCCACCCTGCAAGCAACCCTGCAAGCAACCCTCCAGAGCGAGCTCCGCACCAACCGAGCAGAGATCAAGCAAGCTGTGGGGGGGGTGCAGAAGGAGATGGTGGAGCGCATGGGGGGGGTGCAGAAGGAGATGGTGGAGCGCATTGCCACGGTGGAAACCGAAGTTACCCGCCAGCTCAAGACCACCCTGCAGCTCCTCCAGGAACTCACGGCCAAGCAGGACAAGCACACGGCGGGGATTGAAGAGCTCATGGGGGGCCAGCACGACTTGGAGAACAAAATGGGAAGCCTCACGGAAAGAGTGGAGAAGCTGGAGATGAAAGCCCAACAAGGCGGTCTATCGGCTCAAAGCACCACCGCGACGGAGCATGGCGATGGGCTTGGGGGGCGTCGTGTCCCGGCGCTCATCGTGGGGGGCTGGAACGATGATACCACCGCGGGGGACGTCCTGGAGAAAGCGCAGCAAGCCTTGCGACTGCTCAAGATAGACATCGACTACCAGGACATGTTCGTCCCGGGGGTCCGGAGAGGTTTTGGGCTCATCCCCCTCAAGGGGCCGAGGCCTGGGGAGACCGACGAAGGACATCGTCAACGCATTCAAGAAGCCATCGCCAAAGTCCGCAACGCGAAGATGCAGACCGGGCACGTGAGGGAGGACACGGGGCAGCCACGCTACATGTTCCTGGCCATCTCGCAACCGCCAGACCGACGACGCCGGGCCAAACTCGCAGCCAAGGTGAAGAGATGCATCCTGGAGCTAGGCGGGGAGCACGCCCACTTGGAGGCAGAGTTCGCAACGGGGACTGTGTGGTACAAGGGGCTCCGCGTGTCGTCGGCAGCTGGCCCGACGAAAGAAGGGGCAACGGAAGCAGGGCCCGGATGGATTGACACTAAAGCACTGGCGAAGGGGCTCAAGATCCTCCCGGATAGGGTGCAGCAGCAGTGGGAAGGGCTGGCCTCCAGCCTCCGCTGACGAAGAATGGGGAAGAAGAGCGCTTGGTTTCACCTTGACGGCGGGGAAGAACATTCCCATCGCCCAGCACTGACGTTGCTCACCTGGAACACTGGCGGGGCCGGGGGGCGAAAGATCCTCGACACCCTCCAGATGCTCGCGGATGACAGAATGCTGAACTGTTCCACCTTTGCACCAGTGGTCGTGGCCCTCCGGTGATCTGCGACCCGGGGGCCCACATGGAGAGTTCAAAAAGCTGGACACTCATTATGGGCAAGACAGAAACTGAGTGGAGAGGGACCGGCATAGCGTATACCACCAGCAAAGAAGACGCCTGGGATGGGGGCAGAGAACCCGAAGATCACGAAGTGGGGGGCCACCTTTCCGAAGACGAGTGGCACGCAGCAGTGGGACACCCAGCCGAAGACGGGTTGGGAGGCCAACAGCAGGACAAGAGCTACTGAGCCTGCCGGATAAGCACAGACGCAGAAGAGCATGCGGGGCTCGAGTAGAGTTAACCTAGATGGGGGCACCGCTTTTTAGCCGTAAGGGGGTGGTTTGTCTTTGAAGTACCCGAGCCCGAAATGCCCTCACGACCCCGTCGTCTCACCTTTACAGCAGTCAAGGAGGAACCCCGAAACTGTGTAGTGGGAGGGGGGCGTTCAGGATTCTCGGTTCAGGCTTGGTTCGTGCTTTGAGGTTGGGGTTGGGGTGACATAAAGGGGTCATTGACTGCAGGTTTCACGTCAGGTCGGGGGCCGGGGGACCACACTGCCGACGTAAGGGGTAAGGTGAGGGGGGGGGGGGGCTTAACAGTCGGCAGAGGACACCCGGGCACCAGACTCCAACCGCAACCACCCCGAAACAGGGGCGGGCAAAGATGCCCGGGGCGCTGACCCCAAGCCCCTAGAAAGAAAGAAAGAAAGAGAGAGCCAGGCACAATGGAAAGCATTTCTGCAAGCAGCGGATGGCGAAGAGAATGCCGGAAAGGCGTTGCTAGGCTACTCTTGGTAGTACGGGAATGGGCTTTTCCAGCTCTTTGCTTAGCTGCGGTTCCCTGTCGGACAGGCTTCCGGAGTTTGGCAGAGCATCCTGATAACAGCTCTTGTAATCAAAGACAGCTTGTGTGGTTCCCGTGTGCCGCAGGGGAGAGTGCTTGGAGATATATTAATATGCATTTTGTTAATTTTAACTTTGTGGTCTCATCAATCCCTGGCTGCATTGCTGCATGTGCAAGACTTCGAGGCTGGAGCCGAATTAAGAATCATTAACAACGACAAAACACACATAAATACATACGTGCGTGCATACGTGCGTGCATTCATGCGTATATGTATATATGTATATATATATATATGTGTACATGTGATTCCCTCCGTCGCCTTATAGCTCCGGAGCCCAAGCCCAACCCTGGCCTTAAGCTCCAAAATACGGGACTTGAGGCCACTTCTGGAGATGTCAGTTGAGGCATCAGGTCACGAGGAGGCTCACGACTCGGACTCTGAGTTAAGTCCGCAAGATTCGATTCCCCAAGCAATGCAAGCACAGCAAAGAACAGTTCAAACCTTTCAATCCAGAAACAGAGCTTCCTTGACCCATGATTGCCAAGATTCTACCAGCTCCTCTTCGAAAAGGAGCCAGCTCCTTTTCCAACAATAGCTCAGCTTCTGCAGGGCTCACCGGTGAAATGGCGGGATTGGGAGATCTACACTAGGGTTCAGGAACTAACTGATCCGGGTCGAGGCACTCCCCGTGCTCCGCACATCAACTCTGACCCCCACCCTACGAACTGGAAGGGCACAAAGTCTCGGAAACGGCCGAAGTTCTGAACAGCAAGGAACTGAAAGTCAATTTTTCTGGCCCGGAAGTAGCGCAATGGTCCAGCTTCTTGGCTGCACTTTCCGTGTTTGGTCGTCAGGGCGTTAAGGACTTGAAAGGCAGGTGTTGAGGAGCGTCGTATATTACCTGTATTTCATGCTCCACGTGGCTTCAGTTGCGTATGTGGCATCTATGCCTGGGTCATAGTGTTTTTCTGATTCTGGTCGGGACAGCTTGAATACGTTTGAATGCTACGCTTAGGCTTCATGAAGCACATGTCGCGGATCATTGCGCTACTTGGCCGAAGGAGTGAGAGGTGTCCATTCGGCGCGTTACTGTAGGGTGTATGCCCTGTGGTTCAGCTTTGGAGCATTGGAAGCATGTCTGGATTGAAAGTGTGACTGGGACTTCAGCAGCTTGAGCAACCGGAGGCCAGACACTTCACAAAAACAACCAAACTCGGACTAGGTTGCGGGCTGGAGCGTAAGTCATCTTTCAGTGTTAGGGGTTGCTGAAGATCTCCTGAGATTCCAACACTTGCTCCTCCCCCCGAAAAAACCCCTACAAGCCCTGTAACGCCGGTGTTGACCCGAAACGCGACACTTGAAAGTAGGCCCAATCGATGGAAAGCTTGCTCACCGGATTGCTGGGCAGGAGCCCAGGACAGCCTGGAGTTCTGGTTTCGGGGGATCCTCCCTGTAAAGCCCTGAGCTCAACCAAGCCTTTGTGCCACCGCACTGAGGGTGTGCCACCTGCCAGAGCAGCTGAAAACCATCGTGGAAAACCTTGCCGCGCGGCTTCCGCAGGAGCACGTTTCTGTATCCCTCTATCAGCTTCTAAGTTGTAGAAGCAGAAAAGGCGACCCTACAATCAGAATCCTTGATGCAGAGGTTCAGCCGCACGCAGGCCTCATGTCCTGGAAACTCCAGGAACCTCGCACCCTGCTTGGTATTTTGCCGATCCCTGGGTTTTATTCGTCCCCACGTTTACCCTTAGGTCCAACATCTCACGGTCTGCCTGGCCAGCCTGGCAGGGGGGTTCCTCATAATTGCGAATCTCACAGACCTGAGGCGTTTCTCCACATGAACCTCAACATCTCGCAGGCCATCGGTGCTCTGTCAGGTGGTGCAGATTCGGGCGCCTGAACCTCAACAGAGCGGAGAGTATCGTCGGACAGTTGTCTTGCCAGCTTTGCCCGCGGGTTGCCACCAAAACTGGCCCAAAACCCTTCGACACACCCGCTCGGGAGGACGGCATCTACGCCTTTGCGGAGTCCCTGTTGGAGCCTTTCGGCTTAGTTAGAAGGCTAAACGTGGAGCTCCAAAGGAGTTGAGTCTCCGCTTCAGCCTGAAAGACGCAACCGCAAAAGTCCACACTGAATTGTGGGTTGTGCTGGAACGGAATGCATCACACATGGCTGGAAAGCTCGGCGCCCTTCAAAAGCTTAAGCACAAGCAAAACATCTGGGTCACAGGGTGCAGGAGTCCGGGTCGATTTATTTCTGCTTTGCTTTTGGGCGGCCGTTTATTCCCTGCATTGTGCATGGAGTGAGTCAAGGCACATCCTGAAAGCGAAGTCCAACGATTCAACGTTCTGCCTCAACCCACAGACTTGGAACTCTCCAGCCGTCGAGCCCTGAAGCCCTTGCACCATGAAGCCCTTGCACCCTTATGGCATCAAGTGCCCCACATCAAGTGGGCAGCCCTCCACCCATCATCAACACCTTGGTGTGCTCAGGGTTTTCGAGCATTATCTACCCGATGTGCAGCCAGCTGCCATGGAGTTCTTTGGCCTTGAGTTGCGGGTTTGGGTATTTCGGGCTCATTCCGGAGGCTCTCTCTTAGGCCCTACATATATAGGCAGTTGCAAGATGTGCCAGGGGCGCAAATCACATGGTGTCGTTGTTGCTTTTTGTTTTGTTGCTGGTGTTTTTGGGGGTCTTTGGAGTCTGGGTGGGGTGTGCGTCTTGGCAAGTGACAAGCTGTTTCACGGGCTCCTATCAAACACAGCCTGCAGCATGCCTTCGGTGTAAGGATCTGCGCGGGAGCGGCTTTGGGTCCCTCTGGAGTTTAAGGGGGAGAGTTCGGAAGTAGCATAGCCCTCCAATTGTGACAACTTGTCTTAGGGTGCTCTTGGAGACCATCACGGAGATCACCAACTACATTGGCCAGGCAGGGGGTTTTCTATATCTCCTAACCTGAGGTCCTCATGCCCTAGGGGCATCTGAGGACTTAATCCCTCATGGCATTTGCGAAGCGGCCCGAAGCTCATTGTTGTTCAGCCATGCGCCTCAGGGCTCATCATGTCGCAAATTGAGAGGTCCTCGCACAAGTCAAAGAAAGCGTCGCCGACATGCACAACCTGTTGACACTTGGCGATGTTTCTGCACAGAGGGGGGCTCCGGGAGCGATGCGAAGGGACTCTTGTGCAACTCAGAAGAAGCGTCACAATACCAAGCCCGTGCTCCGTTCGTTCTCCGCCAGCGACGAAAGCCCCAGCAGATCAAACTCAGTTCAAACCTGAACCTGAGCAAACCCGAACCTTGTTTCAGTCCCCTGGCATCCTCCTGAGCTTCGCGATGGGTAAACATTTTTGAGCCCCGACCTTGGGGCCACGAGACGACAACCTCATCAAAAGTGAGCTTCCGCACTTCAGATCCCATTGTGGCCAATTCCCTGTGCAAGACAGGAAGCGCGAGTTATGGCAATTTCTCATTTTGTGGCCACATGGGCTTACATCACCCTGCCGGTGCTGCCCTTCATGTGGACCTTTCTTGGCTCTCTTGGAAACAAGCCATCTGGCAGAGGAAGTAGAGACGCCATCGCATGCAAGTGTGAGCATGGGTAGGTTTTTGTCCGCATCGGGTTGTTCTTAGCTTAAGGCATATTTGAGGAAGAATCCGCCTGTGCGCACGTGGTACATCCGCGGCAGAATGACCTGCATGCATCTGTAGATACCGAGAAGTCCCCAACCCAAGCAGCGAAGCCGTTAAGAAACAATTTCGGTGCGAAACATCTGACGTCTTGAGCCGAGCTGCGAACATCTCACCCTCACGCATGAAGTCTGTATCTTGTGGCCAACACCCTTGAAAAGAGCTCATGGCACGAATCCGCCCTTCCTGCGCAGTCGACGCCCCAAATGCAAAATCATGTTTTTGCAGAGCCTTCCCCGCCCTTCGCCCCCATTCCCCCCCTTTTCCTCCTTCGCCGCCTTGCCCTTCCCGAGGGTCCTTCATCGATAGCTTGACACAGTTCAGGGTCGGAAAGTGCTTGTTGGAGATACCCTTGCAGATATGCAAGTAGAGATTCAGCTGCTGGTTGAACCATCTGCCCGAACAGCGGCAGTCGCAATCCAACCGGCAACCTCAACCTAATCGAGCCAGACACCCCCACAGAAGAAGAGCCTTGATGCCCTGAGGAAGACAAGTTGGAAGCAGGCGCAGGAAAGAAACATGCAGCCGACCACCACCTTACCTCCTGAGGAGGCAGGGGCAAGGGTGTGGAGTTTCTTCGTGAAGTTTCGTGAATGACATGTCAATCTGCATTGAAATAGGTTTGCTCGGCAGCCTCTGTAGCACCTCGGGAGTTATTTCGCCTCTGGCTTGGGTAGGCCCGGACGCGTCATGGGCTGCGAGTCCGAGTCGGGACTAATACCAAATGCAGGGCTGGGAGGACGTTCACTCCAGGTCCTGGGCCCAACCCCTGAAGCCACTATGCCAAAGCCCTATGAAACTCAGAACCCCGTCCCAAAATATTTTGTTGAAAGCCTTAACATGCCCTCAAACCAATGAAACCAAGACCCACGCAGACTGATCCGGATATGCCAAGCATTGAATTCGACTCGGACGATGACTTCGACGAGCCAGTCCAAGCCGAGGGCAAAGAGGACCCCCACTTGTACCCTCTGTGTACCCTCGGTGTACCCTGTGCCCTATGCCCGTAACCTGTTTGCGTTCCGAGGGTTTCTTGGGTTCGCAAGCTCAGGGCACATTGAAGTCTCCTGTCTTGGACTGAAAACTAGGATGATTATGATCTAGGTATTCACATATGTAGGGTGGAGGGACTGTACTGTAAGGGTTTCGGATGAACCGCGCCGAGCTGAGGGCAAGGACGACAAGAAGACGCCCAAAAAGGGCGACGACGCTGGGAGTGCAGTTCTCTTAAGCCCCGACCCTCCCCCGGCTGTATTCTTATGCATTCTTGGCCAAGACGGGGGGTCCCAACTATTTTATGAAATCACCCCAAGTGTGACTTTCACTGAGACCGCAAGAATCGACAGGTCAGGTAGGCTTCCGTGTCGCCATGTAGTTCACCAAGTCCTCGACCAAGAAGAGTTGAGACTTCATATCGCGCTGTGGGGCTCCTGAAGCGCTTCACAGGTCCAAGTTCCAAGGGTTCCAAGGGCTTTGGGGCGTGCTCTGAAGCAGTTTCAGCCAAAAACTTGGAAAGCAGCCAATGCCGGGTTCATCTGAGGACACTCCCAAGACGACCGTCACGAACTCGGGACTGCCCACCAGCTCCTCAAAAAACACTGTCAGGTAAACTCTTTTTTCCCTCTTTTGGTTTCAGGGTTCTATAGGGAGTCAGGTAAAGAGGGAGTTTAGTGATAAGCTCACAACCGTGTGTGCAGCTCGGGGTCGGAGAAAGGCTTCCAAGATATGTTTCAAATCAACGCCGCGGTGATGGGTTTCAGCCGCAGCTCCTCCACCTGGATGCCAGTGGTTCTCGAGACTATCGAGCGCATCGTCCTGCATCTGGGCCGAAGCTACTTTGTGGAGCTCATTCCAGCTCTCCGAACTTCCCTACTCTCCCAAAAAAACCACAACAAAAAAAGGCACACACACACACACACACACACACAAGCAGCTGGCTAGCCAGTATTCCGCGACCTACAGTCATCACGAAACATGGGGCCTGGACCCCATAAGCTTATATAAGCGGCTGAACTAGATTCTGCATATTTCTGCATGATCATCCCGGGACCCTCCGTTCCCCAACCCGCCACTCAGCACCGCAAGCACCAAACAGGCACGTCAGCAGCGCAAGCCGCATCCGCGAAGAAGCCGATATCTTGGGTTTGCGGCTGCAGAGCTTCATGCCTGGACTGGCGCTTTCTGAATTCAAGGCCAGGAGAGGGTGTGGCAAAAACAGGGTTCAGGGCAAAACTGGGCAAAACCCTTCTTTGGTAACTTTGGGACGGCTTGTTCCGAAGCCCAGACCTCCCCGAGAGGCTCCGTACGAAACCTGCTTATGAGGCCTGCTTGCTGGCCGCTCTACGTTCTACGCTACCCCAGCTGTGGACGCCGAAGCATGAGGTGGGGCACCGGTCTGTAATGTGTGGGATGATGATGAATCCCCCGCTGGCTTTCTACTAGCCTGCCTAAATAACTGTACGAACGGTGCCGGAATGGGTATATTCACGGGGGTTGAAACGGCTTAAAAAGCAGAACAGGTTTCAGAGGTTCTTCAAGACTTCTTTGATCTGGGCTTCGACTTCACAAGGGCTTCAAAGCTAGGACAGCCCCAACTTGCGAGAGAGCTGCCCCTGAATTGTAAACACCTAAACGCTCCCATAACATCCCGTAACACTACCACCCCACAACCCTCTTAAAAGGAATTATATATTATATGTATATACGTATATATATATATATATATATTTTAAGGGGCTGCGCCCATGGGCGGGCAGCGCACGCAGAAGCCCGGGGCGAGCAGTTTCTAAGCATGTTGAGGCCCCTAAACTCCCTTAAAATCTCTAAGCGTTAAGTTTCTAAGCATTTTCAGGCCCCTAAACTCCCTTCAAATCTCTAAGCGTTTGAGGCTCCTAGACTCCCTTAACGTTTCTAAGCACTTTATAAGGCCCCTAAACTCCCTTTTTCCTAGCCCCGGGCTTAGACACGTCGCTTATGCCCGCCCTTTGGGGGGCATCATGCTCCTGATGCGCCCCCGGGGTCCCGCCCCGGGAGCCGCTGATGCTCCTGATGCGCGCCTGGGGGTCCCGGGCTGGACCCGCTGATGCTCATGATGCGCGCCCTCTGGGGGCCTCCGTGGCGACGCAAAAAACCACGAAAAAAAAACCGTTCACCGGCGGCACGCGGGGGTCGGCGGCACTGGCGTCCGGCCTAATTCTGCTTCGCAGAAGGCCAGAGGCCAGCAAGGCTATTCCCGGGACGACCCGGGCTAAAAGGTCCGCATTTGCTCGGTCCTTTGGGGACCTCGCGCTGCCCGATTTAATGGCTACCGCCAGTGCCGCCGACCCCTTGGAGGCAAACGCCCAAGCTGCCCAAACCCTATCCCTTCGGTTACCCCCCCCCCTTCTCCTGCTCAACTCTGGGAGATAATGCCTCTGCTCTAAGCCCCGAAACCGTAAACCTTGGTTCTAAGTTCTGAAACGGTATATGTAAGGCCGTGGACAAACTAGGTGGGAGTAGCAACCCTTGCATGTTGAGCCCTAAACCCTAAACCCGAAACTCCTCAGGGTGGGGGGGGGGTGGGGGGGTTTGGGGGGTGGGGGGGTGTGGGGGGGGGGGGGGGGGGGGGGGGTGGATGGGGGGGTGGATGGGGGGGTGGAGGGGGGGTGGACGGGGGGGGTGATGGGGGGGTGGGTGGGGGATGGGGGGGTGGGTGTTTGGGGGGGGTGGATGGGGTGGGTGGATGGGGGGGGTGCGGTGGGGTGGGGGTGGGGGGGGTGAGGGGGGGTGGGGGGGGGGTGGGGGGGTGGAGGGGGGTTGGGGGGGGGGGGGGGGGGGGGGGGTGGGTGGGGTGGGGGGGGGGGTGGGGGGGGTGGGGGGGGTGGGGGGGGGGGGGGGGGGTGGGGGGGGTGGGGGGGGGGGGGGGGGGGGGGGGGGGGGGGGGGGGGGGTGGGGGGGGGGGGTGGGGGGGGGGGGGTGGGGGGGGGGGGGTGGGGGGGGGGGGGGGGGGGGGGGGGGGGGGTGGGGGGGGGGTGGGGGGGGGGTGGGGGGGGGTGGGGGGGGGTGGGGGGGGGTGGGGGGGGTGGGGGGGGGGGGGGGGGGGTGGGGGGGGGGTGGGGGGGGGGGTGGGGAAGGGCGGAGCAAACGGAGCAAACGGAGCGGGCGCGGGCGGGCATGCACTGGAGCCCTTTAAAGTCAGTCATCTGATCATCTGATCCAGTCTAGAGAGGGGAGGAGGATGGAGTGGAATGGGGGGGGTGGGGGGGGGGTGTGTCGGGTTCAGAGTCAGTCATCTGATCTAGAGAGGGGAGGAGGATGGAGTGGAATGGTTGGGGAAGGGTAGTGGAAGGGGTTGGTGGTGGGAGTGGGGGAGGGGGGGTAGGTGGTGGTGAGGGGTTGGTGGTGGGAGGTTGGGGGCAGAAGGAAGGGGAAGGGGGAAGAGGTTGCGGTGAGGGCAGGGGCAGGGGAGGGGGATGGAGTGGAATGGTTGGGAAGGGGTGGTGGGGAGCGGGGTTGGTGGTGGGGGGGGGAGGGGGGAGGTAAGTTGGAGAAGGGTGAGGAAGGGGTAGGGGAGGGTGGTGGAATGGTTGGGAAGGGGAAGGGTAGTGGGAGGAGGGGCAGGGAAGGGGTTGGATTGGGGGTACGGTGAGAGGGGGGGGCAGGGATGGGGAAGGGGTAGGAGAGGAGGATGGAGTGGAATGGTTGGGAAGGGGTCGGGGAGGAGGATGGAGTGGAATGGTTGGGAAGGGGAAGGGTGGTGGGGAGTGGGGCAGGGGTTGGTGGAGGAGATGAGGTAAGTGGCTGGAGAAGGGTGGATTGGGGGTGGGGGGGGGGGGGGGGCGGGGGGGGGGGGGGGGGTGGGGGGGGGGGTGGGTGGGAGCAAACGGAGGAGCAAGCGGAGTGGGCGGGAAAGTCAGTCACCGAATCGAGTCGAGAGAGGGGAGGGAAGGGTTTTGGAAGGGGTTGGTGGGAGTGGGGGGGGGCGGGGGGGGGCGGGGGGGCGGGGGGGGGGGGGGGGGGTTGGGGGCATGCGCTGGAGCCCTTTAAAGCATCTGATCCAGTCTAGAGAGGAATGGTTGGGAAGGGGGAGGGCAAGGAAGCAGCGGTTAGTGGTGGTGGGAGTGGGGGGGAGGGGGGCAGGTGGAGGAGATGAGGTCAGTGCCTGGAGAAGGGTGGATTGGGGGTGGGGAAGGGGTGAAGGGGTTGGTGGTGGGTGGAGTGGGGGTACGGTGAGAGGGGGATGGGGAAGGGGTGGGGGAGGGGGATGGAGTGGAATGGTTGGGGGGGCAGGGGAAAGTCAAAAGATGAGGTAAGTGGCTGGAGAAGGGTGGATTGGGGGTGGGGAAGGGGGGGAGGAGGATGGAGTGGAATGCTTGGGAAGGGGAAGGGTAGTGGGAGGGGGGGCAGGTAGTAACGGTGAGGGGCGGGCAAGGGGTTGGTGGTGGGTGGATTGGGGGTGCGGTGAGAGGGGGGGCAGGGATGGGGAAGGGGTAGGGGAGGGGGATGGAGTGGAATGGTTGGGAAAGGGAGGGGGGGCAGGAGAAGGGGTTGGTGGGGGTTAGGGGCAGAGGCAAGGCCAAGTGGAGAGGTGGAGTGGAATGGTTGGGAAGGGGAAGGGGGAAGAGGTTGCGGTGAGGGCAGGGAGGGTCTTCACTGACGCCGCCCCGCTGTTGCTGGGGTCGGCGGATGTATAATATGTATGTATATTTCTGTATGTATGTATGTATGGAGCCCTAGAGGGGTTCGTAAACCCGGTAAGGCTGCGTGAGAGCCTGGAATCCCGCAATCCCCCCCAGGCCGCCTGGACCTTTCTTTGGGACAACGTTGTTCGTCTTGTCCATGCCAACATGGACCGGACCTCGCCCTACGAGAGGTGTTTGCATCTCGGGTGTGATTGTTATTGCGTGGACAAGGCAGGTTCTTAGGTTTTAGGGCTTTAGTAGGGTTTTTGGGTTCAGTGCTACAGTATCAGAGGTCCTTGCACCTCGCGGCCGATTAGGTTTTTAAGGTTGGGGCTTGACTTCCTGGAACTCAACTCTGAACTACTCTGAACTATTTTGCCGAGTTAGCGGATCTTGCCTCTGTGCACAGTACGGTCCCGGATGTACCCCGATGCAGCTTTTTATTTCTGCTTAATTTGCCATCTCAGCCCTTCGCCTCAAGGACCTTCCTCACAAAACAACCTCCGAACTCTGAGCCCTAGTGCATTCCCAGTTCGCAGATTTTCCACAAGTCGGGATGCCCCTGTCATCTTCTGATATACATCGCCCAAGCTGCAATTTGTCTGTAATTAGTTAGAAGCCCCAGTTTGTCCCCCGCCCCCCCGCCCCCCCAACAAAAAAAAACAAAAGACAACCCTAAACACCGAGCAAAACCCAGGTCCGGCGTTTATGATAGCATGTCCGCTGGACGTTTCCTGAGAATCAAGAAGGAGTTCTTCACCGCATTTTTCGAGGTTCCGGGCTTTTTCAAAGGACCCTAGAAGCTCTGTGCTTTTTCCTGTCCCGAGCTTATTCGGCTTTCTTGCTTGGTTGCCCTACCTTCCTTCCCTCCAGGTGGCGCCTATCGGTCAGAACTACTTCAAACAATCCTTGACCCGACTGCTATTTATCGCGGACAAGGTGCTTTTCTTTTCCTTGGAGATGCTGCTTGGGCCATTGGTCTTTCGCCGTCTTTCTTTTCTAGAGTGGCTTAGATTCTGTAGTTGCGTTGCTTTTCGTTTTCAGTTGGAAGCTGACTTGTCATTCATGCGGGGGTGCCTTGAGGCTCGGCAAGCAGCTGCAAACGTCCCTAAGCTTTCACGCCGCGTCATTCAGAGTTTATGAAATCCATCCCCCCATGAAGCCACGAATAAGATATGAAGCCAAGCAGCAAGGCTGCGCCAGCCGAAGAAGATGGTGTCAGAGATGTCTGCGCTGGGTCTAAAGCACGTCGGCTTCGGCATCCCCACGGACTTGTTCACGCCGTTCATTAGTGTCGCTTGGATCTTCAGGTTAGTTTCCGGAGTGAAGGGGTCAGCTGCATGGTCCAAAAGGCACCACAAAACCGACAACTAAACCTCCAAGTGGCTGCTGAGCAGGGCTGTAATGCAGCGAGGGTTTTTATGGCGGCTCTAATATTTTGGGTAACTTGGTCCAGCAAGTGTCAAGGCTGCTGCATTCGAGACTCCAGGTGCACGGTGCAGGTTTGTGTTTTCCGTTGCCTTGGGTGTTTTTAGGCGTTCAGGGTTTTTTGGTTCGCGGGCGCATCCTCCGCGACTTAGGATGATCACAAAGTTCTGAGGTTGTGCACCCCCTCGTCGTCCTCCCTTTCTTTCCATCTATCAGGACAAGTCTTCCTCCCAATCAAGCGCTTAGTGTCATCTTAGCCTATGTTGGGCATTGGCTTGAGGTAGCGTTTCAGGAACCTATGGAAAACAGGTCCGTCAGGAACCTCCTGGCATATAAAGTAGTGCTCGCGTTGTGCATTTTTGTTTTTGGTGAGCATGTATAGGGTTCCTCAAAAATGTTGGTGTGGGTCTATCTTGCAGCCGTGCAGGAGGGGCAACCTTAAACTTAACGGCAGCGCTAACGCGGCAACGCCACGACAACCTCACTCAGTCCCCGCGGAGTAGCCCGAGAGGGTCAGCTAGCCCTGTGGCAAAAAAACCCTATAAACCTTAAACCCTAAACGGTTTAGGGTTTAGGGTTTAGGGTTTAGGGTTTAGGGTTTAGGGTTTAGGAAACACCAACAATCCGATCCTGGCAATCACAAGGCTTGTATCTCCGTCTTCCGGCGCCTAAGCCTCCAAACGGAGGATGGCAAGGCCTGGCTTGGAGAAGTCAAAGTTCTCAGTTTCAGGGTCGTTGAGTTTTTTCAGGTTTGAAGGTTTCGGGTCATGAAGTTTTCACGCTGATATTCGCATTTTTAGAGACTGCACGTGGAAATCCGCAAGCCTTGCAAGTCTAGGACTTCCCCAATCATCCGAAGCCCTGGGTCTGTTTAATTTAAACACAAGTCCGCAAGCAACTGACGGCCCTCAAGCCTTGACCCCAGAAAGCGATGTCGGCAACCTGGGCAAAACTCCCGTGGGATCCCACCAGCAGGCCAAAGAAGCCTTCGAGTGGGCCATTATCCTGGTCGCGAGGGTGCTAGTCCGAGCGATCAAGGCCGAATGTGGGGGAGCGGATATGGCGGGGGTGGGGTGAGGCTCATTGCAGCACCTTTTTTTTTGTTGCGGCTTCTTGAGTGCTAGACAAAAGAGTCGGTGTTGTTGCAACACCGTTCCGTCGAGCCCTCCTGGCTGGCGCGGCCGCCTCCCTTCTTGAGGGCTAGCGAGTGCACGCGACGGAGAAATAAGACAGGGATGGAAAGGGGGAAAGAGGGAGGGAGAGCGTAGGAACTTAGGATCTATACGAAAGAATTAACGAAAACAAGAAAGCGAAAGAGCGAGAGAAGCCAGTCCCTTCCCTCCCCTGCCCTCTAAGGTGGTAGTGTGTGCATGTTTGTGCGTGTGCATGAGTGCGGTTTTTGTTGGGCCAGTTGCAGAATGCTTGCTGCCTTCTGTTCAGAGCTTCATAGAGCTTCTGAGGGTGCTTTCTTGCGTTATTCCTGTTCCGGGTAGTCTGAATCTGATCCCGCGACCTGGACTCTCATTGAAAAGTAAAACAGCCTGGAGAGCTGTGTGCCTTTGCACTGCGGGTTCGGCTCGTGAAGACAGTGAAGACATTCTTCAAAGGGAAGCCGAAACTGTAGCCCCCTCGAAACAGCCCCCGCACACAACGAGAAGTGTCCATTGTCCATTACAAGTTCTTGAAGCTCTTGAATTGTCGGCAAGTCTCGAAAAACAAATGCCCAAGTACCCTCCTGATCTGCAAATCCCAGCTTACCTGCAGGAAGGCTCTACAGTAGTCATGACGGCCATCAATGTCAACAGCATCAAGGCAAGGGCAAGTGCGCTCAGCAGCTTCAAAAGCTCTTGGACTTGAGGTCGACAGTTGAGGCTTGAGTCTTGAGCATCACAGGCTTTGGGGAAGCATGTAGGGCCCATGTAGGGGCATGGATCCAGGGTTGACAAGCAAGAATATGACACTCTGGTCCCGGAAGGGCCTCCAAAAAGCACTGGCCGCAGCTCCTCGGGGGGAGCGCGCGCAATGGCTCCTTCACATCCAGGTCGGAGCCCTGCTTGCCTCTTGCAAGATTTCTTCTTTGTTTCTGAACAGTTGCCTCTGTATCCTCTGTTCCTATGGGATAAACGGAGTGCGGGATGACTAGTAGGAGTTTGGTGCATGCAAGGTCAGGCTTGAGGGTGCAAACTTCACGTCAAAGAATTAGAAAAACTTCGCACGCGCTGACTATCTGATTCTCGAATCCACTTCGGCCATGGCCCGTGCCGATGGGGGGATGCACGCGGTGCAAGGATGTAGCCCTAACTTGATGCGAGACACTTCAAAATCCACAAAGCCTGGAACCACACAAATGCTTTGACATTGCTTTGACCAACTTAAGGAGATCAGTTCATCTCACCCTTCGTTTGGGCTCTGGAGAATGGCAGCGAGACGATTTGTCACGCAATGCTGCGAGACTTGCTGAAGATCCGCGCAGATCGTTCCCTGCAACCTGCCCTTTCCTGCTGAACGGCGTTTAAGGGTTGGGGGTTGTCATACGTAAGCTTTTCGCCTTGGTTCACGGAAAGAGTGCAACAGCAATGACTGCGCAGCACGCCTGCTGTTTTTTGAGAATATCTGAGATGCATTCTTCTTGACGCTTGAGAGACAGGCCTTTGTGTTTTTGAAGCAAGAGGGCGCTGAGCTACATGAATCTGGCGAGCAAGAGGGATGGGAGGGAGACTGTGACAAAACGATGCATGACCCTCTGGGAACTCCTGAAACTCCGATCTCACATGTTGTCCTGGCTTGCGGATCAAAAACCGAACCCGATGTTCTCAGAAGCATGATCCTCGGTCGACCTTTCGGTCATGCCAAGACCCTGGATCCAAGGCTAGGCTATGGGGCATTTTCCCCATCCTACAAGACTCCAGAATATATCTAGGAATCCCCTGGAACATCTTGAAACCCCCTGAGCCCCTCAAGCAACTGCGACCTCCTTCGCAGCAACTCGCCCAAGCGATCCAGGTACTACTATGGAGCTGATGCGCTTGGGACACAAACGCTCAGTGACCTATGGGGTTTCGGGAGTTGGGGCAATGTTGCCGCAATGTACAATAAGTAACTATCTACCAGACTGCAGTGCACATGGGCCGCCAGTTGAGCACACATGCGCTACTTACATTATACATATATATATATATATATACATATAGGTTGATGACACCGTCTTCTTTGCTTCTGGTGATTCGGTGTCGTGGTGGTGGGTCGTGTCATAGTGGTTGTGCACACATACTTTCTTGGCCTTGGCATTGAGAGCACGGGTTGCTTGCAAGGAGCTCTTTTCCAAGCATGGCGACATTGTCAAGCGGCTGACGGATCGCACTCCTGCACTCCTGCGCACCTTGCTGGATGGTCTGGTCTGGAGGTCTCAGCGCACGGAGGCTAATGGCACCTTGCGCCGGGTAAACTACTTTGTCAAGCCGCTTGGAAAGCAGTGATTTAAAGCCCTGTGTAGCTACAAACCTGAGCTCGAGCCTGCCAACTTCTAATGGCACATACTTCACAGCTTCGTGAGCAATGGAACCCTTTTCTGGTACAGCACGCGGTAGATGGCCTTGAGCAACATGGACATCATTACGGCACCACTGTCTCGCGTATTGAGGTATGTGCTCGAAGACGCGAAAGGCAAGTTCTCTCCATCTCTGAAAAACATTTCGGCCTCAGGGGATCCGAGCATCGTGTCACATCCGCTGGTCTCGGTGGTAGTGGAGCTCCTGTGGGCGGGCGTCGTGCGGCGGCAGTTCATCGTGTCTCGTATATGGAACATCCTGAATCTCGTGATTTTCGTGATGGGCCAAGAGATCACTCCTTCCATGATTGTGCATAACGGTCCTTCCAATGAGCTCTACAGCCTCCTGTTTCTAGGCAAAGATTCGGCAGCACTTTGCCATGGCTGTTCATCGGAAGCCCTGCAAGTTTGCCGGTGCCAGTAGGAAGGGATCTGCTTGTTCGGGAGGCCTGAATGACTGAGTCAAAAAAGGTTTTTCTTCCGCATGTTCAGCTACATCGTGGGAATGGGAAGGCTGCTCATGTTGCAGCTCCACCGTGTTTGGATTTGGTCCAGGGATACCATGCGACGTATCATTGCAGACATTGACACAGATGGCAATGGTGAAATCGACTACGAGGAGATGAAAGAAGCGCTTTCCCGCTTCAAGGACACCGTGAAGGGTGAGATCCGAATCCAGGCTTCGTTTTGGGAGAGGGCTCTAAGCCCAAGAAACAATCAGGAAGCCGCAAGTATACGCGCATCACATGTATTGCACGCATCTGGCATCAGAAGGTCACTGCGCCCTTGCATGCAAGAACGGAATTCTCCAGGGACGTTCCGCAACAAATGCTGGGGAGGCACGTTGCTCCAATTCAAGTCGTTGCATCAGCCATCAAACACACGAGGATGCCACCCTAAACCCTATAAACCCTATAAACCCTATAAACCCTATAAACCCTAAACCCTAACCGATGGTAGTTCCGCAAGGAACATCTCCAAGTCACCCAATCAAGGCTCGGGAAGCCTAATCAAAGAACAAACCCCCGCCCTCCGAACCGTGGTGAGCCATTGCTTTCCTATGTACGTTGCTGAGATTTGTGGCGATTTCCTTGATGACCCCGCGGAATTCCGAAGTTGACTGAGTTTGCAGATTGTGACCTTTTGCGCTCCCTGGGTCCTTGCGAAGTTTCGCCGGGCGGGCATCAAACAAATCCCTGAGCCCAAGGAAAGGCTTTGAAGGTGCTTCGCAACGATGAGGACCTGGAAGAGATGAACTCGGCAAAGAAGGACCTGGCAAATCAGGAGACTCTAAGGGTGGGAGGGTCACTGGGTGTTGGAAGGTAAGTTTACAGGGTTTTTGGGAGTGGCGAGTTGGGTTTAAGCCATTGTTCTTGTGTCTGGAGGGGGTTAGGGTCGAGGGCTGACAGTTGTTTGCTTTTGCTCTATAAGGGGCCCCCATCCTAGACTTCTTTCCCAGCAAGGAGAAGAACACCTACAACCGAATCAGTTTTACGGCGCCTTGGCAGCTTCCTGCAACCTAGAGCAGGCTGCATGAAGAAGGCCTAGTGAGTCTTATAGAGCTTGATCTCATCAGGGTGCTTGGGGTGATCTTTACAGGATGAAGGTCAGGGACTTTTCGAGTTCATCTTGATGTCGAAGCAGTTGCACGCAGGCCAACTTCAGCCTCATGTGTCAAGGTCATGCTGATGCTGGTCTTGATGATGTTCTTGGAGCCAATGCTGACTTGCGCGAACGAGCCAAACTGGCCAACGGATGACTGCCCTCAGGTTACTCCGACAAGCAGCTTTCTGCAAGAGCCGGTCCTAGGTTTCTGATCTTTGATCAGGTCTTTCAACCTTCGGGGGGCCCGAATCCTAAGGTTTTTGGTCGGAATTCCGGCATAAGAAATGGGCTTGGGGCACTTCACAGGGGCGAGGTCTAGGTCCATGCGAGGCTGCAAGATAAGATGTTCGTTCTTTGCTTAGAGGTGTTGGGACGGACGTGCTTGTTTCTGCCAGAGGCCCTCAAGCCCTAGGCCCCAGAGACCACTGGCCGAGGTAGGTATTGGTACTCCGTCTTCGGAATGACTCCCAGCTGAGAGCAGATTGGGGCACCAGGGCCCAGGGCTCGGCCCCTTTATTTCTGGTCTTTTTGGCTATTTTTTTTGAGGGGAGGCCTGAGGGCAACTGACGTCGACTCGCAGAAGGAATATACATACAATGTTGAACCTCGTTTACTGCTTATTCGCTACGTAAATATCAACCTGCTGGTTTTGTCTTCTTGTGTTTAGAGGTGGAGATGGGAAAAGGGAGGGCACGACGTGGTTGCTTGGCCACCCTCCTAGCCTTGAGGATCGCCATGGTCGTGCACTGGCTGCTGCTGCCCCTTGACTGCTGTAGAAGTTCATGACCCAGCCATTCCAACAAGCGTCTCGAAGGTTTCGACGGGAAAGCTGTCAATGTCGCTTATGTACGGCTGCAAGCCTTAGGATTGATATGACGATCTTCTCCACGCAGCTCTCTGCATTCTTGCTCGTGGTTGGTCACGTGCTGGGGGAGGTGAAGCAGCCTCTTGTCATACAGCATGTTGCGTGGGGAGTTCGTGCTGTTTTCGCCCTCCTTCAACACAAATTCTGCACAATTCTGCACACATATAAGCCCTTTTCAGTCTGGGGAGGAAACTCAACATTCCAAAAACTTTCGGGACTCGGGTTTGGACACGCGAGGGGGCAGTTGCGCGACAAAGGTTCCTCATCGCCTTGACGTTTCTGCTTCTGCTCTTCGGGAGCAGCATCAGCATCCTTTGTGATAGGTGGCTTGGCTGAGTCGAGCATGCTTTCACATGAGAGGGGCCCTTCGGGATCCTTCGGCCATCGCCCTCTTCATCTCTCAATATCGAGATCGTATAGAGCAATGCTGCAAAAAGCCCCGACAACTACGAATCGCAATGCGAGCAATGCGAAATTTGAGGCAATGTGGAGACGACGGAGGGGATTTCAATGACATGTGGAACGCCATCATCTCCTTGTTCTCCATCACGGTGAGCCTCTACCAGGGAGACTTCCGTGAAATCCAGCCCGACCCAATGCTCCTGACAATGATCTATCTCTTCCTTTTGGTTTCCGTGGTCCTTTTGCTTAACCTACTGATCGCGCAGCTGAACCAGACCTACGAGTACATAAACAAGGACGTCCTTGGCTTCGCCCGTCTCAACCGAGCATCCCTAGTTGTAGATGCCATGGCATCCTGTCCGAAGAGCAAATGGAAGAAGTTCCTTGCTGAAGCCCGGTGGCACCCAGCTCGTCGGTTCCTCGCTGTGGACACTGATAGTCTGACAGGGCCGGTAGGGTGTGGGTACACCAAACATCAACATCTCCTCCAACCCCAGGAACTTAAGCCATAGATGCTAAAAGCTGCTAAGTCTGGATCAACCCGGGATGTCAGTTGCAAGGCTCTGCAAAAAAAAGAGACATAGAAACATAGAACACCCCGAGGACCTCAAACTGGATGAGAAGCGGGAGTTTGATGAGGGCGACCTTGGCCTGCCAGGTGGCTTGGGAAAGTCCTACTTAGGTCCTACTTCTCTATCCTGTAGGAGTATGTTCTTCGTTTTACACCCCTGAGATCTACATGTCCACACTGTACTTTAGGGTACTTGTTTTTCCCAGACCATGCTCTACCATCTTGCTGTTTTTGCTTTCGGCCTGCTGGTGCGTTGCGGTGTCCTGGGCGTTGCGGTGTCCCGGGCGTTGGCGTATGCCACGAGGCCTGTGGATGAACCCTGCATATTCGGGGGTCCAATGCTGCTTTATGACTCATGAATTGGCGTTTGACACGTGCTTGTCTGCTGCTGCTTCACGACCTGCCCGTTTGGAGTTGCGTATTTTGAGCACGTGGCCACAAAGCCCTCAGCGTCCGTGGTCAACGACCAAGGCCCGAACCTCAAAAGACTAAAATGAAGACTCGAAGAAGGAGATCTTTGAAGACTGGCCAGCCAGGCTTGTCGCTCCAAGTTGCCCCACAGATGAATGCAAGGATGGCCCTTCACCAAGCCCCGCACCCCTGCAGGCCCGAAATGCGCAAGACTTCTCTACACCATCCCTACACCAAGAAATCACCCTACACTGCTGGGTTGGCCCGGGTGTGCCCGGCTGAGGCTGCATTCAGAGCACCGAGCCCGCAGGCTTGCACAGGCAGAGCGAGGAAGCTCGCCTTGGGATTTAAGGGAGGGCATGAGCACACGAAGCATGCTAAGGGTCTGAAGGTGTTGAAGGTTTGCTCTATAGTGCTGGAGACTTGATTCACTTTTGGTTTCGTGTGCGAGGTAAGGAATCACTGCAAAGTAGGAAGGGACAAAGGAATGTTTTCTGCAGAGGTGAGGCTGGCCAAACAATGAGCCAAATAGCTGCAGGAGCAGATCCGCCGGTACGGAGGCTCTACCCTCACATCCCTTCCTTGGCCGGAGGACCGGCTAAGCTTCCCTGTCAGGTGTTTGTTGTGTTTGGAGGGCCTCCGCCGGTGTGGGGGGGGGGGGGGTGGGTTCCTGTTTCGGGGCTTGGGGATTCTTGCGGATGTTTGGGAATCCTTGGGGGATCCAAGTACCTTAACTTCGCGGGATGCGATGTCCAAGAAACTGCGGATCCATCCAGAACACGTGAGAACACCCGATGCCTGACCCCAACAGAACTTCTAAGCCATTTGGAGACCTTCTTCACATTCACTTTGTTCGTCTAAGTCCTTCTGTGAATCCGGCCCTCGGCAGGACCGGGTAAAGAGCAGAGGCCCCGTGGAGGATTCGGCATGACGGTGGTTTTGGATGCGGGTTCGAGGCGTAATTAGAGTGAAGACTAATGCGGCTTTCCGGACTTGTCTCCACATGCTGAGCTGCAGCTGTTCGAGGCATGATGAGCGCCTCTATTTCTTGGCAAGTTAGGGTGTGCCCTTAGGCGTGGTAGACGCAGAATGGCGCAACGGCTGCTTTCGGCGTAGATCCACAGAGGGCGTTGTAGATTGTAGGGGTGTCTCGGAGGCAGGGTCGCTGTGTAGCTCAGAACTTGCAGCAGGACAGCAAATGCATCTTATAGTACAAGGGAAGGATCAGTACCGTAGAGCGGCACATCTACACGAACTTCAGAGTGCCGAGCTAATGAAATGTTGGGAGGAAGCCGTGCCAATAATGAAGATACTTGCTTTTACCTGTGACATGTGCACATCGCGAGCATGAAACATGAGGCCTGATTAATGTATTCTTCAAGGCGGCTACACAAGAGCTATTCTCAGGGGTAACAGATCAACCCAACCGAAGAAACCTGAAGAAGACTCTCAGAAGGACACACCCGAAGCTCGCTTAGCTCACATCGAGTACCTTCTGGAGAAGGCGAGTAGGGCTTGGACCTTTGGAGCTTTGGAGTTCAGGCGCTTGAATTACCGCACCAGCGTACAGAACCAGACAGTATCACGAGCACTAAAGGCTCCCGAAGTACCTCGGTACTCTTGATCCCCACGCCGTTGTGAGCCGAATGCCCCTTGCGCAGATCTTCCATGTGCTGCTAGCCTAAGTCGTTCCACGGCGCTAGAACGTTGTTCCCCACCCCATATTTCACCCCAAACGCAACTCAGACTCAAAAGGAAGGCCCTTCAATGAATCTCAAGGAGCCCAAGCAAAGTCAAGAAGAGCATTCGCTTTTCAAACGTCCTTTCAAACCGTCACCCTCCTTCAGCGAAGGCTGTGCGGCGGCAGCACAGCCGGCAGGGACCATCAGGCAGCCTGGTGCAGAAGGATGTTTTTGCATAGGTGTGCACAGGTGTTATGAAGCTGTTGATTGTTACACTATTGTTACAGTCTCTTCTTATCTCCCGTTGGAAGCTGGTGTATCGACTTGGCAGGCTCGGGCTCCCACGAGGGAACAAGGTCTGGGAGCTCAATGGGCAGCTCAATGGGCAGCTCCCCGCCCATGCAAGATGCATGCCAACATCTGGCGTGGAGGGCTCCAGTGCCCACTACCCTGCGTCATGGAAATCCCTGTCTGGTTGAGTTCACAAAATGGAGCTCGAGGGCTGAGCTGTGGAGCATTCCTGGAAAAATTCTCGGTGTTTCGGCCCCAACGCCTAGATGTCCATGCGAGACGGGCGACGTCCTCTTCACAACAACATTACCCTGACTCCGGCTCCAGCCCGTATAGAGGCCCCAATTCAATATGAGCTGTTTGAGCCTTGTACGTTTCGCACGAATCCAACATTGAGACCCTTGACTGCTACGAACCCTCATGACTACAGCTGCCCCATAGAGCCCCTTGCAAGCCGCTCGGTGTCCGAGGTTCCGATGCTGCAAGCAGCATCGACGGGTCCGAGGACTCCGAAGGCTGACAGGCTTGAAGGCCACCAGAGCCTGGACTTAAGAACTGCGGAGAGGTTTAGCGCTCGGCTTCCACCACCTTTTCAGAAACTCCTCTGTGTAGTTCTTGTGCACTTAGGTCACAACAAAACAGTAGCTAAGTGGGGGAACCACCTCAACTTCCAGGTGGTACTTCGATGCAGCTTTGTCGTAAGTATTCCTGTTGTATATGCCCGGAAATCTCTCACCTCACTTGTGGCCTGGTTATGCCAGGCTTGAGGCCCAAGGAGGCTGTTTCACACTGCATTTACAGATTTATTGTCCCCCTGCGTTCATGCAGAAGTTCGGGACGCCTTAGCCAAGGTTTTGGGTGTTAGGGGTGTTCAGATAGAGCTGTAGTCTTTGTCAGAAGTTGCTAAAAGCGCGCAAGGTTAGCGGCGCTGTTTTAGGTTAGGGGTTCGGGTCTGGAGAGCTTGCAAGTTGGTGTGGAGCCCCAAGTCATTTCCGTGTCGGAAGTCGCAAGCTGGTCAACAGGTCGTGGGCGCAGGACAGCTGCCAAGTTTCCTACTGGCCCGCGTATGATTTGAGCAGTCAAAGCATTAGACGATCACTCCGTTACGGAAAGATCCGAACTGTGACCTTAGGTTCTTGGCAGTGCGCCGCGCCACGATGAGAGCGCACCAACAATTCGTTTGCTTTCGTTGCCTCGCAAGAAAAATCAAGGCTGCACGCTAGCAAGGTAATACGGCTATTCGCAAAAGTATCCGAGGGTCCCAATCACTCGCTGGAGTTTATGGGAAAGGCCATGAAGCCGATAAGTGACGGCTTGAACCAGCACAAAGCTCACTCAGCTCCAGGCATTGGAGCAACCCCCAAATTGTTGCGAAGCGTGATGCCACCTTCATGCTAAGAAGCCAAAGCTTGTGGCCAATGCCAGCCTGAGGCAACAGCCCCAGCCAGATGGCAACTGCCGCTCGTTTGCACCTTTGAAAAAGCCCCTGGTGAAGTTTGGCCTTGGTCAAGACGGGCTAAGCGTGTTGGTAGCCCTCCTGCAGCAAGCCCACCTAAGGTCAAGCTGCTTCTGGATGCGAACGGAGATGACCTTGAGACACTGGCAAGCTTTTGACTGCTTAAAGCTGTGAGTCGGTACCCCCAGCCCCCTGCGCAACCCGCTGGCCAGCGCGAAATTCTAGCCGCTTGCTCTCCGAACATCCCAGTGCCAGGCGAGACTGCGTCACGGCGCTGCCGTTCCGACGCTAAGTCGACTCGCAGAGAAGTCCTCCCACTTGGCTTCCCGACGGCGCTAGTATGTGTTTTGTTATATGTTTTTTTTGTGTGATGTTGCGCTGCTTTGATTACATGGCCCCCCCCCGCCCCTCCCGCCTGCCCCCCAACAAAATTAATCGAACCCTTTGTAAAGGCGCGGCGCGGCGACCCCCCCAAAAATTGGGGTGGGGGCGGGGGGAACCGCCCTCAGGACCTTAAGCCTTTAGGACCTTAAGGCCTGAAGCATTACTGCGTAAGCCCTTAACCCTAAACACATAATTCACATAATCAACATTAATCAACCGTCCGGAAAAAACTTGTGTGATGAAAGCGGGTTACCCCAACAAACTCGGTTCGCAGAATAAATTACTTGTGATTATAGACCCTAGTTCTTTTAAAGTCAGTGCAACATTATGTGTTGTGTTCAGGCATGTCTAGTGTCTAGCCTGCACTTGTTTGTGAACACGCCTGCTGTAGCTTGTTCTTCACGCCATGACACGGCGTGCTTGCCGAGGCGACGTCCAGAACTAAGCGTCACATGACCGCCCCCGCGCGCACGCGCGCAGACACCTTGACATGCTGAAACACTTTAAGCCCAAAGCTCCAAGATGCTCCAAGCGAGACCCTCGAACACGCAGCCAAGGCAGCAGACAAGCAGAAGGACCTCATGGCCGGCAGCCAAGAACCTCGAAACTGGGCAACATGGACTTCAGCAGCCCCTTCAAGCTTTCAACCCTGCTCCTTTCGAAGACTCCTGAAGACCCTGACCCCAACCCCCAAAACATGCTGCAAGCCACGCACGCCGCACACTCCGGATCAAGGAGGTCGAGCATCGCCCAGGACCTTCCTGCGACCTCCGCCTAGAGCCGGCCTGTTTTTCTGAGGCTGCGAGGCGGAGGTTCCTGATCACTCTGCAGGGGGCCCTTGCCATTGGGGGAAATTTTGGCATCGGGAACATGGGGAATCCTTAGAAGGTTATTGTCGGCGGAGAAGCCTTCAGTCGTGTCGACGGGGTTGTTGTTTTTTTTTTTTGGGGGGGGGAATGCTCGAGGGCTCGTTGAAAGCTTCAGGCTTCAGGGTGCTGGCGTGTGCACGTGTGACACGGTCTGGTTTTGCAAGTATCTCCTGGGCATTGCAGGTGAGGCATGGGATGCACATGGAGGGTTTTGTCTCGCGCGTCAGCAGTGGGCTCCACGAAGGACAGCACTTAGGTTGTGGGCGGCTTGTTGTGCCCCACCTGTCTTGCATGCTCCGCCGCATGCATTCAACTTGTAGCGGAATACATAGGGCACGAAGTCGGGGTGCTGGAATAATTAATGAGGCGCCTGAACTGCCCTTCTCTGCTTTGATAGCTCAGGCCCGTCTTGCTCGGGGAGGGCGTCTTCAGCAAGCGCGACAAGCGACGGGAAGCTGCGTCGTTCGATTGCATTTCAAAACGGCGGTCCCCGGTCCCTGGCACCTCTGGATTACTAGCAAAGCCCAAGCCCAGTCCACCGTAATCATCAAAACACCTTGGAAGACACGTGCGTTCCCCTGTTCTCATGCCCAGGCTTCCGATGTCGACGTTGTTAGGCATGCAGAAGGCCAGCTTGGGACATTTTTTTTGGTCGCCGGCCTTCCCGTCGTGATGCGTTCCTGGGTTGTCTGGGGTTGGAAGAGGCCAAGGTCATGGAGAGGCAGGTTTGTTCATTGTTCTTGCTATAGTAGCTGGTAGGGATCTGAACCAAAGTGCAATTGCGATTTCCGATTTTGCATGGCCGGGCCTGCAGCTGAACCCTCCAAAATATGAAAGTTCGAAACGCCCGATTCCCGGCCGAGAAGCAGGACGTGGCATCCATTGACAAAGCGGACGTGGACAGGGAACTGGTCAGTGCCGGGCGCCCAATGTGCTTATGGCCGAGTCTGCAAGTCCCCAAAAGCCGCAAACATCGCAGCCCTGTAGCAGAATCAGCAAACCGCCGACAACAAGAACAGCATGTAAACAACGCAAAAACCCGACTTAAAGTCCCCCCGAAACCCTTCCGAGGCCTGCCAGGGGGCCGTGGAAAGCATATCGGAGCTCATCGGCGGTAGACACTTGGACCGGCTTGGACCAACCGGCTTTGAGAGAACGCAGCAGCTACTGTGGAGCCTAAATCATGCAGAGCATGGTGCAGCATGTTGCCCCCGACAGCTGCCTCTGCCGGAGATGCGGGGCTTTGGATGTGTGTTATGCCGAAATGCTCTTACAGGTCTTCCTCTTGGAACCCTCCTTCTTCCTGTTCAAGTTTGTTGTCTCTGTCCACAATCCTGGCAAAACAACTCCTTCGACAGAGCCAGTCCTAAGACCATACATATATATATATATATGTCTATACATGCTTTGCCTGTCGTTGCTAGACCCTCTGGATGCAGCGGCAGAGAAGGAACGAGAGAGAGAGAGAGAGAGATACATGTACTACATGTATAAACCCTCAAGAGGCTGGTAGGACAGTAACTCCGGTACCCACCTGTACCTACCCTTTAGTGAACCCTTGGCCGAGGAGTGCGGCACGCGCCGGAAGAGGTTTCGTGCTCGCCTTGGCCATCGCCTGGTTACACATACCGACACTCCCACAGCTGCAGCCCGGAACACAAAATCGAAGCAAGTGGCATCCGCAGGTTGGAGTTTGGGCGAGTTCTTTGGCAGGTCTCCTCACCGAGCAGCTAAGGCTGGAGGTTCTTCCAGAGCTTCTGTCCTTGCCGCTAAACTGGCGGGTGGCGGCCTCGAATACTGGTTTGGAACTGTGGAAGTGAATGCCAAGGTGAAGAAGGCGTGTGCGTTGAGATTTGGGGGATTTGGGGCTTATGTTTGCCGAAGGCCGTGGCAGAGCCCCTCGCCGATGCCCTGAGCCCGCTCATAAAGTCCGGAGCCCAATGTCATGGCACCTCGCAGCCGTCCCCCCCCCCCCCCCCCCCCCCCAGCAAGACCTGGCCTGAGCCTGTGCAAGACACTAAGAACTTTAACCCTTAGACGTTTTAAACCCTGTTCGAAGTCCTGTAGCTCATAGTCATAAGCTTAAACCATCCCCAAGCCCAGGCATCAGAAGCCCGGCATCCTCCTGCAGCCCCTCCGCACTGCCGCCAAGCCTTGGTCCCAGCTCTGGGGTGCTGTGGATTATTGATTCGATCCGTCTGTCATTTGGTTCATTTGATTCTTTTGACTAATCTGATGGCTCGTAATGAACCACACAACAAAGGCTGCCCTCTCAAAAAACCCTGTCGGAAGTCCATGAGACTACGGCTCGCTGAAAACTGCCCCGCAGCCGTAGTTCAGTTTCATGAACAGGCTGGCCACCCTCGAGGTTGCTGAAAGCCCTTGTATACTAGTTACTAGTATATGTGAAACCGATGGGCTCTGTGGACCTCAAAGAAACCTATTTCAAACCCGCCCTCGAGCCCTAGTACGCTAGCAACACCCCTTTTCATCCCCCGAGCCTGAAAAAAAAAGCCTGAGGCTGGTCCTGCCATGAACAAACATTCACACGGTCGATTGCAGGGGTGGCCAGCTTCAGCTCCTGTGTCACATGTACTTCCTCGCTCAAACTTGCGAATGCGCGCCTGGAACAGGCACAGAGGAACATTCCCAAAGTTTTATCAAGCAAGAAGGCCCTGAAGAGATGATTTAAGTGGCCCCCCCCCAAGCCTTCTTGTCCAAGAGCTTGGCCGTTCACTCGAAATGCCATCGGAAAGTTTAAAGCTTAATATAATGGCAAGCACAACTGTAAAAAAAAAGATTCCTCTGTCGTATCTGTGCCAGGCCATGCTTGCTACCCGCACTCGCCCACACGCACATGTAGACTTAAACAGGCTTCCCAAGAGCTGCTTCCGGGCTTTGTTCGGTCATACTCGAAAGGAACATATACAAGGCCACACTTGCCACACCCTCACATGAAGGATATCTGCTCACAGCGTTCGATTCCTGGATGTCGGCGTTGTTCCCACCCTCGGTGTGGCGTCGTTAGATTCTAAACTAGGCTCTCCTCGATCTGCTCCTTGCCCATCACCCGTATCCTACTCCAGAGTATCTCCAGGCCCAACCTTAGTACTTAGAGCGTCCCCAACAATAGTGTGTTTTGGAGTGCCCAAACCCAGCGCTTCCTGGAATACCCAACCCCAGAGTGTCCCTGAATTGCCCAACCCAAATATCCAAAATCTGTAGAGTGAGTGTGAGTTGACCTACTCTTCAGTAATATATGGCATTATAACACGACGAAACTGCTCGAAACAGTTTTTCCTGTGTCTAAGCGGCCTCTAAACTGCTCTCAGTTGAGGTTGGCGAAAGCCGCGCGGCCCATTGTGGAAGTGCTGGCAGGAAGGGGGTTTTGCCAACTTGTTGCATCTCGGGTTAGGAGTCCGAGCTTCTGTTTCAATGGTGCTCAGGGAATGCGGCCAACGCATCAGAGGTGCAAGCTTTAGGTCCTTTAAGGTGTAGTTGGGAGTTGTAGACAAGAGGACCGAAGTCATCAGGATTGACTGCTTTGGCCTTCTAAGTTCTTCGCAGGGAGATTTTGTCCAACCACTGTTGCATTAGTTATGTGGAGAAGGTTCACATGAATTGTCCCAAACCCGGCATAAACCTTTGAATCCCCTAGCAACGTGCATGAGAACCACAACTGGCCCTGGATCCAAGCCCGCAGGAGTAGAGATGAAGGGCATCGCCTACGCGGATGGGACTGTCGCTGCGGAGATCCTCTTAGCGCTTGCGGAGAACAACTTGGAGGCTTCAGGGTGAGCCAAGCATTGAGGTTTCAGAACGCGACCCCGACATGCCACGAACGGATCTCGTCAGGGATGGTAAGTTGTCAGCGCTCCTGCAGACTCCGCGAGCAGATCAAGACCGAAGCGATATTCAAATATGACAAATACATAAGAGAGATATATTACTTTGTAAGTTATAGAAGAGTACCCCGGCTGTACAAAGCCAACGCGCGTACATCCTGCCTAATCTCATGAAAGAAGGCGAAATGACTCCGGAACCTTGAGCCCCATGTTGCTACACCTCTCGCCGGTCTGACTTTTCTGAGCTCCTTGCGCGTCTACCTGCCCTTCCGAAGCTTCCCCTCACTCTCCGCCTTTTGTGGGCTTGTCTGTGGTGCAAGCTCTAAACCCGCACGTGCTGGCCTTCTGTTAGACTTCCGGAGCCGGAAACCACGCATCCCTCAGAGGTTCACCTGAAGCCCTGGAAGTCAAATTGGGTTGCTGCGATAAGGTGCATATATGATGAAACGATGATTCGGCCATATATCAACGACAGCAACTTAGCAAAGTTCCGACGAAGTTAGGGCCCCAAGTCCGAATGCCCGAGGGTCCCCAGTTCCAGAACTGGTGGAATCGCTGATTTCAAGAGAAGTTCGGCTTGCCGCCGGCGTGTTGCATTCACGGCAGCTTGCAGATAGGGCGGTCTCGACGAACCCGAGCCATGCGTGGATTCGGAATGCCGACACAAAGGCGGCACTGGCTTCTTCTGGTTGGCCTTTGCGCCTTCCTGGTGCAGTTGCAGCCGCTCTTTGTCATCCAGGGTCACCAGGACGGAACCCTTTTTTTGTTAGTTTTTTTTTGTTGCCCCTTTTGTTTTCTCCTTTTTTTCTGGTAGAAAACAGAGGAAAACCAGAGGAGCAACTCTATTTTCCTCTCTCACCCTAAACCCTAACCCCCCTGCAGTGCGTCTCTCTGAGTCAGCTAGGTGAGTGGCGAAAAAAACCCTAACCCCCCCCCCCCCCCCCAAAAAAAAAAAAAAAAAAAAAAAAAAACTAAGGGCCAAGAAACAAATACATAAAAGGGCCAAAAAAAAAGTGCACCCTCACCAGGAGCTTCGGGGCCTCGATGCCTTCCCGGGCGCGCCCCACTGGCTCGTCTATCCCTGGGAGCCGCCCTTCGCCAGCGCTTGTGAGAAGATCCCTTCAGGCATACAGCAAGTCATTCGACATGTTGGCCAGGACGATGCCAAGCGCGAGGTCCTTGTTGTCAACGTTGCAGACGAGCACATGACGCTTGCACAGTCCCAGCTCCTCGCACAGCAAGCGCTTTGCGGCCTGGACAGCGTGGCGAAGACCATCGGCTGGACGAAGCCGCACATGACGGGCAACATGTTTCGCATGAGTTTGATCGTGGACTGTGCAGGGCTCGGCCTGTGCAACTGGCTCCCGTGCATGCGATGCATCGTAGAGGTCATACGGTCCATCCAACCCTTCGTATCGCCCTTCTACGACCGCCTCCCCGGAGACATCTCGGTCATGGACCCACCATCCGTGGCAAGCTCGGCCTGGCGCATGGTGCTTCCGTGGCTGGCACAACCAACCCGCGAGGTGGTGCACTTTGTGAAGTCTGACTCTGGAGCCTAGGAAACTACGATGTTCCCAGGGACCGTCTGCTGAATAATTGTGTCTTTATACCGCAATGATAAGCGGCAGGTGGTTCAAAGGTTATGTGAGGCAAGGACTATGTGTATTGTTGACAGTAGAGACGGTACTTGCAGGCCTTGATATTTTGCAAAATTGGCTTCAAAAGCCAAAGGCCGAAACGACCCGGGCAGAGTAAAGGTGCTGTTGGGCTCTTTCTGTTCTCTGTCACCTCGTCTGCAAAATGCATACGTTTGGGCATCGCCGGCCTTCCGATATGGCAGCAGAATGTATGCCGCCTTGTACAGACTGCATGGAATCTTCGCCTTGGCACCAGGGGGAGCGATGGTTCCCCTCACAGTCTTCTGCGGAGACGAGATGATGTGCCACCACAACGTGCGAGCAGGCGCGATTAAACTCGCAGCCGGCTGATCGTGGCACGTCGTCAAACTCTGCCTGGCCATGTGTGGCTTTGGACAGGCTCACCCTTTTGTACATATTGTGTAGAGCTGTCCCACGATAGCGCTGCGCGCTGCTTCATGCTTTCGGTCAAGGCCAACGTCTCTGGCACGGTCTCGGCTCACTTGTGCTGGTCCGTGGCAACCAGGTAATGACCAACTTTTTTGCGTGTTTTGCAGCTTCAAACCAACGGAGTTGCTTCATGAAGCTGTCAATTCGAAGATGTTTTGCCACAAGAACACTCAAACGGTGCTGCATCAAGGCTTCCTGGCCGTGCATTCCGATCGTCTTAAATATTCGCTACTTGTATAAAGTTCTTACTGCGACTCAACACGTGATGTCCATCAACATCCAACACTTCCGAGCAGCAGCTGCAAGTCCTATCCAAACCTAGGCAAAGACCTTTACTTTCTTAGCCCTTGAGCCTTAGTCCCTGACCCGAAACCAGCCTTAAACCAGCCTTAAGCCTTAAGCCTGAAGCCTGAAGCCTTAAGCCTTAAGCCCAGCGAAGCTGGAAGCGCTACATGTGCGCATGGTCCTGAACACACGCTGCGATATCGGGTGCCCTTACCTAGGGTCTAGGGTTCTATTACTTACGGCCGCTCCTTTTTGTTGAAACTGACATCACCACTGGCTTGCCCTGCAGAGCGGCTGGTCTGCCTCGCCAACAGACCCTACGACCTTGCACCCCATAGTAACTATAGTACCCTATACACTTCTCTGCCACAGTGTCAGCTAGGCGGGCGGCAAAAAAACGTAGCAAACGCAACAAAAAACAAAGTGGCTAAATAGTCACCCGCAGATCGCCAATGTTGCCTCGAAGCTCCGGCCACCGTTGCTCCAGCGGCTGCCGCTGCCGGACCTAGCACCTGGGTCTCGATGTCAAATAATTTGCTTAACGAGAGTGGTGCAATTTCTCTATTTGGGTTAGAGTTTCGGGTCTTGGGGCTTATCAAGGGGGATATTGAGATGATGTGCCTTAAACGGGCCTCTGTTGCTTACTTGTTGTGCTCAGCATGATTTGGCTGGGCTCACAGCTCCAGAGCTCGAAAGCAAGACAGGGCTCTTTCGCACCTTTGTAAGGCCAGACCCCTGAAGCAGCCAAAGCCAAACCTGGAACCCCAACGTGTCACTTCACAAATGAGGCAATGCCACAGTGAGACCTAAGGTTAGGCCTCAGAACACGAAGGGGGCCCAAACAACCAACAGGAATACTTCAAGCTTTCAAGGGAACCCCTGCACCTTCTGACCCTCAAACTTCACCAAGACGGGACAGGTTAGGACTCGGCTTTGCGTGGGGTTGTGTGCGTTGACTTTGCGGGCTTGCTACGCCCGAGGCAGATATGTCAGACGTAGACTGATGCGAGTCGTGTTGAGGTGTGTTTCTGGAGTTAGAAATTCGGCTGAGGCTGTGGACTTCAGTTGGGGCCGAAACCCACTCCCACAACACATCCCTTGTGCAAAAAAATGAATCCGAATCCGGAGCTTCCCTAAACTTCTGCCCTCTCGAGGTGAGCATAGTAGCGGCGCTGGGAGAGCAAGGCCGCTGCCCCGAAATGGCTTAGGGGTGAAATGGGGCTGGTGTATGGGGTTGATAGGGCTGTGTGGGGTTGAGGGTGGCTTAATATGGATGCTCCAGGCTGCATGTTTTTGTTTCGGGCGTTCTCTTGCATAGCCCTTGTACCGATCATCTAGTATGTACTTCAGACCTGAATTGTGGTACTGGATGGGAAACACTTCAAGGCCCAAGTATATTTTGCGTTTTCTGTTGCTGGCTACCGCAGATCTCAGAGAGCCCCCCCTGTGCAAGTCGAGGCGTACCCTGCAGCTCAGGGATTTGCAGTTGGGGACACGGGTATACTTGCCGTGCATCGTCTTTATGACGCATTCATGTGCCGCGATAGAACAAATTGCGGGAGGCTGAGAATTGGGAGATTTCCAGGGTGCATGTGCAAGTGGCCAAAGACGAGAAGATTTTGTTTAATTACCTGAGGCGCCCCCAGCCCAGGTCTCAAGGACGACTTGCTACGCCCACCTCTGCAAGCTCGAGTGCCTCGGCATATCTCGGCACTTCGGATACGTTCGGCTTTAAATCTGCGAGAGAAAGGGTTCAGGTTGCCTAATTCAGGGATGCCCCTCCATGCTGTGTTCCGAGCCGCCGTTGACTGCAAAGCTCATGTTCATTAGCAAGTTTACTTCCATTTTCTATTTGTGCATCTATCTGAGATTTCTACACATTTACAGTTCCATGTTTATTGTTAGGCTTCTGTGTATGCACACGCACACATATATATATATAGAGATACGCATATGTGGCTATACATGTCAAACGCACTTACAAGCTGTTTTATACACAGCCCACCTATCTTTCAGGTGGCAGTCGCCGGACCCGGCCTAGCAACAGTGCCCCCGTCGCGACTCCTGCGCCGGGTCCTGGGGACCGTGAAACGGCTTGTGATGGCAATTTGGGGTGGACTTCAAGGTTGCTGCATGACTCTTGACGCCATCTGATGAGGACTTGCTCCAAAGAGCTCTCCCTACTGGGTCCTACTGCAAGATCCTACCAAGGCCTGGCGACAGCCTCCACGCGCTCCGCGTGCATCGCGGAATGTGCGCTCGGCCCTGCAGGGGGCCCCGGGCCAGCCCAACAGAGTCACTATTTAGGCTCAGGCTTCATCTGATTTGGGGCTTGTCGGAATTTTGCTGGGATGGGTGCAGACGACACATTCGTGGTTCTGGAAAGGGGCTGCTCTATTTCATGAGGGCTCTGGTCATTCTCATTCTATCAGTCAGGACAGGATCGGTTCTGGCCACATCCTGTCAGCTTTGTCAGCCTTCCAATTGTCTCCTCAGTCAGCGAAACATTGGGTGCCTAACCGATCAAAACCCGCAACGACCCTGTCAAACCTAGAGGCCCCTTGGGAACTCCAAAACTGTTTTCTGGAATTGGCGCTTTTGGGAACATATCGCGGCTGGAGCACAGCAACGTCTTGCCCTTGCCGCATGAGTCATTAGTCTACTGGATGGCAGCCAAAGTGTCTTGAGAAGCCCCTTAAACCCTGAAACCCGGTTTCAGACCAATCACAGACATTGAGCCACCCTACACGCAGATGCCTCAGGTGGCAGGCGCCGCGGCTCAGAGCCCCTAGGCTGCAGTACTTGGTATGGTGGTGGTGAGTGCTTGAGGCCGAGACAGTCGCAAATGCAGGGCAGACTGCAAGAGTAATACCAGTAAGAAGAAGAAGAAGATGCCGCTAAAAAAGTACCCTATAAAGCTGAAGCTGTTGGGGGGAAGCCTCGTGTAGTGTCGGACCAGCAGGAGTATCAAGCTGCCCGCTTGCCGCTCCGGCTTGTAGGGACATGAGGCTTCTCCAAAGAAAGGATGAGGATTCACATGTTATTTGGGGTGAAAGTGTAGGCTTCACTCAACCCAAACCACTCAGCACCCATGCGCAAAGCCTCTGCCAAGCAGCCACCCTCCTCTGAGGCTTAGAGAGCTGGCTGCTGGCTCAGCTTGACCTTGTGTTCAGGGATAAGTGGGGTTATATACCCGAAGTAGGGTTGTAGTGGATTATACCTACAGTTTGGCTAACCATAGTGGTAGAAAGAGAGAGAGAGAGAGAGAGAGAGAGAGAGAGAGAGAGAAAGAGAGAGAGAGTGAGGGAGGGAGGGAGGGAGGGAGGGAGAGAGAGAGAGAGAGAGAGAGGGGGAGGGAGGGAGGGAGGGAGGGAGAGAGAGAGAGCCTTGGTCTGTGTCAATTATTGTAGCCCGAGACACCTACGGACATCCAGTTTCATGTACGATGGTTTTTTTTTTGGCCTGGGTATTTGAGTGCATGTAAAGTTTTGCCAGTTCAGGCTTAGGGAACTCTTGGAGGTTGGAAGCACGCAGTCTGCGCGTGAGGGCCTTCGAGCCCTCGAAAGGGTAAACCCAACAAATCGTGCCCCGATATACTGTGCCCTAACTACTCGGGCCTGCAAACCCTGTAAATTAGTAACGCCTGTAAACCAAATGGCCGGTAAAACCTTCCGAGGACCGCGGAAGATGTTGCGGAGCTGATGCTTCTTGTGGCAACCAGCGCCCAAAATTCGGCAAACAGTGGCAGAGCTCAGCTTCTCCGCCTTTTTAGACGTGCCCCCTTATCGAGACGTAACCATATACATATATAAATATAAATATCAATATAAATATAAATATATATATATATATATATATATAATATATATATATATATCTACGTAGAAGCAGAGTCCTAAGCCGAGACCTTTGCATCCTTGAATTTCCTGTTCAAAAGCGCAAAGGCTTCCACAACTGAGATGAGGCTCAAGGTGAAGGCTGCCAAGCTGAGATCCCAAATGGCTGAAGCCTAAACGTAGAAGTCTTCGCTTGCGTCCCTCAAGGCCTCGGCGCAAAGAGGCTTTTTAGCCGCGTCACCGAGGCGGGATGACCAGTTGTGAGCACACGCGCACACAGAGACGCACACAGACGCACACCAAAGAAGAAAGGGCGCCGAAGACTCTCGGCCTCCTCAAAGCCCCTGGATGCTCCGCAATTCCAACTTAACCCGATTGACCTTTAACCCATGAACCTCATAAGCTTGTAACACGTACCGCACCCCAAAAACCTGCGCTGTGCTTCTTGAGCTAAAGATCCCCAGAAGCACCAACTCCCCAAAGCGGCGGCAACTTCAAAACAGAGAATCACCAATCCTCATCCCTCGGCACTGTCCTTTGCAGATGCTCATCGTCAACTCCAAGTCCAACATACCTCTGTGTCCCAACTCTGAAGTACCCTGCGCTGCGGTTCATTTTGAATGAGTCAGTGAGGGCCTTGTCAAGTTGCATTCTGGGGCACAAGTAGTGCAACTTCCCGGCAGGTCCTCACATCTCGCCTCTCAGCTCTTAGCGCCACAGTGCTGCTGAAGGCGAGTTTGGGGTACAGGGACGTGGGATTGGTTCTGGATTGTATATAGAGGTTACCCGCAAACAAGATGCGAAAAGCTTCGGGCCCCCACCCCTTAGGCAGTTGACTCAACCTTAACCCCAGATTGAGCAGTCAGGTAGTGGTTGCCGCTGGAGCAGCTGCAGCCCACTGCTCGTGCCTTACAGTCTATGAAAGTCCCTTGACACTGCTTATGGGCAGAATGCCCACCAAGGGAACGTGAAACAGATCTTTGCCATTCAGGCTTCAAAAAGGGGAGTACAGATCCAACCCCCCCATAGGCCTCGCCCACGAGCAGAGGCCGAGACCTGTTGGAGGCAGCTGCGAACAAAGCGGCCGGGAGCCGAAGATGTGAATGGAGGTTCTTTGGGGTGGTCTTCCGAGCTGTTGGAGGCGAGCTGTTTGGAGTTGGTGGATTGCCATTGTACTTTCCAAGTGTTGGGGGTCTTCGGGCGCTGCAGCAGACTAGAAAGTCTGGATGCTGAGATGCGAAGCTTGTCAGTGGCCTCGGTGGTTAAGGTTAGGGGCCAAGGGGCCGGGTTTCTGGCCACCCACAAACCCAAAAGGCAACCTCTCCAACTCCTGCAAACCTTGGCCCTGCCAGAGTCAGCGTTGAGACCTGCTGAGGTTTTGAAAGGCGCAGAGATGAAGCCGGAGCAAGTCATGCTGCTGACGCAGGGTGTGCAGAGCTTAGGCCCCCCTGTTCTCGGATAGTAATGAGGTGATGGGCTCTTTCTATCTTGAGAGTCTTGAGACATGCCGCGGCAAATTCGCTTGCCAAGACCAGATGCTCACTCTTACTGCCTTAAGGTGCTGCCTCTCGGAGGCTCCCATCCTGTTTCCGCCCCAGAACACTTCTCACACGCATAAATGACAGGCTGATTCAGGGGGGGGCTCGGCGGTTTGGCGTTGTTGCACTCCCATTTCAGCCCCTTGGACCCCTACACTCGCCACTCCTGCTTGGGCATCGCGAAAATCGACCCGATGCGGTTCTTGAATCGCTGGGACACCTGGTCCTGCTCTCCCCCAAGCAGCCTCCGAGAATTGTCAATGTCAATAGATCAGATAATGCCAACCTGCCCAAATCTTCCAACCGAGCGCCCGAATCTCCCGACCGAGCTCTTGTCAAGGTGGTAATTCGACTCCTCAACTTCTGGGCGTGCTTCCCAGCATGAAAGGTAGAGATTTCTTCGCCTGTAGGAGCCCTCCTCAACTCCTCGATGCCACAACCCCATGTGTTGTCCTTGGACTTGGGGCTAGAGCTGGTTTTTAAATTGTGTGGTTGCGTGGTTGGTGTGTTTGTGTCAGAGTGACACGTCGGGCGACCTTGCTGGACGCCTTCTACAGCTCCATCCGCAAGCTTCTTCATAAAGGAATCTTTCGACTTCCAAGGCCCAGCTCTTGGCCGGCTCGGACAACAAGGCGCCCGACAACCAGCCCCACGGAGCCCGAAATCTTCAATTGCAATTACCCGGAAAGTCACCAGGATCCCTTCTATCTCCCTGCAAATGTATAAGCCAGTTTAGATGCAAACTTTCTCTGCAAAGCCCTCGTTTGCCCTCCTGGAGTCGAGGAGGAACAAACGGGGGGGGGGGGTGTCAATTTTCTGTAGCTGTCCACTTCATGGGGATCCTCCTCAAAAAGGGAGTGTTCTAGGTAGGAGGCGTACCCAAAAAGGGATGGCAATTTACAAGGACTGCTCAGTTTGGCCTGCGGACAGTCCAGGCTCCGGTCCTCCCCCCGGATGACATCGCCCAGCTTGCCATGCTGCTGTCCATGGTGCGCAACCTCAGCTCCAGTTACTCAAGTTCTCACAATCAACAAATTCAGCTAGCTCTTCGACGATTCTGACTGAGAGTCTGTTGACTGGCACGGAGAATGTCCTGCTGATTGGAACTGAACAATTTCGCATTTTTCGGGTAGCACGTTGTTCAGAGGGTTTAAGGCTCAGTGGGGTTTGCTTGGAGAAACAGATTAAAATTAGCTTTGTGGGGGGAAGGGAAACACATAACGCAAGAGAAGTCTTGATGAGACAAGCAGTCCAGAGGGTCACACTGCCTAGCATCTCCTACTTGTATGCTCAATGTCCGATCAAAAGAACATTTAAACAACATGTCTGCAACATCTTGCAGCATCTACATGTCATGACCGGGAACGTGCAAGGTTGCGCCGGATCACAGCCTCGTGTTCCACGTCATCGGCACGCGGTTACAAGAGGCGCGGGTGCTGACCGAGAGCCAGCTTTTAGCTTCTTATAGGGTGGGGCGACGCCTCCTCGCTTCAATATCAAGCTGTGCACTGTAGGTCAGTCACCAGAAGACTCTCACGTGCACCAGCCGAGCCAAAGTATTGCAACAAGCACAGCCGGTGTTTCTGAAGACAAAATGGATGCAAGCCCTGTTAGAAAAAAACATGAGCGAGGCATGTAAAGATGTTCCCTAAATTTTCTAAGAAGCCCTCAGAGCCTTGGAAAAGGTCTCCTCGAGCCTCACGGAAGCGGGCTACGCTTCCTTGGAGGCCGCCACTACAGCCACACAGGATACGCAAGAGTGCTCTTGCAGACAGCTGCTTGCAGATTGACTCCGGGAGTGTTGGTTCCAAACCTGTCGAGCCCTCATCTCCCATCCCCCGAGCTACAAAGACTTCCTTCCAACTGTCCCAACACCACGAAGAGCGCGAGCGTGTGCGCGCGCGCAGACACAAAAGAACAAACACACACACACACACACACACACACACACACACTTACACACTTACACACTTACACACTTACACACTTACACACTTACACACTTACACACTTACTCTTACACTTACTTGTCCGCAAAGATGCCCAAGTTGCAGCTCCCCAAAGCAGGTCGGTCTCTTTGGCGATGAATAGACACCTTCAGCCAACGGCAACTCCCGC
This sequence comes from Symbiodinium natans, assembly GCA_905221605.1. Lineage (NCBI taxonomy): Eukaryota > Dinophyceae > Suessiales > Symbiodiniaceae > Symbiodinium > Symbiodinium natans. The sequence continues at coordinate 534,495 of CAJNDS010000780.1, forward strand.
CAAACACCTTCATGTGGCCTTTGAAAACCCACAGTGCCCCTCTATAGCAGGCCGCCTTCCCAGATGGCGTACGGGTCCACAGTTTCTTTTGTTTTGTTTTCTTGTCTCATTTGTATCACTTTTGTATCTCTTCTTGGGTTTTGGTTTCGTTTGGTTTCGGTTCGGCTAGACCCTCCTCTGTTCCTACGTCCTGCATAGTTTGCTTTCCTGATCAGGTTTCGGCAAGTTCGGCATTCAGGACTCCACGGTAGGCTTGAGTGTCCTCGAGGATTGGGACTCCCTGTCCTGAAAACCAAGCCCTTTGAAACTCGATCAAAGCCCTATATAAACGCTGAGGCCGGTCCCGCTTTCCCTGGCAAAGAGCAGCTCCTGGCTGCGGCGGCGGACGCTTTGCTGAGTAGTCGCTTCGTCACTGTCGGGTTCCGGAGTCCTTTGCAGGGTGGGGATATTCAGGGCTTCATGGACTTCATGGGGGTGAAGGCTCATAATGTTGACCTATTTGCACTATGCGCAACATGAAAGTGGTAGGGGGTGTATATCTTGTAGGAGGATGAGGGGCGTGGGCCCAGGTTCTGAATGTACGAGTTGCGCGGGTCGTGAGTTGTGTAATGAGAAATCACGAGAAGATGTGCCAAGAGCTTCCTCTTTCCAGAGCTCCGTCTAATTCTGCTTTGCTCGCCCTGGGAAGTCTCGCCTATCAGGAGATCAAGGCCAAAAAGGCGGAAGCCAAGAAGGCGGAAGCCGAAAAGGCGGAGGCCAAGAAGGAGGCCAGCAAGAGCAGAGCAAACCTGGCCGGGGAGCCCAGGAGCTGTGTTTGCATGTGCTCCTTATCGGAACCCCAACAAGGGCACCCCCCATTTTAACAAGTCCCCCCCCCCCCCCCCCATTTTAAGTTCTGTACAAGCAGCCCCGTTTTCCTGGCTTGGAGTTTTGGAGTCTGAGGCTGAAGGCATGAGCAGATGCTCTGGGAGTTAGGATTCCAGCGCCTCCCTCCATTCGATGGATGGGGGGGCCTTTACGTAGGGTTGAAATTTAGGGTTTGGTAGGGCTGTTTTTTTTTAAGGCCGAGTGAAGGCAAAGACGTATGGGGTCTCGGAAGGTGCCCCGACGAGATCGATCGAGGAGCCGGAGGAGCCCCAGAACCCCGAGGAGCCCGAGGAGCCACCGGAGGGAGCGATCGAGAAGTCGGTCGCCGGGCCCCCAGAAGTAAAGGGGAACAATCCTCCCCCCCCCCCCCCCCCCCCGAATCCTCGAGATTCCCTATAGTTCCCATTGTGCAGCTTGAAGGCGGGGTTTCCTCGCAAGCTTCCAGAAAACACCCTGACAACTTGCGACGACCAGTTGGTAGCCTCATGAAAATGGAAGTCGCCTGCTCAGGCGGCGGAGATGAGGTGCAGCCAGGGCTTTTGAAGGTGAGTGCATTCGAGCTGAATCATGCTCGTGCTGCCTCCAGCTCAACAAATAGACAATTCACACACCATTCCGATCAAGCACAATCAGCGCAGCCAGCGTGTCAGATCTGTTCATGGCGATGCTCAGCGTTGTGCACTCGCCGCTGCTGTAGTGCGGAGCTCTGGCCGGCTTAGGAGGCCGGAGCTCACTGCTCAAGAACGTTCGATCCCTGTACACAGACACGGGAATCAACATGTACCTTAGGCTCAGGCGCATCTAGACGCCAGGCGCTCGAATAATTTTAAGAGACGAACAAGCACAACCTCCTCATAGATCAGTAATGACAAATCCTGCAACCCCGAAACGTCAGCCATTCAACCACTTACAGGGGTGCAGAGGCTAGCGACCTGCGGACGAGAGCGCGCCGCTGCGAGACGGATTAAATGGACATATGGTTTGGGGAAGCCTCGATTCGTCGCAGGAAGGACGGAGGCTGTTTGGAACATTTTGAGCTTGAAGTCTTCGTATCTGCATGCATTGCGCACGCGGCTTGCACCATGGCATTCATCGCACGGTACATTCATGGCTCGTTCACACATCCCCTCTTAACCAACTCAAGGAAATGTCTTAGAATGGTTCGGGGTGTGTTGCTGCCAGCCCTTCTCACACTGCGCAGACCTTTTCTCTCAAAGCATGAATCAATGAAAGGATTTCTTGTGGAACATGTCAAAGAATGGGCTGATGATGCTGTCTTTTGCTTTCCCAGGATCCAGGGCCGTGCGGTCGGCCTTCTGTCTAATTTGTTTCTCGTTATTTCCCGTGACCATCGTCTTCCCGACAAGACATGGGGAGCGAAGGGAAGAAGAAGCAGCTTGACGGCAAACATTGGGCTACAGAAGTCATGATTCACATTTCAAGGACTCAAGTGTGTTTTTTTGCTGTTGGTGCGTAGACGTGCCGGCAGGCGCCAGCACGATTCAAGTCTCGCTTCTCGATTTCAGGGTTGGAGGTGAAGGGAATGCTTTTGAGAGAGGTGCGAGAGAGGTATCTTATCTTTGTTTTATGAATACATGCATCATCCCGCGACGACCTTGCCGGCAGTAGGTACGGAGCGGACAACCTGTTGCCAAAAAGCCCAGCAATTGTTCATGAACCCCAACTCCTCGTAGATTGTCTACACAGACGATTTCTGTCACCCACTTGTGCATACAACAAACCCTAAGCTCTGTGGTATGAAGAAATGAAAGCGCATCAAATGATGTGTACATGTGTATGTATATATATGTAGTATGTATACATAGTGCTGGACGTAACGTAAGCCAATGATGACCGAACCACTATAAACAAAGGTTATGTATGTATGTATGTATGTATATATATATATATATGTTTTTAGATATTATCTATATACACAGTATATGTACTTGTTTGAGACGCAACCTCTTTTTCGATAGGGACATGAGCGTTAGAAACGAGGCCTTGTATGCCATTTGGCGCTGCCCGGCGCCCCTTCGGCCGCCTGCCTGCCACCCCCGTGGCGAATGCAGCCAGCGCCTGACAACCAGAGTTTCCGCAACATGGGTTGGGAAGAGTAATTCTTGGCAAGGAGACATTCATTTAGCCCACCTGACGAGCGATTTGTATAATGACAAGATGGCACGCATCATGTGGCGCGACATGCTCAGGACAGCAGGCAGTACAACTTTCAGGACAAAAGGCGGCAACTGTGCTGGAATGTGACTGCAACATACTGCAACAAGCAGGTCAGAGAGCTTGGGCGGGCAAACGTACCACCAAGCCAGGAGGTTCAGGCAGGTAGTTGTGCCCACATGTTGCCTTACAGTTATTAGCAGGCCAGAGGGCAACTGTACCATCAGCAGGCCAGGGAGCCTCAGGTGGGCAACTGTACCGGAATGTTGCACTAATGAGCAGACAGGAGCAGACAAAGGAGGCTCAGGCGGGCAACTGTACCGAAATGCTACTGTTACCCATTGTCTGATACATCTTTGTAGGTGTTTCCGGCTTGGGGTAGAATGGTAGAACGCGCAAAATGAACCCAGATTTGTCCAGAAGTTGTCCAGTCTGATTCTGTTTGGTGGAGAGATTTCCCGTGTTACCGACTGGGGGCACAGTTGGTCTTCGGAAGGATTTCTATGGGGCCTGGCTAGGCCTTGGCATCGAGATTTTGACTAACGTCCTGACAATTCTTGACTCGAGCGTGGCTGGAGGGAGTCTGCAGCTGATGGCAGATCAACCAGATGATGATCTATAGTCTATAGTTTATCAATGCTTCCATGGACCGTCAGTGGTGCATCGGTAGGCTTGATGCTTGATGCCTGTAGACATTTGCAGAAGAGGGTTTGGAACAACCCAGGTGCGTCAGAGCGAGCGTGAGGCCACGATCGCACAAGGCAGGTTTTCGGTAAGGATTTGTGATGTTTTAATGCATGGACACATAAATACTAATGTGGGCATGTGCATGTGTCTTCTAGGCAGGTACAGGTACCTACGCTGATATGCATGCATGTATGTACATATAATCTTTCCCGCCCCTATGATCCGCCGCATATCTCAAAGTGTGTGAATTTAAGTTCGTTCAGTATGGTATGATGGATGCTAGAAATTCCTTTCCAGGAAAACAGAGTGTATGCTTAACTCGGGGGGGGGGGTATTCTTCGAATTAAAACGCTGCCATGTCCTATTTTCCATGTTTATCAACCCATACTTTATTGCTGTAAATTACAGTTCGCGAACTGTTTCTGCACTAGTACAGGCAATTAGTATACCGCAGCTGTGTACAAGAAGCCTGGCTTCCGTCTAAAGACCACATGCTCCCTGCAAAATCTGCATAGAGCTGCATGCAAATTGTCGAAGCAACGGAACATGCGATACAACTTGAAGGCGCTGGCTGAGCTGATGTAGACTCCTGATAAGAAGCCCGGGAATTCACCGCCCCCTCCAGGCCTTGGATAGGAAGAGAGAGAGCTAGGCGTGGGGTTTTCCCCCATGCCCCAAAGAAAGAAAGAAGCAAAGAGAGAGAGAGAGAGAGATAGAAATATAGAGAGTGTCATGTGTACTCGTACCAAGTATATTGTTGTATATGTACACATGTATGCATGCTTATAAGCGACCATAAGGTTTGCAGTTTTTCAGAGCCTTCAACTGAATGACACAACCAGGCTCAAGTTATTGGAGGTGCGGTTCCACCAGGCTTCTGCAGAATGATTTCTTTTTTTGGAGGGGTGGGAGGGGGGTGGGGGGGGTGGAGGGGACGGCGATCACGTTTCTTCTTGGGCACGGAACCCTGTGTGATGCAGTAATACGAGTTGTGCTTTTCGAACGTTTTGGCAAACAAAACATTCTGCTAAGAAGAAGTTGAACCAAATCTACTTGCTTTATAGTACCGTGTGGTGGTGTGCAGCATGTTCGGACCAAAGCCACAACCACCATATACTGGTACCGTCATGCTTCGTTCCTGGAGTACTGCACATGAAAGTTTACGCTATGTAGGACGCAACCAGCTATGACAAGGATTAAATTCTGAAGCCGGACCAGTACGCCAGTACTTTAGAGACGTCCATGGCCAAGACGGGCCTTTTGCTGAAGACTTGTATCGTCCCGAGACCACTGAATTCTGCAGGTGCCAGCGCTGGCACCAGCACCGGGAAGCTTCCGACCACGCATGAAGCCAAGCGATCAGGCCTCTGTTACGGCCTGAATCAGTAGTACTAAGGTTAAAGTTGCATTTCGAGTTGTTTTATGCGACCACTCCAGACGTTGCCTGGTGGCAATGCGGGCTGCTGTGAAACCGGCACAGCAGTCCGCTCAGCTCGGCAGGTGGCAACAGAATCCTTCATTGGGCTACCCTCAGCCCGACGACAACATTACAGCAGAGACCCAAAGCAGTTCTGCAATCCGCACAGACTTCAGGTGCATTTCGTTGCTCAAATTTGCAAGAACACACATGCCTGTACCCTGAATGACTATAAACCAGCTATTTGGGTTTAGGGTTCATGGTTCGGAATCTGACATTGATAGCACGTCTCTGCCACCCTCCAGCTTGCGGCTTGAATCCCCAAGCAACCATGCACCCATGTTTACTCAGTCTTTGAGAAGCCCCAAACCCTTCCATATAGCCGCATTGAAGTTTGGAGTCAAATGGTTCGTCATTTCTCGATCTCTTTGATAAGAACTCGTAAGTGAACCAACTGACATTTTCACGCACTCTTGCATCATTCTTCGTCGAGTGCATGTGGCCCGTGACCATCCACAGTGTTGCCGGGTCGACTTTTGAGCTCCGTGTGGACGATACGGAAACGGGGCTGAATGTGCGGAGACGCGTCGCGGGAAGTGTTGGCCTGTCCGCAGGATCAATCGTGCTGACTTCGGGGGAGCGTCTCCTCGAACTGCACCAGCCGCTGCTGCGACAAATTCAAAACCAAGAGGTGACATATGTGGTGCGGAAATGTGGCGCAGGCTGCGCGGCACGTAGTATAAGGCAAGCATTAGAGAAGACAGGATTGGATCAAGACATGGATGCCATGGATGACGTTGTGGCCTTGACCTTCGGCGGTGAATTCAACCAGAGCTTGGAAGGGGTGCAGCTTCCCAGCGGCCTACAGACCTTGACCTTCGGCGATGATTTCGACCAGAGCTTGGAAGGAGTGCAGCTTCCCAGCGGCTTACAGACCTTGACTTTCGGGCATGATTTCAACCAGAGCTTGGAAGGGGTGCAACTACCCAGCGGCCTACGGAGCTTGATCTTCAGCGCCAGTTTCAACCAAAGCTTGGAAGGGGTGCAGCTTCCCAGCGGCCTACAGACCTTGACCTTCGGCACTTATTTCAACCAGAGCTTGGAAGGGGTGCAGCTTCCCGGCGGCCTACAGACCTTGACCTTCGGCTATGAGTTCGACAAGAGCTTAGCAGGGGTGCAGCTTCCCAGCGGCCTACAAACCTTGACCTTTGCATTTGGGTTTAACCAGAGCTTGCAAGGGGTGCAGCTTCCCAACGGCCTACAGACCTTGACTTTCGGCTTTCATTTCAACCGGAGCTTGGAAGGGGTGCAGCTTCCCAGTGCCCTACAGACCTTGACCTTCGGCTATCGTTACAACAAGAGCTTGGAAGGGGTGCAGCTTCCCAGCGGCCTACAGACCTTGACTTTCGGGCATGATTTCAACCAGAGCTTGGAAGGGGTGCTGCTTCCCGGCGGCCTACAGACCTTGACTTTCGGAAATAAATTCAACCAGAGCTTGGAAGCGGTGCAGCTTCCCAGCGGCCTACAGAACTTTTCCTGTGGTCATGATGTCAGCCAGTGCTTCGAACGCGGGCAGCTTCCCAGCAGCCTACAGACCTTGACCTTCGCCCCTCATTTCAACCAGAGCTTGGAAGGGGCGCGGCTTCCCAGTGGCCTGCAGGCCTTGACCTTCGGCGACAAGTTCGACCAGAGTTTGGAAGGGGTGCAGCTTCCCAGCGGCCTGCAAACCATGACCTTCGGCAGATTGTTCAACCAGACCTTGGAAGGGGTGCAGCTTCCCAGCGGCCTACAGACCATGATTTTCGGCGCCAGCTTTAACCAGAGCTTGGAAGGGGATAAGCTGCCCAGTGGCCTGCAGACCTTGACCTTCGGACGTTTTTTCAACCAGAGCTTGGAAGGGGTGCAGCTTCCCAGCGGCCTACATGCCTTGACCTTCGGCGATGAGTTCGACCAGAGCTTGGAAGGGGTGCAGCTCCCCAGCGGCCTACAGACTTTGACCTTCGGCAGATTGTTCAACCGGAGCTTGGAAGGGGTGCAGCTTCCCAGCGGCCTGCAGACCTGGACCTTCGGACATAAATTCGACCAGAGTTTGGAAGGGGTGCAGCTACCCAGCGGCCTACAGACCTTGACTTTCGGCCATGATTTTAACCAGAGCCTGGAAGGGGTGCAGTTTCCCAGCGGCCTACAGACCTTGACCTTCAGCAATGTTTTCAACCAGAGCTTGGAAGGGGTGCAGCTTCCCAGCGGCCTACAGACCTTGACCTTCGGCCGTTTTTTCAACCAAAGCTTGGTAGGGGTGCAGCTTCCCAGCGGCCTACAGACCTTGACCTTCGGCTTTCGTTACAACCAGAGCTTGGAAGGGGTGCAGCTTCCCAGCGGTCTACAGACCTTGACCCTCGGCGACAGCTTCGACCAGAGTTTGGAAGGGGTGCCACTTCCAAGCTCCTTACTGCGTTTCTCCTCGCGCATGTTTAAGGTACACACCTCTTAAACAACTCTGAGGTCGCAAATGGAAGTTTGTTCCGGAGGGGCACGCGTCACAGCGCAAAGCCTTCATGGCTCAAATTCTGCAGGAATGCGAGAGTCCGGGAGTGAATCAGAGAGCAGGTCTAAACCTTCTAAGCCCTAACCCCGGAACCTACTATCCTAACTACGTAGGCAGTTGGGACATTTGATGTTTTCCCTGATTGGGTTTGAGAGGATGATGTTCAGGAATGTTTTTTTTAAAGGGTTTGAAGGGCCATCCAAGCCAAAGCCACGACCCTGCTTCAATTCTAAACCCCGCCCTCGGCGATCGGCGGGGATTCGGGGTCAGGGTGTTACGGCGCATGCTTGCCTCTCTATGGCGTCCTTAAGGGGGCAAGCACCTAGGGAACCTTAAGGAAGCTTCGGGAGCCTGAGGGAGTACTCGTATTGGGGAGTATCAGGGAGCTTTGGGTTACATACCCCCCCTACTCCCTAAGCTTCCCGAAGGTTTCCTCGGTGCTAGCCCTGTGAAGCCGGGTTGCAAGTTGAGCCTTTTGTAAAACTCGGAAATAGGTTTCAAGATACGGTTTGGAGTTGAACGTTTGGGGACAAAATAGGTCGATGGTCCTAATTCCTAGACCCTACACCCTTTGCTTCCTAGGGTAGTTGCATGGTCCCTCCTTATGGGCGCGGAATATCTAGTATAGTTCAGAACCCTTTAAAGAAGGCAAGAAGAAGAAGAAGAAGAAGCTCGCGACGGGTGTAGCCTTGCCCTCATCGAAAAATGCCATGCGTTCCCCCACGAAGGGCGCAACGGCATCTTAAAGGGGCAAAGGCCTACCTCCATAACGAGACCTCACTTGGGTTGGTAGTGCTGCTGCGCCAAGCCCTCGAATTGGACATGAATAACCCAGCGTGAGACAAAACCGTCATGACGAGAAAAGGCCGAAAAGGGGCCCCTTCCGCCACACCCCCGATATGGTTTTGGGAGGGTCATCACAGCCAGGGTTTGGGCATTTTACCTTTCCCCCCCATCACACACACACACACACTGACTGAACAAGAGTGGGCCCCCCGGCGCTTGTTCCCCAGCTGACACAACGACTCACCACCTCCCGCCGCAACCAACACAGCCCTTAATAGACACTCAGGGCCTCAGGGTCACTGACCTGCAATGGAAAAGCGCCGCATGATCCAAGACCGGTCGCAAACCGCCGACCACACGGGTTGCCCCCAGCCCGTTGTTAAGGCCCGTGATTCCCCAAGGAGGATCCCAAACGCTAAAGCGTCGGGACCCAACCACCCTAAGGGATTGGGCCGAAATGAACGTCCATCCCGCCCCCGTCTAACATGAGAAAAGGCCGGTCTCACCAACAATCCTAGCATGCAAGCTAGGAGGCTCTCTGAGAGGGTTGGGGCTTGGCCTACTTTCCGTATGACTCGATACCAAGAGCCTCCACACGAACCACAGGACAAAGACAGTCGCCCGGAGACGTTGTGGGCACATGTGAGCCCCAGACCCAAACAAACTCGAGATCGATACGTTCCATGCACCTTCTCGTCTACACGGCCACAAAGGCCTCAGCCGAAGCCCGTTCTGCTGCCAAGGCCTGGCATATCCAATCTCAGGAAGCTTTGGCAGCAACGCTGTGCTGAAGAGGCCGAATGCAAGTTTGCCCAGCCAGACTGCGCGGCTTTGTTAATCATGTCATAGATATATATATATATATATATGTATATATATATATATTCATTCAGTCCACATGAAAGCCTGGAGCCTCAGTCCCTCATCAGCTTGACTTGTGAGTGCTTCCCTGGCAGGAAGATGCATGGAAGGATGGTGCTTCCCCAGCCTGTGACCTCCCTTCTGTTTATTCTTCTAGGACGAAATGGACCTGATCTTGAAGCTCGAAAGTTCGACGTTGCACCTTGAAACTGTTCAGCAATGCAGCTGGAAACGAACTCGGGCAAGCCCGAAGCCCTTTCGACCTGCTTAGCTGACTTGACCGTGTTTGATACGACCAGCATGGGCAAGCTTTGGTTTCTTTTCGGACGTATGTGAGTGGTGGGTGCCCTCCTCCAAAACCAAAACTTCCAAGTCTTATGTGCAACTCTGATTCGGTGCTGAGCTGCTTGCTTGCAGCTGCTTGTTCGCATCGTGCCTTCTAGGAGTCATAGGGCCTCCCACCAAGTCCGGGGACGTTACAACGTTGGGCTTAAGACGCACGTCAGCACATGATTCAAGCCCCGAAAGTCCTTAAAGAAATGTCAAGGAAGATCCCAAGACCTCTTTGCCGCAAGACTTCGAGTTCCTAACCTCTTGTACGGAACCTGCAGAGGTATTTGCGGCAAGGAGCCCATCGCCACAAAGCCTTCAACGTGCGGACTCGGCGCGCCTTGCGAGGCATCGGTAGCGACCGCTACACTTGGGGACGACTTGCTTAGAGCTGCTGGCCAAATTCTCATGTCGATGTGATCTCCATATTGTATATCTATATATACACACACACACACATATATATATATACATGAATATTTATTTTTGTTTAGACGAGATAGCCGAAGGGTGCTGGGTTCCCCGAGGATCGATCCTCGCGCTGCTCGCGGCCAATGTACAGTACCGCAAACATCCCCAACTCTTTGCTGCTTCTATTTGGCTAGCTGGTTATATCCCAGCATTCTCAACGCGAAACCCCAGCCCCCAAACCCAAGAATATCCCAAATGAACCCAGCGAGTTGATCTAGCTTTTCTAGGCCCGTCTGGAATACTCAGTTTAGGGTACCAAACAGGGCCCAGAATCAGACCGACCCCGAAATAACAAAGTTCGAGCTCAGGAACATATCAATGCTTGTGGCTACACGGTGTGTGCTTTTTCTGTCGCTCCCAGCCCAGAAGAACCTGAGCCCTACTGTACGGCCATGTGCGCGGCCTTAATCTGGGCGTAGGCTGCCGAAAGCCCGAATCAGTCGCAACGCGCACCCTGAAAGAATCGTCCGAGGTGACCCAGCACATGCAAGTAAATCCCAGTTGGTGGGGGAAGAGCCTAAGGCATGACTTCGGCATGATTTGGGATGACGTAAGCGTTTGCCTGCATGACAGCGCAATCTTTGGCTGCCGAACTTGCAACCTCTGCTTGAGGCCTCCGCCACTCCAGAAACACGGTCTCAGCCTAGCCAGCCGGGTGACACAGTTGGGAGGGGGGAGCTGGGGGTAAGGATGTTTAGGCAAGACTTGAATGTAAGCCACACACACACACTTGACTTGACTTGACAGCATTCGTATGCGTACATACAAGCTGAGACAGGGCCACAGGTGTGTGCGATTGAACGGCGTTCGCTGCACCCTCCCCGGCAAAACTAAAGGAGGGCACGAGTCGGAACAAGTTTGATTTTCCCTCCTATAGCTGAACTTTTGAACCCCGGTTTTGCATAGTTTTGTAAGGTCTTGAGAGGTATACCTAGCTAAGGCCAATGATTAGCATCCAGAATTCGAAGGGGCTCTTCTCTACATCGCCGAGGAATCTTCAAGAATCTAGAGCGAGAGGCTGAACCGAAAATGTGCCTCCAGAAGCGAGGGCTTGTTGGCCGCTGAGTAATCGCCCTAGCCACGAAGCGAGGTTGCCTGCAACGGTGGCCCTGGCAAAGGCATCAAAAGTCGCCGCGAGCCCCAGGTGCTGAAGGGATCCGGCCTGACTAGGGTTCCCAGAGGTACCTTTTTTCGTGGGGGAGTCTCCCCTGAAAAAGGATTATAACTCATAGAATTTCAACAAGGCTCTTGGTTTACTTGGGGCTAGGGCTAGGCTGAGGACGCAGCCGAGGATGAGCGTTCGGTGCTTTCATGTGCTGTCGAAACAACAAAAGGAAGATAGCTCGACGGCCCCCGCAGCGCATCGAATACTTTTAAGGGGGAGGTTCTTTGTTCAGAATGACGGTGCTTTAGGGCGGAGCATTGTTCCAGAGTGCGCACTTTGGGCTGCAACTGGGAAATGCTTGGCCTCAGGGCGTCTCTTTAAGGTTTGCACCCCGAAGATATCTGAAGATGTTAAACCCGAACCCGGCTGAGAAGTGCGGCAGATTCTTGTGCCGTTCGTGGGAAGCTTAAGGCTGGTACCCCTGCACCCAGCAAGTTGTCTGCCCAGGAGCCATCAGCTCGAGAAGGATCTTCGCGGAGAACGACGCTCGCAACCCAAGCTTGTCAAGCACGAAGGGTGTCAATTGATTTGGGTTTTTCAAATTCTAGATAAGCCTTGTGGGCTTGTGGGCGGCTATCTGGCGCTGCCAGTTTGAACGAGGGGCCCACTGACAGACCTCAAGTATTGAGCCCACGACTCAGAGGCGATGCTGTATGGCAACTTCATCAAGCCGGGGTAGGCAATGTACAGCTGCAAATCTAATCCGGGTTCCAGAAGGATCGAAGGGCACAACCAATAGACAACAACCTTTGCGGATGGAGATGGAGATGGAGTGGTTTGGGTTCATTACACGGCTGGGATTCGGGGTGAAGCCCATGAGGAGTTCATGTCCCACTGTGGCACCGGAATGGCCTAAGTACTGCCGGCCCAGGCCTTTGTGGGCACGCGCCTTAGCCAGGTCTCCAAGATAGGGTGATCGATTGGCACACTTGTGGTTCCCGAATAAAAAAAGGGACACCTTGCAGAGAGCGTCGCAGGCTGACGGCAGGTCGTTGTTTGCAGCTTTCCCCCACTTCCTAGAAGGAATCTTGTAACGCCTTGAGCCCTGAAGACTCTTGTTCGGATGAGGCACAGCAGATCTACGCACTTCCTGAATTCGTGCAGCGCAGGGCAGAGATGACGAACACGCGGCACCACTGTACAGCAAGTGCTGCCTCAGACTCGGAGGTTAGGACCTCTTTGAGAGAGGTCTGGAATGCTTAACGCAGTCTTAAAGCTTAAAGTTGGATTGTAGAATTCGATGTTGGAGTTCGGAGGAGGTGCGGGAAAGTTTCTGGCATGGAAAGAAGATACCGAAGGCGAATCATATTTATCGTGAAGCCCGGCTTCGGCATCCGGGCATCCTGTGTGGATGTAGGGTGTTGGTATAGAGAACTCGAAGCAGAAGCTTGTAGACGGTTGGCAAGAGCATTCTTCCACAGACTTCTGCTCCGAACTTGCACCGAGCCTAGTCTTGCAAGGCAAATTCGATCTAGTTTTTTAGCGATTGCAAATGAATCCCAATGCACCCGGAGCCCAATTCGTGGCACACGTGTCGGCCACAGGCTACGCCAGCGCAGAAATGAAAGCATCAGCCTTGTGTGAACTCTGACTCCCCAACTCGCAACTACCACGACTCGCAGGCTGAAAGCTGCATGCACCATCGCCTACAGTCCAGAATGCCCAGAACCTTCAGGCCGTATAACACAGAGAAGGCCCGTAGCTGCCGTAGCTTCACAAAAGCCTGCAGGAACTTGACGAGGGCATGCTGTGCCTGCCACCGCTCCTTTCGGCTGAAGTAGACTTCAACTTCCGGCTCCCATCCATAGGCGCGGGCTGTCTTGTGCGTAAAGATTTTAGTACCCTAAAACGGAAACTGGATTCAGAATAAGAGGTTTAGGTAAGTTTAGGTAAACACCGAGAGAGGTGGTTCGGGATTGGGACCAAGGCTGGGGCCTTCCAGTACAAAATTGCCAGCCACTGCCCATGCCCGTACCTCCATTTCTCGGTATGTGGCCTTCATGGGTTCAAGGATTTAGGACTTCCTCCTGGGGGCTCATGGGTTGGCACATGCAATTGTGTCAGATTGGCTCAACGGGAGGTGAGAGTGCCCGTGGGAAGATACCCTGATGTCTAGACACCTTCCGGACGCAGCTGCTGCCGAATTAGATTCTAGACTTTGGGCATTCTTGCCGGTTGAGTTTTCCAGAAGGTCATAGGTGGCCTCGGGAAGGCTTGGCGATTTCTTGCGCAGGTGGGCGTTGGGTGAAGACCATGGGTGACTATGAGGTCTACCAGGCCCACGCTGCTTTATGTTAGGTAGGAGCTGAAGCCTCAACCCCCCCCCCCCAAAACCCTCCAGTTCTTTAATTAGTCCGAATCTCGGCTCGGTTTCACATGCAGCCCTCAAGTCCCAATCGGACATCCACTGCTCGATGTAGGTCACTTGGGCAGGCCAAATCTACTGTAAATTGCCGGTGAAGATTTGAAGGATTCGGGTCTGCATATCGGTTTGGGTGCAGGATGTCGGGGATGCCCTCTATCCGTATAATTACAATGCGGCAAGGGGAGTGTAGACAGGAGAGAAGGAGAGAGAGACTTGCCCGACAAGAAGGAGAAAAAGATATAGCGAGCGAGGTAGGAAGGGAGGGGAGCTTCTGCCTCAAAGGCGAGAGCCAGAACAAGAAGAAGAAGAAGAAGAAGAAGAAGAAGAAGAAGAAGAAGAGAAGGACAGAGAGAGAGAGAGAGAGCGCGAGCGAGCGAGAGGAGTGCAGAAGAAGCATCAGAATAGTAAAATTTCAGTCTGACGAAGACAAGGATGAAGAAGAAGGAGAAGAAGAAGAAGAACTGAGTGAGCGTTAGAGCATTGGACAGACAGAGACAAATGTGAAGTGGCAGAGACGGAAGGCAAAGAAAGACAACAGCAGAGAGCCGGAGACGCCATGCGTAAATGTAAACGTGCTAGGAAAAATCCGACATCCTTCAATCGTTGTCCCCAGCCTTCAAAGCCTTGAGAATTGGCGCTGTCCAATGTATGCAAACCACCTCCCGTAGACTCGACCCAAACCTCAACCGACGTGCCCTCAGTTGGACTCGCCCAAGAGGAAAAGGCCTCCGCAGGGGAGGAGTCGTTCGGATGGGCAATACGCTGGGCTGCGTGGTCAGTGAAGGTATACAAGTTCATACTGGGCACTGCAGCTTTTCGGAGGCAAGCGCACCCTGCAACGAGATGTGCCACAAAATCCCAAGCCCAAGTCGGGGAGGCCACCTCCAGTGGACATCATGAGCTTCACCGTGTCCAGAAAGCCCCAGCCTTCAGTAAAGAGTTTGGGGATTGTTGGGGTGTTGTGCTGGTGATTCATGACTTTGCGTCTCGGATGCAACAATACTAGGCCGTCGCCCTTGGTTTGTGATTACCGTGTTCTACATTCTAGATGTCACTTTCCATCATACATTTTACGCATACAAACACACACAAGTCTTGTTGGTCAGTGGGTTCTGACCTCAGCCTGCGGAACCGACACCAGGCCGCGCGGACGCTGTGTAGTTCTGCTGCTGGCGCTGCTTCTAAGCGCTCGCTTTTTCGAACCGCCTGATGGCTCCTTAACGATGTAGCACACGTGACTGCGATCTTCACGCCGCAAAGGCCCTACCAGGCCCTATAGGCTGCACCCCAGAACAACAGCCTCAGCACCAGGCCTCGACCCCGCAAGCCACCCAAAGTCATGGAGCCCCACACTACAAGAGGCCCCAAAACGAAACCACCCACCTGCCATGAGCAAGCGGCCGGCGTCGCCACTGGGTGGCGCCAGCAAGGCCAGCCGAGAGGAGGCAGCTGGCTATCGGGATTGTAATGCAGGAGCCTAAACCATTTCCAACGTTATCCCATTATGGTCCCTATGCAAAATCAGATTAATATTATTAACTCCACCCATGTCGATATGAGTTGGCCCACACAAACGAACGCACACACACAAAGCATTCTGCTCAAAGTGGGACAGTAATTTGTAGCAGACACAGACATTGAGTAGAGCCTCGGTCTTGCCAAGCGTTTCAAGGATCGTGAACCTGATGCAGCGGAGGAGGAGGACCGAGAGAAGACTTCATTGCGGGGCATTCAATGTTGAAAACTTAAGTGTTCTTGCATTGAGTTTGTTTTGGGGCCCGCGTCTGCGGTGATTCAGGGTGCTTAGACGACCATTCGTACTTCGAGCTGGTTGCAGGAGGTGGCTGCTGGCATGGTAGGCCCATGCGACGACGCGTATTTCGAGGCTTCGTGTGAATTTGCCTACAGAGTGGGTGTTTACCGTTTAACATGCTTGCCCTCAAACTTATAAGGCTCAATCGCAAGGATGCCCAGTAAAACAGCTCACGCCCCAGCTGCTGCACACCGCACAATCGGGGTTTCCGAGATCCAATTGGCACGTGTCGCTGGAGGCCTATGACCAGTTGGACGTGCATGCCTTGATGCTTCGGGACCGCCAAAGGGCTCCTTGTCATTGTAAGTTTGGCTTACGGGCTTGTGCCAGAGCACCTTTTTCAATGTTATCTTGGCTTCAAGATGAAGGCACAAGAGTCGAAACAATTCCAAATTTCTACAAGGTACAATGACCGCCAGTAGCTGAGATCAAGCAACCACCTCCAGGTGTCCTGCTATTTGGCAGCGATCCGCCTGAACAAGGCGCCAGCTTGAAGCCTCGGATTCGTCACTCGCAGTTTCGCAAGGATTTAGGGAATGTTAAGGCAAGGGTTCTGACCTTCGGAGAAGATGTGGCCCCCTTTAGAAGTACAGCCGTGATTCAGTGCTACTGTACCAAGGGCATCAGCTCGCAAGCTATACGTAGCCGAAACAACCGTGCCACCTCTTGGTTACGTTTGCACTTTGGCTGCAAATGGCATGCAGCCAAGTTTTATACGCTTGGATAACTTTGAATGCAGCGGTTTCGTCAGCTTACCGCAGGCGTCGATCGAGAACCGGCTCGTCCTTGATGTCGGTGCCGGAAGCGGAGTGTTGAGCATGTTACTGCGAGTGCATGGTATGGTGACGTATGATGCACAACGTCGTGCTGCCTGATGGTGGAGGCTTCAGTCGTGTCCTATATTCACGGCATTAATTAGCGATGTGCATCCCCAAATCCTTCATTTCCTTCGCCACGATTCCGCCATGCACCTGGAAGCCTGTGTTAGACTGTTAGCCATGTTCGGCTTAGGCTTGGGTGTACCCGAATAGAAGTGACAACGAGTAAGTAAGCCCTCAGCTAGCATGTTCTTTCGACTGGTGCCTTTGGTCGCCGCAAGACGCTCAAACCCTTCAGCTGACCCCGAGGCTCGTGGCCAAGCACGGCGCTGCCCGGCACGTGTACGCCGTGGAAGCGGTTCCTAGGCCATTGTGAATTCCGCGGCTTTATTCTCGAGGTTTCTTCTTTCTTCTTGTTCTTCCGGTAGTGGTATTTCTACTTTGTGTGCTTGGCCATCCCTGAGCTTAAGACACCTTCAAATAGCATCCAGTTTGAGGTGCCCGGCATGGCGGCGCTGGCAAGACGCCTAGTGCAGCGCCCACTGGGCAACAATTAGACGCAGAGGGATTGCGATGGATTAAGGTGTCGAGGGCTTGGGTTTTTTGAACATGTTTGTTTGTTTGTTCGTATTGCATGTGTACGTGCATGTGTACGTGTATGTAGTTCTACATGTCCTTTTTTCTTGCAGGCTGAGTCGAATTCAGAATGCTCAGGAAGGCCCAAGCTAAACGTAGAAGTATGTCCTCCACGAGGCGCAGCACAGCTCCTGATCCATCATGGCATGTTCTGTGGAATATCCCTGGCCTTGAAATCTGAAACATCGAACCCCCAGGCCAGCGCCCAAGAAACGGGCAAATGCGTTTGATTTTTCAGGTGTGCGTGTATATGCACGTTTAATTTAAAATATCGCCATCATTAAAGCGCGCATGCATAGCATGCATATGTTACGCTTATAGAGTCTGAAGCGCAGCACTCCTGCTTGTTAAAACGTGCAAGCGCTGCGCAACAATCCAAGTTTGTGGGTTCAGCCGAAGGCGAAGCTTCAAGCTGCAACGAGCCCTTAATCAAGACTGGAAAGTGAAGGGGTGAAGTGCCCAAGCGGCCGGAACCTGCCAGAGGTCCCACAAAGCAGAGCCAGGGTGCTACGCCGGCGGCCCTGACAACTCCCCAGAACCCGCAATTGCCCACAAGCTGCCGGCCTAGGGCCGAAGACCCTGAAGTAAAAGCTGTTATCGAACCCCCCCCCCCCCTGGTTCGAGTGATCCAAGGCAACGGTTTGGAGGAGCGGGTGACCATCCTGGAAGGCCGCGTCGAAGATGTCCAACTTCCCGGTCAAGTGGCAGCTCGCTCTCAGGGTGGAGAGGGGGAGCCTTTGCGGGCTTTTGCGGCCTTGGAGCCCCTTGAAGAAAGGACTTCTCAGTGTTCAAACGCCCAAAACAGCAAGGCAGGGTTTATGGGTTGTCAGGTCAAAAAAACACGCACTTTCACGCTATTGGGTTTGCTGCTCCACAATGGACCATTCTAGATTCTAGAGGATCCCAGTTGACTCAGCAGTTCAGAATAGGTACCATGATACCTCGGAATCGGCAGCGGAAATTTGCAATTGACCGACCGTGCTTGGCAGTGCAGCTGCTGACAGTTAAGCTGCATGTGCCACCACGCCTGAGAGGCCTCCGTCTGGTTCGTGTTCGGATCAACCCCATAAGTTGAGGGTGGTTTTGTCAGTGCGTAGCATGCAGCAGGACTTTGAGACTTGAAAGCTGTGATGCATCAGCCCTTCAGCCATAGATCGTTCAGTTGGGTTCTGGGCACACGCCGACCCAGGACCTAGGAGTTGTTCAGATGAAGCCCGCAGGAACGGGAAACCAAGCGTGCAAGTCTCCGCATCCCTCTTCCTCTTTACCTGACAGGGGTCCAACTTGTACCCAAACCGGAACTCCGAATGCCCGCATGCCAAGGATACGATCATCTCGGAGTGGATGGGCCCCCTGCCTCTTGCAGGTTTGCGTGCCCTTCACTTTGCCCCCTCCCCTGAGTCTAGTTAGGTCTTTTGGCCGCCTTAGTGCGACGGTCAATCGCAGGAATGATGTGAACTACGGGAGAGAATCAGTTCGATACCCGCTTTCTTCTGGAATGACTAGCAGCCATACTGCAGAGCTAGACACTCTTCGGCCAAAAACAACCCTCAAAACGTCTGAGATCCAAAAGGTTTTGCAAGACTAGAAACAGAACGACTAAGCATGAATGACACGGAAAAAGGCAACCCCAATAAGAACCTGTTCAGCCGCACAGAGGCGGAAGGACCCTCAAACAGCTTTCGCACCCCGAGGCTTCTATTTGGTGCACGAGTCCATGCTAGAGTCGGTCCTGTTCGCGCGCGACCGCTGGCTGAAACCCAAGGACGCTCGACGGCTCGGCCGTTGAAGCAGATGACTTTAGATGGTTTCAGCGTTCTCCACGTGCTTACTTACTTCTTCTCTTTTTCCCCACCCTTGGCGTGAGGCTGTTAGCTCTTAGACTAAACTCTTCTCCTCGCTCATGACTCGTATCCAACCCCCGGGTATCCCCAGAGTATCCCCGGGTCGGATTGTCCCTGCAGTACCCCAGAGTGTCCCTGAATCTGCACACAAGACACCATCCCCTTCTTTCCCCGCCCGCAGAGCCTTGTATCCCAAAGCTCCGCAGTCAACAAGGAATCGCTCACTAGCTTGGAATTCGACGCATGAAGTCCAGGGACGGTACGTCCGGCGGGCAGCATTCGGGCTTCAAATTTCAGACTGGCCCACAAGAGTGGGGCCTCATGCCTCGACCTCGCAGCATGCCTCGGACCAAGCATAAAGTTTGCAGTCCTCGTAAGGTTAAAGAAGTTAAAGCCAAATTCTTATATGTAGCTTAGTCTTCTAGGCTCCTGAGCCGTTTCATTCCCATGGCATGCTGGTCGTTGCCAATCTTCTGGCAGCCCAGAGACCACGAGTTAAGATGCCCGAGCAGCGAGCAGGCCCTAGCCGATCTCTTAGAAGGCTTCGGTGTTGATACGGCGTCATGGGGTACGAATAGCACCAAGCCGCTCATCTCCCTGTTGCGGGAGCTGAAAGAAGGGTCCTGTACACTTCGCGAAGACAACAGAGAGCACAAGAAGCGCATTTACCGGCTCGTAGCTCCTGTCTTCGTCCAGATCATCTACTGTGGCAAGCTCTTAGTCGAGCGTGGCAAGATCTTCCCCAACCAAACGAGACGAGAACACTCTTCCGTTTTGGCAGAGAAGGCTCTAAGAGGCGAAATTGCCTTCCACTCGGCACTCCGTGGGATCCGAGAGGAACTTCAGGTGGATGTTACCGAGGCCACCGAAGGACTGGTCCACACCACCTCCGAGGACCTCAGCTATGTTGAAGAGCTCGACTCTGCATCCTACCCTGGACTCCCGACCGTTTATGAGACTTCCCACGTTTCTCTGCATGTGCAGCGCGGAAGCCTCGCAGAACGTGCCTTCACCCACTGCGGCCTCCCTGCTTGCAGGCCCTTTACTACGGTAGAGATGAAGAAGGAAGGGGAGCTGCAGCTAGAATGGGAGTGGATTGATTACCATCAAGCGCTGGCAAGTGGCATCAAAGGCATGCGGCCACCGGCACAGGCCTCCAGGAAGAAGCCCACCGACCAGAACTCGCCACGCCATGAAGGACAGGGCCCAGTAAGGTCGAAACCCGCCTGCAGAGGATCTGCATATATATAGGCTTGAGGAAATGAAATTTGCGCGCGCTTGCCGTTCGACCGGGGTTCTTCGCGTCGTGGATGAATGTCCTGATGGATCTCGTGTATTTGTAGATAGCACCAGCGAATGCTGCAAGCCCTCCTGGATATGAAAAAAATACATAAATATAAATATAAGTATATTTATTTATATGTAGATGTATGTATGTATGTATGCATGTATGTATATACAGTTTTTTCATGATGTATGCTCATAGAGCCGTTGTCTTTACCACCTGCTAGAGGTGGTCAAGTTGCTGTGCTTCGGCCAGGAAGGGATTCCTTGTGCAGGTAGCACGTGCAGTGCGCTGCCGATGATTTCGCTGACTCAACGACGTGTCGGTTGATCCCTGTGACCGGGTCTCGAGCACCTGCTCTACATGCGTAACGCATGTGCAATAATCTATAGCATCGCCACCCATGCTCCTTGGAGAGGCGTACTTAGGGAAAGACGTTAGACATCGTTAGACCCCTGAAGACCCCTGCAGTTCGCTTCCAGACTGCTCTCAGAAGGTTCGTTGCTGGTGTACAAAAAAAATTCAGAATATGCCCAGGTTAAATGGAAGCACTGGGCACAGGCAGGGTTCCCCTAAACACGCCTCCCATCCTAGAGGACTGCTTGAGGAGCACACAAGGGGCCATCGCAGCAGTCTTATAGGTCCTTAGGTGCAGAGCAGCAAATGGCCCTGCCCACGAAAAGGCTCCCACGTGTCATGTGGCTTTGTTCTGGCGGTGGCCTGGGTAGCGCCGCTGTCAGACTGTCAGAGTCTTTGCGTTTCGCCAAGTTGAGGTGTGTATTGGTGATCAGGGAGGAATGGGTGTTGCGAATTGGGCCGATTGGGCCTTGGCCTTATATACTCAGTACGGAAGCCTATAGTTGATTGCAAGTCGATCTTGGGACATCGTCATGATCATAGTCAGGTCATATTTGGCCAGAGGTCTATGTCTACGTTCTAAGCGCGCAAGAACAGGGTATGCGGTCAAAACTGCTCCACAGTAATTTAAGTACAAAAGGCATCGACAGGCAACAGTTGCGAATGCTCAGAAGCTGCAGGGCTTACTCCTGCCGGGCTCGGCGCGGATCTTCGCAGCGCCGGTGGAGGCGGAAGAGCTCCGGGAAGAGCTGGCGGGCGTCCCAGTGGGTTCACTGTGGGCTCACGGTCGGAAATTTCAAGGCAAGCACTTTCGCCCGAAAGGGCATCTTCAACGTCCGCCTAGGAGGGCTACAGTGACCTACACGGCCTTGATCTGGGTATAGTGGGCGAAGAACGCCTCGCTTCCCAGGCAGCACCGGGGTTCGAGCGGCTTCACAAGATGCCTTGAGGATCTATACAGGGCTTGAGGGCTGGTGCTTCATGAAGTCCGCAATATTCTGTTAAAGAAGATGTCCATGACCGGTTCCTTGCTTTCTCCACTTTGACATGCAGAGCTCTTTGTTCAAACTGCGTCATCTTCCGGAGCAAGCGACGTCTTAAGTTGACTTGTTGAAGATTCACATTCGGTGAGTGGGGCTGGGGGACATGAGAACCTGATCAGATCAGTTCTTGTTGCTCTTCTAGCTAACTCTCCTAAGCAAGCCTCAGACAGTGAAGGTGTACAGTTTGTGTCAACGGCTCGAAGCCTACGCGCTGAACTCATGGATGTCTTGCGCTAATTACATAGAGGGTCGTAATTACGTTGTAACCCAAATTTCAGTTCCACAGCCTCCAAGCTTTCTTTGAGCCCTGCAGATGGCGGAGCCCCAAGTGGAAACAGTGGAGCCGAGGCACAGATGGAACACAATGGAGCACTCATGCATGCGCATGCTTCAAGAGAAGTAGAGCAGAGACATAATCTTAAAAGTCTTAAAACGCTACTTAGGCCTAAGCCCGGAGCCCTTTGTCCTAGACCTTGCCTTGGGCTGTGGGTCAAGGGCAGTGCGAGCTTCGGGCTCCTGGACGTGGTTGTAATCCTTATAGGTTCTCCAACAAGCTAACCTCAGCTTACAACACGACTCGAAGGTTCAGGAGTTCAGAGTTTTCAGCCGGGTCGTCTAGCCCCTCAAGGCTCTACTGAATCCAGAAGGGTCTTGAAATCTCTCGGATGTTCAATGCAGGCCTGCAGCAGGTTCTTGCGATCCAACGAAGAAAGCCCTGTTGAGCAAATGGGCTTTTGAGCTTACCAGGCTCCACCAGGGACAGGTTTCTTTTGGGCTTCTGGAAGGGTGAGAATCTTTAGTTGACTCTGAACGTGTCGAGGAGGCTTCTTGGTGAGCCGGTGCTGGCGTTCGACCTGGGCGACATTTGACTTAAGATTCTGCTCGTGCTTAGGTCTTGCTGCTGAAGTTCTAAAGGCGACACACGGTCTCAAGCTATCCAACTGGCCGGTCTAGATGCAAGAGCACCTGGAGCTCATGCAGCAGTGGGTTCCTGACTCCCCTGAACCACGTTCCACGACTTTTAGGATGAAACCTGACACCGAGAAGGCGACCACACCACGGCCACAAACCCCCCAGAGTTATCTTCGTCTCAATAGTGTGCCTAAGGCCCAGGGTACTGGTGAAGGCTTTTCAGCTCGTTCCATGAAGAAAGAAAGCAGTGACTCTGTTAACGACCTTTTCAATTTGAATGGGTAAGTTGGGTAGTTGATGTTATGCTTGTAGGAAACTGCAAGCGAATTCTATAATAGTGGTATAAGTGCTGCTCGCCGATGCTTCCTTATCAGGGGTGTTGACCAGCTATCTCCTCAGCTACGAAGATCGGCTCACTACATTCCGGGCCAGTCGTTCCTTTTCTTGTCCAGTTGGTCGATACTTGGCACTTTTGGGACCTTCTCGCAACAGGCAATGCCACGAGAGAAGCCTTGGCGGTTTTGGCCTCGCCGCAGATGCAACAAAGATCGGGGCTTCCGCCCAGATCCTGTACACTGTGCACCTTCCGTGCTCCAAATCGTGCTCTCCCGCCTCGGTGCCGTGCACTGCTTGAGTCCTTCCGTGGCGCGGACAGCGTGGCCGCGGCGTGGTTCGCGAATCTCTGCGGCTCTCGATTCGCGCGCGTCCTGCATTTGCCGGTGTTGAACCGGCCCCCTTGTGCAACCAAAGTGCATAGTGTTCAGTGCCCCTTTGATTTGAGAGTTCTCATGGAGTGGTTTTGGACTTTTGAGGTATCTTGGGGTGATCTCGAAGATAGACCTGCCACAATTTCCAGAGCCCACCTGTCCATTCAGTTGGAAAAGGGGAACTCGAGTGCTTGCCAAGGATCTGCACAAGCTCCCCGCTGGATCCACCAGGGTGCTCAAGGTGACACCATGCTTGAAGGAAGGTGGTGGTTTTTGGTTTTGGAGGTAGGTACTGCAGGTGGAAAGCTTTTGCGCCTTCTCCCGTGACACGTTCTCACAGAGCAAAAAGCACAGGCGGATCTGGCCTTCACCACTTGGAGACCCGGCCGCGCAGCTGGCATCGCGTTTTGGCTTCTTGGATTTATGCATGGCAACGATGTGTGTCCGAAGGCTTCGATGGAGACCAGCCCAGGAGGCTGTTGTTTTCTTCCTATAAGTATCCTGTAGTACTATAAGCTTCGAAGAGGGCCTCGGCACCCCATGCGCGCGGCGGACTGGAGTTCGGGGAGATTTTGGGGAGCCCCCGAACCTCCCCCACCCTCTTGGCTGTAAGGTTTGACGTGGGCTTTGGCAGTGGAGGCCGGGTACTGGTGACGGCTCGAGGGTCCGACAGGGAGCTGTCGGGGGTGTAATTTGTTGCTGTCGTGTCATCCAAGGCCCTGCTTTATCATGAAACAGGAACTTGATGTCGGGTTACTCTATTTCCGGTTATCGTAGGAAAACTAGCCGAGTGATACCAGTGGTTTTCTTGTAGGCTGAAGACCTTGGGAACGCAGACGCTGATGACAGAGGCAACGTCCACTATCTGGTTCTCGTTTTGTGGAGCTCCGAGAGAGGCATATCGAGAGAAAGAGGGAGAGAGAGGGGGTGAGAGGGAGTGAGAGAGTGAAGGAACAAAAAACTCATGTTCCAGCCCTCAAGAAATGTGGTGCTGAACCTCCAGAAGAGTACCCTACAAGCACCTTAGACCCCAAACGAAATCTTCAAGAGAAGCCAAACGCAAACCAATCGCAAGACACCTTGCAGGGAAGTCGGTGATGTTGAAGACTGATCCTGGATCACCTGCCACGCATTGGCAGCAGACGGCCTCCTGGCTTTCGCAGGAAGCGGCTGGGTTGGGTGTTGTTTTGAAGGGCATTCTGCGGAAGGCGCTATCAATTCGGGAGCCGAAGGTTTGTGATTAGATTACGCTTCTCAGCAGATGTATGCTCTTGGCTCCTCTCTTCTTGGCTCGTTCATCTACCTGCAATCAAGCCGCGCATGCATCCTTCGAGAAACATAATCCTATCCCAAAGCTTGCGACGGAACGAAGGCAGCCCCGACTTATGTTCATGTTGCGCATGCTTCTTACATTCATTGAAGCTGGAAATGCTGCAACATGCAGCATCAGCACCCAACGCCCGATGACCCGAAGCACCTGACCATGCAAATGCTGAAGCTCCCAGAAACGCTGCAATTTGCAGCATCTGAAGCCAAATGCTGCACAGCAGATGCAACTTGCAGCCAGGTGGTGAATGCGGTTAGCTGCTGATGCTTGCTGTGTTCGGGGCACGCCCCCTTCAAACAACAGAAACTGACACTCCCCAAAACAAGGGGACACCTTTCAAGCCGTCACTGTCTTGCCAGAATCTTCAGAGTCTCTGGTCCTGACTCACCAAAACCTGCAGAACGCTAGACAACCTGAAAGCTGCCTGTGCAGGAACACCTTCTTTCTGAAGACCTATCTTCTTTCTTAAGCCCTGTCATGCCCAGGTTGTCTACTTGGGCGTCTTTGCCTCCGTGGAGGCCGGAGACGTTCTGGAGGCCCAGGCCAGGTCCGAAAAGGAGTGCGGATAGCCTCGAGAGCTCTGATGCTAGATGATCCATATCAGTTTGGGGGGAGAGTGTGCGGGATGCGTTGAAGCTTCCTTCGATCATTTCGAAGAAGAGGTCACCATGAAGCAGAGCGAGTCCAACCCGCGGCAGTACGACATCTCCATCGAGACTTAGTGAGGGGCGGCTGCCGGAAGTGATGTGACGTTGGGCGCTTCATTGTTTCGTGCATTGCCTTCAGTCCTTCCAAATCCTGTATCGATAGGCCCCATCTAGTAAGCCCAGACTCTATCCAGCCACGGGTTTTGTTTGTTTTGTTGTTTTCTTTTCTCGCGGCGTGCGATACAAAATCGGTCGAGGTGCTTGCTGATGGTCTTGAACTCATGAACTCAATTATTGACTTGCCTTTAGAGCCCGACAAGGCTCAGCACCTTACATTCCGAGAATACTACAAACTTTGCCACGCGACTATCTCTAGGATCGGCTTGGGTTCTTGATTGAATACCATTGGCCTTCCAAACCCGAACTCCACGGAACGCCCCTGCCAGAATCACCCCTGGAGAAAATCATGGTGTTCTTTGGTTTCTGTGGCTCGCCTGCTTAAGAAGCTGCTCCTATTCGTCCATTTCCTAAGGAGAGTCCCTAAGCTGTTTGTCTCGTCCGTGCCCAGTTCTGGCCTCCACTCGGAGCACACGACCTTTGGCGTCGGGACACGCTGCACGGCCGGAAATTCAGGCATAGCAGGACGATTAGTGATACTTCCAGGCCTGAACGTGATGAGTCGAGGCCTGTTTTTGACCAGCTAAGACATTGCATTTCTTGCAGGCCCAACCCCCTTCTTCATCTCTCAACTTTGAGCAACTTTCCATCGAGCTTTCACTTGTAGATTTGAATCTCTTCGCCGTGCGCAGAACATGCTATCCTAAACGTTGCACCAAGTTCGCACTTTATCAGAAGTCTCATTCCATGGCCTTCGCCTCTCGAACCAGAACGCTAAGGTTCGCAAGCCCTGAATCCCCAAAGAAATGGCAAGTGTGGCGGCGGTGTGTTTCGGCTCGGTTCCAGGTGTGAGCTCCTGAGGAAAAGCCTCAAACACGGAGTGCTGCCGCACCGTCCAGGGATTAGGCACCAAGCTGCGCGGAGCCTCCGAGCCTAGCAGAACCTTGGCTGCTGTTAGAGAGCTTGTTGTCTTTACGGATTTGTGCAGATGTTTGGAGTTTACGGAGCGAATAAATTTACTTGACTATATTATAGAACTTTGGAAGGCCAACAAATAGAGTCTATAGTCTTGAAAGCCCAGTATCAAAAGGTAAATCTGAGTGCCCCCACCCTATGAGATAGGCATGGCCCTCAACACGGCTCTGACTGATCCTCGTCTGCTGAGGAACGCCTAGAGCCATGGCTTCCAATGCGCTCGCACCCATCTCAAGGCTGTGGAATCCCTAAGCTAGACCCGGGAACAAGCAAAAGCAAAGAACCGTAAGCCCTTCAAGCCCGAAGCACTGTAGGCTTTGCGCGGCAGTTTGGCATGAATCCTGGAAGGCTTTAAGGGTTATAGAAGCAGGAAGGCCTTGCCAGCACTTGGCGTGCATAGTTTGCGAACGGTTTAGGAGCCTTGGATTGGAGCCCTACAATCAAGAGAAGCTGAGGAACGCTATGGCCTTGCAGCCCTGTGCCGTCCTTCTACCTGAACTCCAAAACGAACTATACCCCCCAACCCCCCCTGAGTCCCTCAAAACCCTGAGCCGCCTCAGCCAGGCTCATGGCCAGGGTATGGGGCAACACAGAGAATCATGCCATGAAAGACGCAAAGGCAGGACCTACGGGGGGCAGGGCCTTGCACGCCGTTCTTTATGGCTTCGGGAGTTGCGGGCCGGGACGCTTCGATGAAGTTTTTTTGTGAATAACGGGTTGAACGTGTGTGCGTGTGTGTGTATGTGTGTGTGGGCGGAATGAAACATCCGACAACCTTAACCCACCGTAAACCCCGAAGTCGTGTCAATCCACATTGTCTGCCACGAGGTCCCTGACAGGGCAAGGGTTTGAGAGTTCAGAGATTAAAAAAAATTGGGGTCTAAGCTTCCGATGGAAGCGTGCCCAATTTCCAGATGTCAGACGTCTTTGATGCCGACGAATCGTGGCTTTGGGGTTCAACACACATATTGGTTCGTAATGCCATCCTTTTCCCATTCATTGTTCTTGGTTTCTGTCTAGAGCATTGGGCATCTGGCAGTTTATGGACTTGACTTGATTTCACATTCATCGCGGATTCAGGATATTCAGGGACGTTCTTATTCGCGAGTCCTCTGGAAGCGATGCCAGAAGTATGGGGGGGGGGGGGATGTCTTAGTTTCAGCATGTTGTGTTGTTTCGAGCCCTGTACAAGAAGCAGTTGGATTCAGGCTATGCCCCAGCCAGAGTCGACAGAAGCCGAAGCAGTAGCCTCCTTTGGAATCAGGTGGTCAAGTTTTGTTGGTAGTCAGAAACAAATCTCAAAAGAACATTCGTAACACACGATACTCTTGGTTTGTTTGTGTTTTATCATTTTTGTTCCTGGGGTTGTTAGATTTTAAACTCAACTCTGCTCCTGCCCAACTCTAGAGTGTCCCTGGAGTGCCCAACCCCAGAGTCTTGATGGAGTGCCCAACCCCAGAGTCTCCCTCGAGTGCCCAGCCCCAGAGTCTCAACCCCAGAGTCTTTTTGGAGTGCCCAACCCAGAGTCTCCCTGGAGTGCCCAACCCCAGAGTGTGTGCGGAGTGCCAGAGTCTGCCTGAAGTGCCCAACCCCAGATTCTCCCTGAAGAGCCCAACCCAGATTGTCCCCGGAGTGCCCAGCCACAGAGTCCCTGGAGTGGTTAACCGCAGAGTATCTCTACCAAGAGAGGGTGGGGATGTTCAATAATTTAGGGTTCTGGAAGGTGGTTTGAAGTCTAGTACCCACATGAAGCTGCAGGTGGCCTTTACCAAGCCCAAGGAGGCCAAGGACCCCAAGGAGACGGCTCTTTAGCCCCACTTTGCACGCCTCTCACTCACTCAGAGGGGTTAAAACAGGGCTGGGGGTTTTTCAAATGCAGAGTAATTGCTAAGGGTAACTAGAACCGATCCTCTGATATTGGCCCGGACATAGCGGCATCGAGATGAGTTCCCAGAGCTGAGGCAGTTGTTTTGCGGATCCAGTCCGCGTTCAATAGCTTCTGACTGAACGCGGTTAATTGATGAAGCGTGCAAGTGGCGGTTACATCGGTTACATGGTTACATGTCCATGGAGGATCCTTATCTCAATGATCTCCCAGATAAAGCGACGGAAAAGACGGAGAGAGCTCCAGAGAAGGCCCCTGGCCGATGTTCGTGCAAACGATGTCAATTCTGGTAAGAGGGGCAACGAGCAGTTGGTTTCAACATGTTTGGGGAAGGGGTTCGGGCTGCTTAAGGCCATGCAGGCCAGTGTGGCGGCTTAAAGAGCCTTGACAGGGAGCTTCTGAAGAGGTTTTGATGTGGGTCGCGGCTTAGCCTCAAAACCCCCTTCCGCCCCGTCACCCCTTGGGGCAGATGAGGGCTAGGTATCTAAGGGGTACCTTTCTTTTTGGAAGTACGAAGATATGATCGTGGACAAATGCCTAGCCTGAATGTGTGATGGCAGATGCCACCACTGGTGCTTGGGCTTCACACCTGGCCGGTGCAAGAGCCGAACTTTACACGTTGATGGTTTGGCGGAATCACCGTCGATGGGGAAGGTGACTTTATACAAGCTGCTGTCCGAAACACCCTTAAGACATGGTGCAGACGGCATCAACCGAGCAGCAAACGCGCTTTGGGCCGGCCGTTTCTTGCCATCTTCTGTTCTTTTGTTCCTGTCTCTGAATATCAAAAGAATACTATACTATGGATACCAGCTTTTTGTTGCCTTGTGCGTGTTATGGGTGTCGCCTTGGTGTGGGGGGGGGGGGGGGTTCAAAAGCACAATTCAGACATACGGTCGGCTGCCTTCTATCGAGACCCGAACCTAACGCTGGCAGGCCTGTCATCAAAAGGTTGGGGGAGCCACTACAACTTTCTTGCTTGTGATGCGCAGCAGCCGATACGTTTCCAATCTCTTTTTCTACGGCTCTGTGGCTCTGATTTCGGGTCCTGCAGCAAGAAGTCTAGGCAACGCTCAGCCCAAGATTCTTCGGCAGGTCGCTCGACGTCCACGAGAAGTCCGCATCGACGCGACCACCATGGCTCCTGGGTTTTAGGTAGAACTCAAGGGTTTCACCGGGAATGAAAGAACAGCATCAGAAGAACGCCTTACTCCCGAAACTGCCCTAGAGTCCTGTGTCCTGACCAAGGTTCCGACTGATCTCTACTGGAATTTGCTCCGCGAAGGAGAGCGTGCAAAGAATGCAGGCCAACACCGCATCTCAGCAGACACAGTTGGCTTCGAGTCGAAAAAGGGTCGGGCAAGAGGACGCTGCTGAACTTGTTGCTGCAGCTTAATGCACCGCGAATTTGACAAAGCGACCATGTGCTGCACCAAACATATGACCCAGATCGTACTGAATCACCGACTTAAAAAAAAAAGCACCTGCCGGTCATTCCCCGCCCTTTGCCCAGCTAAAGGGTCTTGAGATACCTATACTTCCCAAATGCCCGATCAAGAGCCGGTAGCCTCAAAGAAGGGCTCCGGCGCGCTGAGGTTTAAAAGACAAGCGAAGCTCCAGAGGAACCTCGGCCGGTGTGTGACCCTATATAAATTATATAAACCTTGTAAAGGGGCATTAGGTACACCTACAGTAAGTTCAGGGGCTTTGGTGCGCTGTTAGGGTTTCTAGTGTCTGGCAGCCCTTGTGATGCAGAACTGATCTCCGGCATACCCGGACCACTTCACAAGGCTTTCTACGACGATAAAAGAGTAATTGGACAGACTCTCGCCTATGTAAACAAGTCTGCACACACCATCCCAAGTAACATCCCAACACATGCTGCAAGCCGTTTCTTGCGGCGCCCAGGAACCTTCTACGAGTCGCCAAAACCCCACCTCGTGAGGACGGGCTAGCTTCGACTTAAATTTGGCTCCTGGAGCCCTGGACGCGTTCCGCTGCCCTTCACACGCTTATCTCAAGGTTCAGGCGCCTTTTGCTCAGTTAGATCGGGGCACACTCACACAACAGTTCCCCAGGGACCAGGCACACAGACCTGCATAGACTGCTCGGCCAATGCAAACTTGGTTCTCGCAGTTCTCAGAGGTCCTCCAGCCTCTTTCCGGTGCTCCGGCACCGAAATGGTGGTATTGAAAGCTTACTTGCCACCTTGAAATTGGTGAGTTATACAATCCCGTACAGGAACGGTCCATTTCAGGCTCAGCTATGCCGCGCTGTCAGCCGTCAATTTGCTTTACACTTTCGCTTGAAACAGAGCCCCGGACCGTTGCCGTCGAGAATTACAGGATTTTGTACAGGTCCGAAAAGGACCCTTGCATGACGTTGCAGAGGACTGGGATCCAGCTCGAGCTGCCAAGCTGACAAAAAAAGCCGTGTCGACAAGGGAACTGGCTTCTAATAGTTGCGGCATGGACACGCTGGAATGCATCACCTGAAAAATGCCCGAAGCACCCGCGTGTTCGACCTGAACGCAATCGTCCTTTGCCCGAAGTAAAGCCTCAGAACTCGGCCATGAGTGGTCAAAAGGGGGCTTGCTGTAAAATTCGTCAATGGGCTTAGTCTGGAGGAGCCTACATAAGTTTTGTATGAGACTTGGCAAGAAGAAGCTGGGAGGTCTCTGGAGGACGTGCGCGTGAAACGGTTTGACTAGGCAGTCTAAGCACGCGAGCTTGCCGCAATCACATACAGGCTTTTGCATGCACAGAACCAACGCTTCAGAGCTGAGCAACATGTGGTCGTTAGCCAAGATGTTGCTCCACGGACCCCCAGCTCCAGATGCACTGAAGCCCTCTCATATCTCAGCCTGCCCTACCTCCCTCCAGCAACGGCTTAGCTCAGGCTTTGGCAACAAGAAGGTCATTGGACGCGGAAGGATGGGGCAAAGCATGGGCTTGACCCCTCAAACTCCCTTAACGTGATCTCAATTTTCTCAATCCAGAGCCATCAACATCGAAGCAAGGGCTTGATTTGCGTTAGTTGCGGGAGGAGTTGGATGATTTGGGAGTGCAGGTTAGACGGCCTTGACATGCAGCTCGCAGGGTTCAATCGATATCATCCAGAGACAGCATGCAGCGAGGGATTCACCAAACGGGCGCGAGTTCTACTCTCACAGCCCTCTGCAGAAGCTGAAGTGGGAGGCTGCGGGAAGAGAATGGGGGCAGGACTTGAACTTGGGCTCGTCGATGATTCATATTGTGTTGGGCTGTTGTCTGTACCTTGCTATGCTCGGAACACAGCCCACCACAGTTCTTCCAAACTGTAGAGTCTGGATCCTGGTCTGGCAGCGTAGACTCCAGCCACGTGTGATTTGCAGCCACTGGAGCTCCAGATGTCCTACACGTGCTATTGGCACTACAAAGGGCGTTTTTTCAGCCTCAGAGGCCCCGTGTCGGAAGCTCCAAGTTGCGAATCCTCAATACCTTGCTGCTGAGTAAATCTTTCAGCTACGACACACGACTCCTTTGCTTGCGACATGATGGAGCCGCAGAGCCCCCATCCCCCTCCCCCCCCTCCAACGTCAAAATTTTCCAAGTCTGTCACTCATAGGTGGGCCCACAGTGCACGCAGGGCGTCGGAGGCCGTAAGGCAGGGGGAGAGTCCAGCTTGAACGTGGGGTTAAGGGTTAAAAAGCTGAGAAAGGGGTTAGGTTTTGGTGGTCTGCAAGGACCTTGACAGGTGCAGTTGCGGTAGAGGCTCCAAGCCAAGGCTCGTGTTGACCATTTCGGCGCGCTGGGATAATGACCAGTGCACAATTCAGGCAGTTTCGGCGCGACGAATGAGGCGTATGCGCTGCGCCCTGCACGCAAGGGCACCCAACCGATCCCTCGTTACTTTATCACTCGTGCTTGGCCAGAAGCTTCCTAAAACCTTCCACGGGCCCACAGACCCGGCCTCCAGGGAATCCACGACACGACGGTCCCCAGCAAAGTCGGCCCAGGCAGGCGACTGCATGAATTTAGCTTTCAATTTTTTGTTTCCGGCGGGCGGGGGGGGGGGGGGGATTTTGCTTGGTTGAAGGGGGTTCGGAGAAAGGATACACATGTTCAGGAAGCACACTGATGCTGCAGACATAAGGCCCGAGAGGCATCTGATTGCCGAAGCAACCGACATCCTAGTGGTGTGTTGTGGATGCGAAAAGCAGAAGCACCGTGACCATCAGTTGCGAGACAGATGGACGGCCTCGAAAACCCAGGCAGCAATGTCTGCGTGAGATTCACCGATATTTTGAGAGCTTTCAGACATGCATTTCGTTGCAAGGTGAAGCGCCGAAGAAACCAGACCAGCTGACGCCTCACAGCGTCCAAATCTGCGGATGCATGCAGGCTGCAAGCGGCCATGGGATGATGCAGGCGACGCCATGCAAGAGGTGCCGGTGCTACCAAGCGGGGTCCAAGTTGAGAACCCAAAGTTGACACTGAAGTTCAACCAACAGCCAACCCGCTGCATCGGCGGTTCTTTCCGGCTCCCGACATCGATCTGTAAAACAGTGCCCGGATGCAACATCATGACATCGGATATTACCTGCTGCACGTCACCGCCTCCGAAGGCGCGGTAGCGCCACATCAAGCAGCTGATGCGTCAAGCGAAAGCCAGACTCCCTTGCCTCTGCAGATTCGCGGGCACAGCACTGTAGCAAGGTCATAGGTGCATGGCGCCGGAGCGATGCTTTAACCAGGACCGTGGATACAGTATCGCAGCATTCGTGGCCCCATGGTCCCACTGCCAGGGGGGACGGTCAAAGACCGTTTGCAGCCCATCGGTTGGGCTGTCAGATGTCGAGGATAATAAGTTGGCTGTATTGCTTGTTAATGATGCCCTGGACCCTAGATTTAGAGATCATGATCTTCTCCAGATGGCCTGCACACTTATGTCCACCTGTTAGCACGCGGAGCAATTCGAAGCAATTACGAACCAAATTGGGTTACATCTGCAGGCAGCTACAACATCGTGGCTTCTGCTGCGTCCCGGCTGTCGTGAAGGGAAGCGAAGCAATGTTTGCATTGAATGTTGAATCGTGCCCCTTGCAGACGGCAGCAGCCGAGCGGTTTCGAGGACTTAAGTTGAAGAGAAAAGGGTCTTGTTTTCAGTGGAGTGCTTCTCAGCTTGGTTCAAGGCTGGTATTGGTTGAGAATTCAGAGGAGAGACAGTCTCGATAGCGAGAAGCAGTGTGAAGCATGCACTCAGTCTTTGGTGTATACTTGGTCAAACCCCGAACGCGATCTCAATATCTCCATCACAAGGGCAGTTGCAGACGAGTACGCCGGCCATCGCAGTTGCAAACCATGGTTCATCTGAAGCTTTTGGAGCATTTGCCTACTTGGGTGTTGCTGAAGCCTGTGGCCCTGTGGCATCACCGAGGCAAAGTCGAATTCACCGCTCGACGGCCCCGAATATTGCAAGACCTCCCTGGGGAGGCAGAGTGGTGCTCAAAATCGTTCACAGTGCCGTTTAACTCGGCCCTTTGCAGTATGGAGAGAGACCCCGGCTCCCGCCTGACTTGCATTAATATTGCAGCAAGTGCCTCTAGCTGATGGTCAATACCTGGATGGAGTTCACGAACTTGTGTGGTTCTGAGGTCTGGCACAGGCTTGCAGGCGTGAGGACTTAACAGCCTTGGCCCAGTGTAACATGCCAAACCAGTTTCCCAGGCCGTTCCTCTAACACACCCTGTTAACACGCACATGGCACCTTCCCCCCTGCTGAAAAGTGCATGGGAGGAAGCTGCCCAGTACCCTGCTTCCGGTGGACATGTGCTCTCCGGGCCCCCACCACACCTACGAGGCTCGGCCTCGTAGTGTGGAAAAGGCTTCTGAAAGCGTAGGGATGTGTCAGATTCGCCTATGCTTGATGTAAGACACTCCTTATGACTAAAGATGGTCTGCTTGTTTTGCAAGGGCTGTCTGAGGCCGTCTGTCATGATCTGTTTGCCTTGGCTTGTCCAGTTTGCCAAGCTGAGAGAGAACAACAGGCTCACAGAACCCTCAGTCTGGGACCCTAAAAACCCTTCTGCTCCCAGAGCTCGGGGTTCGACCCCACATGACCCCCACCCTCCAAGATTTGAGACTCATGAGGCGCAGAAGGACGGACTGTTTTCGATGTCTTCGTCTCTTCCCTTGCAACTGTTCTGATCGCCCTGTCCATGCATCCTCCCCCTCCCTCCGCTGCCTTTTCTCCCACCAGATGATGCCTGGAGATCCTACTGGATATCCATGCACAGTCCTCCCAGATGATCCGGCACTCCACTTACCTCCATATGATCTTCGCAGTGTCGGCCAGATAAATTCTTCTTGGGCATCAAGCTGTTCGTGCTAATTACCTGCCAGGTGTGCGTGCTGATCAGCATCGCACGAGTTCGCGATCGTTTACATATCTGGAAGTTGCGCTGGTACTCACGCTTCTACTAAGCAGGTTCCAAACTCGCACAAGTAGCTTATCCAAATGCAATTATGTATAAGTTATACCACCTTACTTGTCTGCAGGTGCGAAAGCCGCTGGACAACGACATCCAGCGATTCAACAAGCCAGTGACTCATGTTCTCTCACGGCTTGCTCTGCACACGCACTTTCACGCGGTTGGCTGCTTTGCGCCATTGCGGCAGCACTGTAACCGTAACGGAGCCCCTTCAGCAACGCGATGTAGAAGGAGCGAGCCCAGGGCTTTTGCATGCATCCCTGAGTCTTTTGTAGCTTGAGTGCCTTCTAGCCTCGCAGACGCTTTTAATCCGACTCTGGGTTCGAACAAGCATGGAGGTGTTCTTTTACGAGGTTGCCGATCCAGGGCTTCTGCTCACCGCCAGTTTGGCAACTCGATGTTTCGAGGGAACTTGGAGGTTTGAGGTGTTGGAGAGGGGGGGGGTTCTTTACCCAAGTTCTTGTGCGACTCTATGGGTTTCCAGCTTTGAGGCTACAGAGGGCCTGGTTAGGTGGAAGTTCCGCGCCTATTGCCTACAGAGCGCTCAGTGTGGGTCCGTCGCGCTCTCGCAAGGTCTCGTGCGCAAATTCATGGCAAGGGCCAAGAGCGATGACAGTTCTGCACTTGCTGTACAGGAGCATGCGCACGGGACCGCGGCCGGAGAGCCATTGGCAACAACGCGAGATGCAAACGCCGAGGCAAACCCAAGACCCCCAACATGTAGAGATGCATCTTGGCCGCAGCGGCGTCTGACTCTCAGAATC
The DNA here is from genome assembly GCA_905221605.1 of Symbiodinium natans. Taxonomy (NCBI): domain Eukaryota; class Dinophyceae; order Suessiales; family Symbiodiniaceae; genus Symbiodinium; species Symbiodinium natans. Next base: position 569,766 of record CAJNDS010000780.1, read on the forward strand.
TTGCGCGGTCTCGCATTGGGGTCTACGCCAGCATCGAGAGTGTGACGGCGCTCTAGGTTGGCTTTCTGGCCTCGACAAAGCCTTGGCCATATCTTAAGGGTGGACACCTCTCAAGCTCCCACTTCAACCCCAAGCTCGTTTAGCCCACAAACCCTAAACAAAAAAGCACAAAAATGCCCAAAACACTGCAAAAAAACACCCGCCCTGCACCCTCCATGCGGAGCCTGCGGTCGGCGCACAGAGCACTCTTTGCCCGGCGGCTGGTTCATCCCTGTTTGCGCTGCCAAGCTCCTTGACCCTTGTGCGATTTACGTTGCAGGGTTTATGTATATGGGGGGGACTATTGCTGATGCGTCGTGGATGTCGGCTTACATGCACACGAGCATGTGCGTATACAGATGTATATATGTATAGGATCAGAGAATCAAGAGCATAGAATATGCAGAGGAGAAGGGGTTCTAATGGGTATTTATCCGGATAGCAAAGGGAGGCTGATAGGTCATAAGGGGACATCTACTATTTCTGTGTCGACTCTTTATTTTCTGTTTAAGATTCGCTTTGCACCTTGTTCAGTCTTATTCTCCGTATAGGGTCTATGCCTCTATGCTTGAAGACCAGCGCAGCCCAGGTTTACTGCGCCTTCTCCACGGCCAAAGATGCCCGAGGAGGCGAAAGCACCGTGGCCGGCCAGTTAGCGTGCAGATGTTTCGTCAGTCTGTGCCACCCAATGACCAAAGGACCGCCCCAAGAACATGCCCAGCGCGGCTCGGCAACACGGAAAAACCGGTACGGCACTGAAGCTTCTACGATCTAACCGCCACCTTTTCGGCACACGAAGGATGAAGCTAGTCCGCTTTGAAGACGAAAGCCAACGAGGATTTCCAATTAAACCCCGTAGCTGCCGTAGCTCAGAGAAGTTCGCCTTGTGACAGTCCCGACTTGTGAGGCATTCTCGACGTCAACGACCTTTGTGCACCTTGCCTGCGTGGCTTGTGTGTATGTGTTGATGGCTCCGCCTTCTTGCTAGGGCTTCTCTGTGCTCTCCGCAACTTTTGCTGGCTTGTGTGAAGTTCAGGTTTATAGGATGGTCTTTGTAGGATTCAGTCTCGCAGCCGAAGTTTTTGCAGCTTGAGATCGCAGCCCTTCGTGAGTCGTTTCTGGAGCTCGGATCTCGCGCATCTGACTAAGTGGGAGAAATCAAGCCCGGAGCCGAAACCCGCCCTGAATGCCCCGAAGCGCTGCGAACTTTGCGATCAGGACTTCGAAGACGTCCTGAGCCCAGAGGAGCTTCATGTGTCCACCGCGGCCTGGTGGAACTTCCTTCAGGAGTCGCCCCTTGGCTTGCGGGGGTTAAGGATTTTTGATTGGAGGGCGGCTGGGGCAATTGGAGCTGTTTTGGTGTTTCTTTGGTCCTTTATGGATCTTTACATCTTCCCAGAGAGCAAACTTTAAATAAGAAAGGGTCTAAAACAATTGTACACCTTGCTTAATTTAAAAGAAACGTGCAAAAACATTAGTTAAATTGTGGTGCCTGGTGGCACATGGCTGGGATGCAGCGGCAGAGAGAGAGAGAGAGGTGGCACATGGACACCAGTACACACACAACACACACAACACCCACACACACACACACACACACACACACACTCACGCACACAACACACACAACACACACACACACACAGACAACACACACACAAAACACACACACACACAGAACAGACACAACACACACACACAACACACACAAAACAGACACAACACACACAACACACACAACACACACAACACACACAACACACACAACACACACAACACACACAACACACACAACACACACAACACACACAACACACACAACACACACAACACACACAACACACACAACACACACAACACACACAACCCACACAACACACACAACACACACACCACACACAACACACACACACACACACACACACACAACACACACACACACACACACACACACACACACACACACACAACACACACACCGCACACACACCCCACACGCAACACGCACACCACACACACACACATCACACCCACAACACACCACACACACACCACACACAGCACACACACCCGCACAACCCACACACCCACCACCAACCCACATCCACGCACGCACGCGTGCGTGCGTGCGTTCCCAACGCACCTCACATCACGCACGCACGCACGCACGCACGCACGCACGCACGCACGCACGCACGCACGCACGCACGCACGCACGCACGCACGCACGCACGCACGCACGCACGCACGCACGCACGCACGCACGCACGCACGCACGCACGCACGCACGCACGCACGCACGCACGCACGCACGCACGCACGCAAGACGCACGCACGCACGCACGCACGCACGCACGCACGCACGCACGCACGCACGCACGCACGCACGCACGCACGCACGCACGCACGCACGCACGCACGCACGCACGCACGCACGCACGCACGCACGCACGCACGCACGCACGCACTCACGCACGCACGCACGCACGCACGCACGCACGCACGCACGCACGCACGCACGCACGCACGCACGCGCGCGCACACGCCCACCGCGCACTTGCACACACGCACACGCACACACGCACCCACGCACACGCACACGCACTCACGCGCACACGCACACGCACTCACGCGCACACTCACGCGCACCAAGCCACGCACACGCACACCACGCACACCGCGCACACGCACACCGCGCACACGCACACCGCGCACACGCACACGCACACGCACACAGCGCACACGCACGGCGCACACACGCACACGCACACGCCCACCGCGCACACGCACACGCACACGCACACACGCACCCACGCACACGCACACACGCACACACGCACACACACGCACACGCGCACACGCACGCGCGCACACACACACATACACACACACACCACACACCACACCACACACCACACACCACACACCACACACCACACACCCCCAAACAAAAACACACCACACACCACACACCACACACCACACACCACACACCACACACCACACACCACACACCACACACCACACACCACCCACCACCCACCACGCACCACGCACCACGCACCACGCACCACACACCACACACCACACACCACACACCCCACACCACACACCACACACCACACGCACACCACACCACACCACACCACACGCACAGCACACCACACCACACCACAACACAACACAACACACCACAACACACCACACACAACACACACACACACACACGCACACACACACACACACACACACACACCCACACACACACACACACACACACACACACACACACACACACACACACCACAGCACCAACCACACCACACAAACAACACACACAACACACCACACGAAACACAACACAACACCACGACACACAACACACAACCACAAGCACACGCACACGCACACGCACACACACACACACACACACACACACACACACACACAACACACACACACACACACACACACACACACACACACACACACACACACACACACACACACACACACACACACACACACACACACACACACACACACACACACACACACACACACACCCACCCACCCACGCACGCACGCACGCACGCACGCACCACGCACACCCGCACACCCGCACACCCGCACACCCGCACACCCGCACACCCGCACACGCACACCCGCACACCCGCACGCGCACGCGCGCACGCGCGCACGCGCGCACGCGCATACGCGCATACGCGCGCACGCCCACACGCCCACACGCTACACACGCTACACACGCACACACGCACACACGCACACACGCACCCACGCACCCACGCACCCACGCACGCACGCACGCACGCACGCACGCACGCACACACGCACACACGCACACACGACACACGGCACACGACACACGACACACGACACGTTCTTGCAGAAGCGTTTTCATTTAAGTTAGTCCCTGCTCAAAGTAACCGTCGCCAGTTTTATTCGGTTAGGGCCTGCATGGGTTCTATCTGCCCAGGCCACCGTTTGTGGCCAAACTGGCTGAGCATGACATTCCTTTGTTCCTGCTGCAGCTCATCCTGCATTTGCCGGTTATAAGGTTGAGGATCGAGGGTTGCCTGGGACATTGCCTGCATGGTTGCCTCATCCTCGATGGATACATTACGGAATACTGCTTTGGCCTGTGCAGGGTGAGCTCGAATATACATGGGTAAACTCTTGGCCTGCATGTGCCAGAGTCTACCAAAGTCTGCCAGAGTTCTTCAACTATAGTTACCAGCTTAATCTGCGAGAGCGGTTGACCGAGGAAGCACCCCGAGGCGGCAGAGAACTTTCGCACCTTCCTGGTGCAGGACGTTCGGGTTCGACCCATACGTTCTGGATCCTCCACCACCATTGCACATGCAAAACGCTCTTTCTGGAGCCTCCTGTTTCTAGAGCGCGATGCAAGTCTGAGAGTGGAGATTGAAGCTTATGAGTCGGACTTTCATACTCGTGCTGTGTTTCTCAGCAGTAATGAGTGCTTGGCGTGTCCACGGTTCCAAGCTGCAAGAGAGACGGAGGACAACCTTGTGAGTGGGGGTAGTTTTGGCTGGCCCAGCTTCCCCAAAGCATGCCTTAGCTTGGATCCTTGTAAAGGTTTCCTGGCACGGGCCTCCCAAACCTTGGAAAGCATTGAAGCCTTTCTGCCTTAAAGCTGCGCCGTGTTCACCAAACCAAACACTGCGTCACTGAGCCTTTTAGATGGGCTTCCCGCCCAAGTCAAGCCAATGCAGGGTGCTGGCAGAGAAAAGCTTGCGGCGTTGCAGCCCCTGCTGCTGCAAGCGGCCGCCAGGAGATGTGGGCTGTGCTGCTGTGCTGTTGTGCCATGCGAAGCCTGAGATGCACAACGGCAACCTCCCCCGAAGCCTGAAGTTCGTCGCAGGAAGCCATCCTTTGCGACTGCTGACGAGGATGTACATGTGCTGACAGAGGCACCATGAATTCGGGCTTCTTGGGCTTTGAACTCAGGGTTGTGAGTCATGAGTCATGGGGTTCGGAGAAGCGTCGATTTCTTGGAAGTCTAAATGGCACGGGTAGATCTTTCTTTGCAGGTGGCCCTTTCCTTCATTGAGTCCACCTACGCCTCTCACTTGACAGCCTTCCGCCGTGCGCGATGTCTTGCGGAGCCTTCTCAAGTTCAACTTAAAGCCTGCTGCAATACATGCACAGGAGTTCCACATGTCAAGCAAAGCACGACCTGCCCAAAATCATACATCGTCCAGCCTGCACAAGGCGAACAAAAACACCGTAAAAGCCAATGGTGTGTAGCTGCAGTCATAGCTTTTCAGTTTCAAGCCGCGAAATGGGGAATCGGTTTCCATATATCCCACGATTTTGCCCGGTTGGGGACCTAGTTCCCAAACTCCTTGCGAAGACTGGCTTGTGAACCCTGGAGCCCTCCAAGCCTATAGAGAATCGAAGCTTTGAGCCCTCTCTCCCTCCGTCCTTCTCTGCATTTCGTTCGACATATGGTGCCGCCTAAACTTTACCCACCCTAAACCTTATAAACCCTAAACCCTAATATAGCCATAAGGACTTGCGAAGCCCTGAGCGCTGGTTTCCGGCTGCTCGGGGCCGGAAGCGGCGCTGGCACCTCCACCTGGGCCCCACGAACAGTGGCCGCCTGTCTCTTCCGGGTAGCGGGTCTATGTATGTGTGCACACATAGATACATCATGTGTTTTTGTTTGGCTTCCATGTACTATGTGTACCTCTATGTATATGTATGCATGCATTGACTTGAAATACTTGTTTTTTCTTATTTATGTGTTTTTATGTTCACAGCCAAAAGTTTATGTTTGAAGTATGTGTTTGCAGCAACTCGAGGCGCATGACAAGTCTTTGGTTCAGTCCTCAAATCTATAGGTTGGATTTTGAGGGCTGCTGGAAAGCCATGGCGGCAGTCGCTGGCTGTTTATAAGTTTGATTCTGGATAGGTGAAGTTTCGTCACTCCGACGGCCTGGGTTTGAATTTCTGAGCTCCCGCATTTCCTGCTCTGCGGTTCTTCGTGCTGTTAACGCATGTCCGAAATAGGCGCCGCTGCGTAGCGGCGTCTTCAAGCTCAAGGTACGGGAAAACGGGAAGTTGAGTGTGGGCACATGATACGAAGAAGGGGCCGCGCTTAGCTGTTTTCAAAGCTTTATAACTACACCGTTCGACGCCGTGCCTCTAGCACAAGCAGCCCAATAAGTACCATGCTGAAGGCCCAGCGCTATCGCAGGACGCTCACGAATCCTTCCCACCCCACTCGTAGCAAAACTTCTAAACGTGTAGTACAAAGAAAGTATTCGTTTTTGTTCGTTTCCCCAGCCGGACGTCTTTCCGCACCTCCGGAAACTCGGGTCGAGTTTCATTCGAGGGCTGGGGGCTGGGGGCGCGTTCTGGGTTGGGTGTCGAGCTCGCCTTGATATTAGAACGCTTTGGTCCCAGATGGAGTTCAGGGGAGACCTGCTTGTAATGGATCAGTGGGAGGGGATGATTGAAATTCTTGACTCTAAGTCCTCGCGTGCAACGCCTAAACTCAATGTCAAAGCAATGGGCCGATAACCCAGATGCCCCTGAAACTCCGGACCAAACAATTCCTTGTTGCCTCGAGAAAATAAGGCAAGACCCACGCAGCGCTGCAGGTGCTGTTGGCGGTCCATCCCACATGAGTGTTAGCCCATCTTGCAACCGTATCTCGTCGTATCCCTCTCTCTGTCTGTGTGTGTGTGTGCGTGCGACAACTTGACTCCTCCCGCAGCCATGAGTCATAAGGCATCCTATAAGACCCTGCTGAGCTTTGTCAGACAGGCGCTGCTGACTTCCGGAACCGGCCTCTACCTAGCACCCTTGCGGCTGCTAGCTTCAGAGGTGCGCAGAATCCAGAGGGCAGTACATGTTTCACAGGCTTATATAGATGAGCCAGAGAAGTGAATTCACCAGGGTTTGTAGTTTGGAGACGTTGGGGAGTGTTGCGGAGGAGTGGCACTTCGTTGACGCGAGGTTGGAAGCCCCACAGGATGCCTCCACTGGACGATAGAGGCCACTAGAGGAGTAGCACACAAAAAAATCTGAGGACATGCTCTAGAGTGTTTGCGGATGAAAAATGGTTGGTGCAAGTTGCGGTAGTTTCTACTTGGTCTCTTGGTGAAGTTTCAGGGCATCTAGACGCCTAAGGCCGCCTACGCCCTGCCGTGCCGAGATGCGTTTAGATCCTCAAGCCAACCAAACCAACATCCCGAGCTCAGGTCTTTCATCGCATGCGCGCGGCTGGGCTGCGGTGTGCGCTGCGCACTGGGCAGGCCAATGAGAAGAATAGCAACTTTTGGGGACTGCCGGAGCCATGCATGGAGCCATGCGTTGCATGGAGTTCTGCTGTACCGGGGGGCGGAGGCGTTGGAGCCAAAGGGGGGGGTGTATACTCGCTTCGATTCCCAGTTTCCCTGTCCTCAAACACAAGCCGCCACGTCGCACATGGACACTGAAGAGCCGGGCACGCAGAAACCAATTGATTGCGGCTGTATAGAAGGGGTGGAGGGGCCCCTGGAGGGTGGTTCAGCCTGAAGGCTGAAACTCTGTGTGACTTGTAGACCATGGAAGACGCCGAAACCATAGAGGAAACAAAGACCAAAGTCTAAAATCCCGAGCGCTGCCAGGAGAAGATCGGACCTGAGGACGCCACGCACGTTGCCTGCACTGTGGAGATGACGCCGCTGACTGGGTACGGGACATTCGTGCCGTGTGTCAAGTGTTCTGCTGATCATGATGCCTCACAAGCACACACGGTGTATGTAGCACTGCAGCGGGGCAACTGACTGTCAGCCAAGCCCATTTTTATTGAAGCCCCACTTGCTTGGTACTACTCAGACAGAGAAGAGACATAGAACAACCCAGCCAGGACTGAAGGTGCCTGGGACGTGGCCGTGTTGGACGAGATCCTTCGCCATGAGAAGTACATTCGGGGTGTAGTTCGTGAGGCTTTCGGGATTTGGCTCTGCTGAACCCCAGAACAAGCCTAAAGTTCTACTTGATGAGTGCCAAAAGACAAAAGCTGGCCTTGTTTGTTGCGGTACCCCCGAAGGATCCAACTGCTGACGGACCCTGGACGAGGCTGGGCCTGGACGCGCGCCCTCTTGGGCACCTGTGCAAAGGACAGCCGGGCCACGGGACCTGAAACGGGCATGTTGAATGGGAAGTCAATATCCTTTTTTGAGTCTCAAGGGCGGGGCTGCTGAGTCCATGAGAAATAGACTCCAGAGTGTTTGAAGTGTTTCAGGCAATTTGGGGGGCCGTTGGAAGCCGGCCATGCCGGCACTTGCATCACTTCTTCGAGTCGAGCGTTGGGCAATATACCCCGGTATATGTATGAATCTACCATGTATGATATGTATTACTATGATTCGTATGCACCATATAATAAGCATGTAGATACACATATACATGTATGTATATCTACACCAGCACACTTGTGGGCTTTAGAGCTGCAATATAAGCTTGCAAGCAGAAGGTCATCATTACCCAAGCTTCTCTCAAAGAACAACTCCTTGGATTGGTTTGAAGCAGCACGAAATCTATCCTGGCTATGTCAGAACAAGCAGAACCCCCTGGACCCGGCCCAAACGCGGACTCAAGAATTTGCGGAGCTTGTGGGCTTCGGGTTGAGACATGGGCTTTTGGCCTGGTGAGGGATCTCGTCCAAGTGGAAAAGGAGGGTGTGTGGAACCTTTCGAGGACGAATTGTGCTGGCACGCCGTTGCTAACATTGTCTCGTATGCGGTGGAGGCATGAAGGTCCTTTTTTTAGGGTTCCTTGCAGGTCACTTCCGAGTGATGCTGTATGTAGAACACTTATAGAACTGTCTAATGTCTCTTTGCTCGAACACATAATCCCTACTTGCCCAAACACTTGATTCTGAATCCCGACATGTCTGTCACAAACTACAAAGCCAAGAATTTGCAGTCAGCACACGCTGAAGCGCTGGGTGGGTGAGGACTTGCACCTCTGCGGGGCTGCGGAGCCCTCCTCGCTAGAGACGCTGCTAAAGCAGCTGCTGGGCTTACGGGGCGGGGCCTTCTTCTGTCATTTTGGAGTTTTGGGGGGGTGCCTGGTGAACACTGGTGAGCAAGAAGAAAAGCTGCTCAGTATAGCTGAAGGCTCGGAGGGCGGAGGGCGCATAGTTTTAGGGTGCTTCTGGCCTCGCCGCGCCTTCAGCATTCGCCTTCAGCATGTAGCAAAGACAAAGAAGACCAGGGTTTGAAACGACCCATCGGTTAGAGTGTAGAAGGGGTGTAATGAAATGACGAGTTCAAAGACTTTCCCGAATGCGTAGCGAAAGGTCGTTTTCAGTGGGAGTCGCGTTATTTTGTTTAGTGTCGCTGGAAAGCAACTGTAACTCTTTCTCCCAGGCTGGCTCTCTCGTGCGGAGATGCCCTGCAAAGCACCTCCGTCAAGCCGAGGAGGCTAGTACCTGGGACGCCCGCGTTTATGGAGTAGGGGGCGCGAAGTCACAAAGCGTTTGCAGGGGTTTGATGGTGGGGTCCAGCGCGAAGTCACAAAGCGTTTGCAGGGGTTTGATGGTGGGGTCCAGGCTTGCGGTTGTCTAAAATGCTTGGAGGAAAACTTCTGAACGAACTTGAGGCATTGATTGTGTAGGCTGCGCTCCGGAGTGTTACTAAGAGTAGCTGGTTCTCAGACCGTACAGGTCCAGCAGCTCATGTAGGAGGTCATCATGCCAAGTAGGAACCTGTGATGATCAGACTTGCATTGGGATAGTTGCCCGCGCAGAGCTGTCAGGATCTTGCAAGCCTAGGTGCCACTGACTGTGGAGAAGCAGCCTGTCTCTGACCTCGCACAGCTGTTGCCTGGCGACGTCCTCGTCTGCTTTGCGCGTGCGGAGGTCTTGGAGGCGAAGGCGGCGCTGGAGAAGATTGGGCCGCCCGGCCCTTCCAAGATGTCCACATCCAGTGAAACGCCACAACCCCCCCCTACCAGCCAACAAGCCTTGAGCTCGAATGGCTCTGCAAGCTGCTCATTCTTCATCGGCTCAGAGCACGCGCCCAGGCTCCGAGCCTGCTGCATCTATGGCTCCCTTCCGCCGGAGGTGCGCAGCGAGCAGGCCGGCCGGGCTTGAGATTGGTTGAGGGCTGGTTTGGGCCTTTGGGGGTGCCAGTACATGGGTTTTTTAGGTGGAGGGCATTGCAGCGGTCTTGTTTGGTGGGTTGTTGAGTTCTTTAGACCTCGAGGATAGGGATACCAGGCCGCCCTTTTCAACGATGCCAGCAGCGGCTTTGACTTGCTGGTGGCCTCCGATGCCATAGGCATGGGCCTGCAGCTCGTGTGGTCATTTTGAGGATGCGCGGTTTGTTCTTTGCTTTCCTGTATTACTTGAGTGTGACCCAGACAGAACGACTACAAAAAAGCACATGCACGAAACGGCATCCTAGGAAGGCAAACTGGAACCAAGCGATGGAAGAGTTTCGGCGCAGGAGCAACAGCCACAAAGCTCGACCAAGGAATCTTCAGATTCGACGTGTGGTCTTTCGCAGCCTCCAGAAGTTCGACGGCACTTCGGAACGACGCCTCACCGACGCGGAGCCTGTGGAGTTAGGGCATTTGAGAATTTGTTCGCCAAGAGTTAAAGTGAAGGGAGCGTGGACACTGCTACCAGTAGGACATCTGCAAGATATATCTCTAGGCATGGAATGTCCAAAAACAAACCGGTTTTGCGTGAAGGCCTCAACACCACTCTAGACAGTGCAACCTCGACTCCACCAGTGGCAGCCCCGAAGCCTAAGACCCAAGAAAGATCGCAGACTGAGCAAAAGCCCATACGAAGTTTCCTAGACTCTGGAAAAGCACCTTCATGAAGGTCTATTCAGTCCTGCAGCAACCTGGATCAAACCTTTCGAATGGGTTAAGATGGACATTGTTCCGAACTTGTTGTTAAAGCAGTCTACAAATTCCATAGAGCCTTAGCAAGAGGAGCTCCGGCAGATTGCCGGGCGGGCCGGCCGCTTCGGCGGCCGCTACAGCCGTCAGGGCCTCGTCGCCTGCTGCCTGGCGGAGGCTCCTGCCCTAAACCCTAAACCCTAGGCCCTAAACTTCTAAAAAGTGCGAGGCTTAAGATTCTTATTGGCTCAACTACTGCAGGATGTGGCCGTCGTGGAGGCTGCTCTAAAGGACCTGCAGGACGACGCTTTCAGGTTCAAGTCTTTTGGGCTTTTCCTTCGTTTGGAATCTTTGGAAGCCCCATTTTGAGTCTTCAAATGGATGGGCCGGATGGGAAACGTCGGAGATGTTGTCTCTCATTCCCTTCAAGGACGGCGAGCCTGGAGAAACGCAACGAGAGGAGCTCAGTGCGCCTGGAGAGAAGTCGGCCAGGCACGGCGCTCTCGAAGCGGAAATCAACATCCTTTGCAGGATTGCAGTGCTTAATGCGGCTTAATTGCTCAATGATTATTTGCGTGAATCCAAGCACTCGAAATCCCTTAGCATGCCTAGAAGCACCCTTTCCTGCCCGACAGCCTAAGCCCCTAAGCCTTCATGGCTTTAAGCCTTTCCTCCTTTTTGCAGGTTCAACGCTGCTGAGGCCGAGGCTCTCGCACGTGCTGCCTTGCTCCCCTTACCTGAGCAGCCACCTGCCAGACCTATCTTCAATCTTCGATCAGGAGGGCATTTGTTGAGGTTTCTGGCTGAGGGCCTCAGTCACAAAGGGTTGAGAGATGTTGAGAGCTTCACAATGCTTCATGCCACCGACGGCCTGAGCGTTTTAATTCAGTCTGCTGGAGAAGCAAGGTTGGAAGCTTTCAGCCAAACGCTGGAGAGGGACATGGGGAGACCGTTGCCCTTTGCAGACTTGGTGGAAAGATTTCTGACCATTGCAGAGGCGGGCTAGAGCGCGTTTTCGTTGTGGCTTTGGGGAGCTGGTCAATTTGTCAATTTAGGCAGGGGCTTGTTTCTAGACACGTCAGAGAGCCGATTCAAAAGACGTCTTCGAGTCTACGGCCAGACTTGATGTTCTGGAGAGCTGCCGTTCCAACAATCCCAGTTGTAAAGTCACATTGTATGCACATACACACGTGAGAACAATCTTTACATTGCCAGCCCTACAAAACACCTGCCTCGAACATCTCTGATGGAATCGATGGAGGTGTCTCCCCTCTACTTCTTGGCGCAGGCGAGAGCTTGCTAAGGGGGGTTGAAACTCAAACTTGAGAATGCAGATGTAAACCCAACATCCTCAGTTAAACGCTGTGCTTAAACGCTTGCTCTGAGAAGCTGAAGGCCAAATCGGTTTTGGAACTGGCTCGGTTTCTGTCGGACGTGCGGCTTCGGCCGGGTGCAGCTCAGCAAACCTTGAGATTTGCGAGCTGATCGGTTTGGGTGGATTGGCTTTGCAGGTTTGGAGGAAAGATGGGGTCAAGGGGGTGGGGGGGGGGGGGGGGGGCAAAATTCTAATTTGCAAGGCCTGACGTGAAAACTGTTCAGCCTGTTGTTGTTTTCATGCAGAGCCTGCTCAGGCGACCCTTTGTGCACATAAGCATGAACTTCAGGACCAGGTTCCATGAGATGTCACATAGTAGAGCTCCATAAGATGTTGGGTGACTGTGGCTTACAAGGACAAGTTTGTCTTCTGCCAAGCCCCAGTTGGCTCCGGGGACGTGGCGGCGCTCGTGGCACTTCACGGCTTTCTCCAGAGCTTTGTGAAAGGCAGTGTCGCATTCCCTCCGGTTGAGATTGAGACCTGGCAATTCTTCAACTATGTTGATTTCGGTGAGAAACAAGTTGTTGCGTGATGTGCGGGTGCCGACTCAGGAAGACCTGGAGGAGGTGACCACTCAGAAGATTTTGGAGCTCGAAGGCTTGCACAAAGTTTGCGAGGCCTACCTGTGGCTGGCGATGCGATTTCCGGCCTCCTTCCCAGATGCGGGGGGCTGATCAAAGTGTGGAGATTGATGCTGATGACTCAAGATCGTGCTATGTTTCTGGTTGATTGTTGAGGTTGTGGGGGGAGGGGCCGCTGCTCTGGGTGAGGGTCCCTTTGTAACTGCTGGTACAGAATGAGACGCGCTCAAAATCACCTTGCTTTTTCAGTTGCAGCAAAACGTCGAGGTTCCATAGGCAGCGAGCCAGAATGAGAGGTTTATCTGACACGATAGGACAAAAGTGCGGTAGGTGAAAATCATGAGAAAACGATGGGGGACGTGCTAGTTCAACAACAAGCAGGCTTGAACAAGAAGTAATTGTAAACGCGTGCGCGCCCCTCGGCAGTCGCGCTGGCCCAGAGCAGGATGCAGTATGTGGAGACGAGTGGGCGCCTCACAGGCAGGGAGGGGGCACCAAAATCGGTGAGGGGAAGGGTTGGGAACGGGGGTAAGGGGACCGCGCATCTTGGTCTGCTTGTTCTAGGCGCCTCTCGGCAGGAAGCCGAGGCGAATTTTGACGGCGCGGCTCTGGCTACGAGACTCGGGTGTGCGTGTGTTGCTGAAGCCTTGCGGGCCTGAAGCTTTCCTGCTTGAGTTTTCACAGCCAGGTGAAGGAAAAAGGGCCTCAGACTGCAGTTGACCTTTTTTTTGGGAAAAGGAACTGCAGTTGACCATGTTTTTCACAAAGGACCCCACCGAGAACAACTTGTGATGAAAGTGGGTGACCCCAACAGACAGAGTTCGCCGAATAGTTGTGGGAAACTTGTGACTATAGCGGCTCGGTACGTAAAAGCGGGTGCAACGTTAGCCAATAGTACTGGGAGGTCTCTGTCAGCCCCTGAAGGTGGACACCGCCGTCGCAACACGCTTGGACGTGGCAGGGAGGATCTGTGCTCAAGCCAAGCATCACAACCCCGAAGACCCTTATAGCCATGACCCCCCATCTCGTTGATGCCCTGAAACGCGTTTCAAATCTTCTCCCCTATAAGCCCTGTGGCCCTCAGGATCTCGCGAGCGCTGAGCCTCCCGTTGCGAGCAGGGGCGATGGAGGGCCACCTCGAGGGCCACCTCTTCGGACCCTCCGAAAAAAAAAAGAAGCTGCGCGCTGGCCCCCCCTTGCTTGAAAGTGCCTTCCCAAAAAAGCCCCCTAGAAAACAACACACGTGAGTTGATTCTGAGAAGGCCATGGATGGCACATGGGTCTCGCCACCCCATCGCCGAGGATCGGGATGGGCTCGGGGCTAAGTGAGGACTCTTTTGGACTTAGACATCCTGGAGAACAGAAGGTTTACGTGTCAATGAAAGGTTAAGAAGCCCATGCCTGCTGTCAGTATGGCCAACCTTCAGAAAGAAAGCTATTGGGATTTGCAGTGGCTGAATGACCTTGGGGCTCTGCCTCGTTGCCCCTGCCTTTCAACACTCCTACTGTATTCGCTGCACCCAGACCTGCCTGCACTTGCATGAACCTCGCCCCCCCCCCCCCCCCCCCCCCCCCCTCGCACATGTAGCTGCGATTTCTGGCGGCAATTGCATTGGACTGCGGCAAGTGAGCTTTGAAAATCAACAGAGAGCGTACCGAGGCCTGGACTGGCCTACAACAACAGCGATGCCAAGGGCATCCAGAGGAGCACCCAATAGAGAGCAACAAAGCTCCAAACCATGATTTTGGGGAGTTTGCGGTTTTGTTTTCCACTTGGTGTTTCTGGGTTGCCGCTATACTGGTGTTTGGGTAGAGGGGGGCCACAAGGCTTCGCCGAGCTTGCTGCGCAGAGTCGTCCCAGTTGAGTTTAGGGAAGCTTTTCTATTGAAGTTTCCATACGGGCGCTGAACCAGGAACCCAAAAATTGGGGGCCGGGTCCAAAGGATCCCCTGTACTTGTTACGACATTACGGCCTTCACGCCCCCCTCTTGCCCCCCCCAACGACGATTTCGAACATCACCACAAGGTGTTTTCAAACAGTGCCTGTAAAGAAAGACTTCTAGCACCCTTTTCGTTTCATAAGCCTCTATAGACTGACGCCGTGCGCCCTCGCATCCAGGAGCACTTCCATGGGCTTTGCTGGAGGAACCAAGCGCTGCGCCGGGGAGCCCAGGTTTCGATGTCCCTTCGGGCTTAGGAACAGATAGGGCCAATTGAGGTCTATGGGGTTTGAGGAGTTTATAACGCTTAGGTAAGGATGACCCCACCTCACTCCCAGGGCTCGGTGGTGGCACGTCCTGCGCCGACTTGTCGGCTGAAGTTGTGAAAAGACCCATTGATTGGGGGGAATTAATTCTTTGCTCCCCTGCCGCAGTGAAGACATCACGGGTCACCACTCAAGTCATTCCCGTAGCAACCTGACGGCTCCCGTAAGGCTCTTTCGAGGCATTGCCCAGCCAGTATACAGTCACGCGTGTGTTCGACTCAGTGTTTCTCCCTCTTCCTCTTCCACTCCCTCTGTCTTTCTCTGTGTGTGTGTCCATTCGATCGAAGCCTAAGAAGATGTGATATACGCAATGCTTAAACACAACGCCGAGGTGAAATGCACCTTCGGCATGGCCGACCGCTTCCGTGCGGGGCGACAGACCTCGAGCCCGGTGGGCGACATGTGCGCGGCCCTATTAGGAGTTGAAGAATTGGGCCAACTTATGAGAACGTTTACCCCTTGTTGATCATTTAGTTATTGCTCTTTGGGTGCGATTCGGGTTTGTCCTCCTTGCGCATGACGGGAAAGATGTGTCGGTGGAGAGGACAAATTTCATGGCTCCATATAAGTGTCCATGTGACTATGCAGGTACTACGCTCATTCCAAGCTTCTGGGCGCCGAGGACACTAGCATGTGCTTTTCCTCCGTCGTTTCGCTATGCGCTTTAATTAGTACTCAATCGCCACGACGCTTGATAAGCAAAACGTCTGTGGAGCCTTCCGGTAGCCGCGGTAGCCTGTCCTATCATCAGCCTCTGGTAGAGAATGGCTAACTTTTGAAGGCGGCACTGGAGAATGCACGGGAAGCCGCCTTCTCTTCGATATCGTTAAGGAATTTGGCTGCGTCGGGGTTGCATTCAAAAGCTCGGTGGAGGACTACATGTCCGCGAACAGGGCCTGCACATTCGGTGCAGGCAAGTGGGCACTGAAAGAAGCATTGGTCATGGGGAACGACTGTAATGAGAGAGATACTCAGGTGCTTTATCACGTAGCAGACGTCGCGTGGCAATGGATCTGTGTTTGGCATCGCATTGTACGGAGACGACGGTGCATGAGCCGCCAGGCAACAAGACAGATTTCTCGAATATTTACAAAGGCCTGGGACTCAGCGATCAAAGGACTCGCCATTTGGTCAAAGCTGCGCCAGGCATCCGGCTCTTAGTCCGATTCTGCCAGATACATGCAGGGGTCAAGGGCAGGGTTTCGCGGCTTAGCGCTGAGATGTTAAATTTTGTTCCGGAGTTGCACGGAAAACATTGCATCTAGTGACTACTTTTTCAGCATGAGCCTTTGACGTGGAATGGTGACCAAGGCCATCGAACTGATGTTTCGCCAGTGACTTACAGGTCCGATGGGCTGCTCTTCCTCTGGTTCATTGGAACACGCATGCCCCCCTGCTCTGCTCTCAAATGCACTTCCAAAGCCACCCCCCCTCCCCACACTCCAAACACCCGTTGGCAACGGCAGCAGGCAGGTTTATCGGGCAACTCCAAAGAATACCCTGACTGCCACCAAATGAGATAAATGTAAACTGCATCTTGGCTTCAGGGGATGTTTTTGAGGTTCTGGGGCTTGACTTTATTTCAGATGCCGGCATATAAGGAAGCAAGAGCCTTTACTCGTCGTGGCCGCAGGCCAGTGGACAGCACGGCGAAGAAGACGCCGCCCTGCTGCGCTGAGTTCGGTGTCTGTGTTATTGTCTGTTTTCTGGAAGACGCACTTTTGCACCAGAGCGCCCCCAGAAAAGCAAGCCCTGAAGCCCTTGGTAAGCTTTTGGCCCCAGCTTCGTGACTTTCTCGCCCAGACGCGTTCATATCCCTGTGCCGTATACCATGCGGACCTTATTCGGGCTGGTGCTACTGGTGGGGACCGCAAATTGGGCGTACACGCAGGAGCTATTTCAAGAGGGGTGCTTGGATGGCACGTGCCATCAAGTGGATTCGGATGCAGAAGACATACGTCGCTCGCCTGGGCCAGGGGTGGGAGGGGCACCAGCGCAGTGCCAAAGTGGAAGCGGGGATTGCGTTGAACTGCTCCAGCGCCGCATGTCCACCTTCCACAGCCCCCGGCACAACACAAGCCTGGCATCGACATTTGCTGGAACTCCCGGCACCGTCGCGGAGGTCTACACCTTCGGCGCACCGGCCGTCTCACGCCCAGCAATGCCAGACAACACGCAAAAGGACAAGTGCTTCCGCGGCCTCCGTACCTTCACAGAGAACAAGCTTCCCGGAGGAGGACGGCAGACCGACGCGGCCTCGATGTTTGATGCATACGCTCACGCGATTATCTCCACCCTGGCATTGGATTGGGGGCAAGACTCCTACTACAAAGCTTGCCCTGGAGAAGTGAGCTGGCCGAAAGGCGGTGCAGCAGACTGGGGCCTCCACGGAGAGACGCACTACGCCCCAAGGCTGAAGGAGGTCACCATCGAGGGCAAGAAGGTGGCGACCCAGGAGCCCTTTGCCATGGCGAACAAGATGGTCACCTTGGCATACAAGAGCTACGACACCATCGCCAACACCAAGAAGGAGATAGCAGAGAAGCTCCCAGACTGGCGCCTGGTCGATCGTCATGTTTTCGAGTGGACGAGTGGAGCCTATGACGACGACCCCATCCTAATCGCTCAAAACAAAAAGAACCTAGACTGTGCCCTCGTCTTCACGGGCACCAACACGATGGGTGAGTTGGGCTCCTCTGTGAAGCAGCACCTCACCGGCTATTGCGGCTTCGACCAGGTCCATGCTGGCTACCGTGACGAGGTCTGGCAGCTGTCTGACCATGCAATCTGGAAAAAGGTTACGGAGAAACTGGCCAAGTGCCAACGCGTCCTTTGTGTGGGCCATTCTCTGGGAGGGGCCATGTGTGACGTATTCTCCGGCTGTATCAACAGCGGCCATACAAACGACCCGGACTACAAGAAGCTCATGTGGTATCGAGGAACCCCGCAACTCATGCCGGAGATTGGCAGCGCGGAGGAGGAAGCTTCCTTAGGTGCCGGTCCAGGTGGGCATGGAATGGGAAAGATCCAGGCTCTGTACACCTACGGCAGTCCTGCCGTGGCAGATCCACCCCTGAAGGACTCAAAGTCTGCCAACGGCTGCTTCAATGGATTAAGGATCTACTCGGAGAACGATCTCGCTGGTGGCGGCAAGCAGGTCGATGCATACACGTTCCACGACAACTACTTTCCCCATCCGAAAATGAATGTCTTGTCGCTCCAGTGGAACAAGAAGTCTCATTTCGATACCTGCTCCAATAAGGATTCGGACAGTGTGCGGTGGCCACATCACAATGGGCTCGCGTACAGTGATTGGTCCCAGCACACTGTGCAAGGGTACTGGGACCGCTTGGAACAGCTCGCCCAGAAGGTCCCGAACGACGCCAAGAAGCTCCCGAACAACCAGCTCTTAGAAGAGGCCAAGAAGTTCGTGCACTTCGCATGGAGCGCCGAACTTCCGAAGCAGGTGGTCCTATCAAACCTGAAGCAGTACATGCCCGGTTGGAAACTAGTGGCCCGCGAGCCCCTGAAGGATGAGAAGGAGCCGGTTCTCCTTGCGCAGGACTCGAAGACCTTTGACTGCGCTCTGGTCATGCCTGGAAACGGGGCAGTCACGTCAAAGACCTATGGCACCGAGTTTTGCGGCCTGAAGAATGTCCACCACGGCTATCGCAACTACTTTGTGGAGAGCGTCCAGACACCGAATTGGCACAAGGTCGCGGAATTGCTGCCAAAGTGCAGGAATGTCATGTGCCTTGGCCATTCTCGCGGCGGATCGATGTGCGAACTCCTTGCTGCTTGCATCAACGATGGCAAGATCGATGACCAAGACTACCGGCGCATCATGTGGACAGACGAACCACCAGCCGCGCTCCCTGCGATCTCCTGAGAGAAGTGAGGGAAGCAAAGATGCACGGCTCAGGGGCGCACAGTGCAACCCTAAAATGTCCTAAAACGAAAGCTACTGCGTGTGTGTGGGAGAATTGCCCAACAGTGCGACTACTGTAGGCTTCAAAAATAGCTACCAGGTCAAAAGGTCAGAAGTACACATTTCCGTAGTAAGCCTTGTTCTGCCTGGTTCTCTAGGCCGCTGTGAGGCCCCGTTGTTATCCGAATTTAGGTTCAGGAACCGTCCCTGCTCAGTCGTTGCAAACATTGCAGCAGCTGATGAGTCAGGGCTTGTTCCGGTCCCTTCTGAGAAAAAAAGGGGGAGCGGTGTAACCAACAGCTTGCGACAGAAAAGAGGGTCTGCTCGAGACTCATCGTCCATAGCAGGACACAGCGTCCTTTTTTCCAAGCAGATCCCAGAGTTCCTGAAAAGCTGAACAGTGAGCAAGCGAGGTCTGCCTTTGACGGTCTGGTCGATCGTTTGGCGCGCCGGCCTCGACTCGGGATTCTCCAAGACGGTCGGATGCATTCAGGGTGCGTTGGGTTTTGAATCTTGAATCCAGAGTCGGGGTTAAAAACGGGCTTCAGGCTCAGTGTTGATTGGCTGTAGGTTGCAAACACTCGCAAACTCCTGACCAGGCAGCATGTTTGTTTTTTTTTTGCAGGCCTGGGCAGCGCACACGCTTGAATGGCTAGCCCACACCCCACAAACTCTGACAAGTTGTAGATGACTGCCAGTTCTCGCTGTCGCTGGACTCGCTTACGGAAGCAGTCGGCTGTGAAAGCCTTGTCCTTATTCACACCCAGGGTTCCGAGCCTGAGCCTGATTTTCCACTGGGCTCCGATCCCTAGACCGCCTAGACCTTCCGCACCCGGAACCCTTGACTAACCCTTGGCTAACTCTCAATTTGCAGGCTTGCAGCAAGACATAGCAAGACTTGCCTGAGTCGTCAGACTACAGCAAGCATACCGAACACCACATGATGGCCGACTGGCGCCATGGGCTCCGAGTACCTGGTGAACGTGTCAGCACCGTGGGCGCAACGTGAGGGAGTTTACGGGTCAGTCAGGTTGATTTTGTGCAAGGTTTGGGTTCTGCCTCTTTGAATTCAAGTAACGGCACAGGTACTTGGTCCCGCGACTCACGACAACACACCAAAGCAAGTCGATCGATGATCCGCGGGTCTCAGAACGTCTCAGATTCTGAGGTATTCGCCGTCGCGGGCGCCTGGACTGCACATCTCCAGCTTTGGAGCCCACTTTCCCAACGCAATTTTATCCTGAAGCCCGCTGCTGTAAGACTCTGTCTGGACCTTCGGCGTCTAAGACTCGTCAGCATCAGCACCCCACCCTATAACAGCAGCAGAAAAACAGAAGCCTCTACAGTGATGTACTAGCCGGACCTACCGTCTCAAAATATGAGTTGTCCTTGAAATGATCACAAAGGGAGTTGAACATAAAGAACGACAGCGCAGCTGTGGCTTCAAGCAGAGGTCTGAAAGCACCGGGCGATGGCGCCGGGATGCCGAACCCCTTTGTCACAGTCCCCTGTGAGCACATACACAGAGGTTGAGGGTTTGGGGCTCATGGGGTTGGGGATGCGCAAACCCCCCGCGACCCACCCCCCCCCACTTCCCCCCACAAAACATCATCTCTTTGATAGCTTCGTGAAGTGCTTCTCTTTTTTTGTTTGATGCGAGGCGCTTGTGGTTCTTCAGTCAAAGCCTCTACAAGAACTCATGCAAGCTCTGAATGCGCAATCACATGAGCCCTTCAAGGGTTACTTCTTGAAGGCTTTAAGGGTCTTCACTTTCTGAGAATTTGACTATGGAGGCTTGGGCATTTCCGGCTTTGTGCTCCTGTCTTATACGCCGATTCCGGTTGTTGAGAGGAAGGCATGTGGTACAACCTGCCTTGTGGTGCAGGGCTATATGCTTGTGCGGCACAGATCCACGCTGGACTCGCTAGACCCGAACAACCACCAGGAACCGAAGGTCTTTGGGTCTTTGGGTCTCTTAGATATCCCCAGCCTGACCATAAACAAAGTGAAGGCATTTGCGGCTACACCCTTGCGTAATACTCGTATTCATTCGCAGGCACTTTGCTATACATGCTACGCCATGCGCTACATGAGGCCGCGGAAGTATTGAACTTTTCTCAACCCTAGCTGCTGCCCTATAGCTCCCAGTGTCCTGAGTGGATTGCCATGTCCAAGGTCGAGGTGCTTGGTGAGAAGCGCTCCACACAGGCTTGGACTGTACATAGCGGGAAAGTGGGTCGGCCTCGGGTCACTCGAGGCTTCCATGGAATTTGAGATCAGGAAATAGCAGGGGACACCGTTATAGTGAGGGATAGGGCATGTGGGCGCTGGTGAGGTCATCAGCGGCGCTTCAGCCTGTACCTTCAACAACTTTTACTGCAGCCTGGTCCAGAGAGAGACAAGGTGTTTCCGTTTCATGCATCTTCGTTGCTGTGACACATGTTGGTCAAAACTCAGGCTTCTCCAAACACACGAGCGAAGACGACTTCACTGGCGGAGATGCCGTCGTCGTTGTGTACCACAAGAAGAAGCTCGTTGACCAACACTCTCACTCTCTGCGTCTGTGCCTGCGTGCATGCTGTGTCTGTGACTGCGCCTGTGCGTCTCTGTGCGTCTCTGTGTGTGTGTGTGCGCGTTTTGGGAGTTGCTCCGGGATTGATCTGCGACCCAGACCTCCATGAAGCAAACGTGATCAGCTTTAGAAGCTCTGCCTTCCACATCCTGCCTTGTCAGCATGAAGCCCTGTTAACAAACCGAGAGGCCATGTAGAATGGCTCACAGAGACTCAGACTTCGGGAATGTTCGGGGTGCAGGTTAAGATAGGTTGGGGTCCTTTTGTGCCCGCTAAAGCCCAGGAACAGCTTCGGCTTCACCGACAAGCTGGGCCAAGTCACGTTTAGCCTGGAGAAAGTGTAACCCGGAGACGGAGAGTCTGCCATTGGATTTGAAGAAGGACTTTCTGTTGAGACCGGTTGTTCGAAGATAACAGGGTTGAGATGTGGGCCTTGGCTGAAGCAGCGTGTCTGATCTGCAGAAATTCCGGTGTTCTTCAGATTCCGGAAGACACTCTGCCACCATCCTGCTGAGCTTCAGGCTTCGCCCCCCCCCCCCCCCCACCTCAAAACAAAAAACTTCGGGCACATGGCGCAAGGCTCGCAACGCCCACAACCCCGAACCCAAACAAACACAAGAGTCCCAGATGACCTTTTTGCCTCACAGCAAGGTACAATCAGGACGGGCATCTGGTGCCAAAAGATTGGTTCGTGATCGTTCTGCCAGACGATCCAGGACCGAGTCGGACCGAGAATGCGGTTGTCGTGTCATGCTTCGTGGATTGTCGTCTGGTGGGCAAGCTGGTTCTGCGGTACGTGGTGGTTTCTGATACAAGGCTGCCTCTCCGTAATGAGGCAACGGTTCCCGAAAGCAACTCGCACAAGCCTCGACAGGCAAAGGATGTGGCTATGTGGAGCTGTGCATTGGTGCTTATGCACCAGGTCCGCGACCGCTGTGACCGCTGTCTGTAATGTGTTGATGCTATGATTTGGAGCCCACTTATGCCGACCCCCTCGTTCTGAACCCAGACTCAGCTTTGATCCTTGTGAATCAAGGGCTTAAGGTTCAAGGCTTTGAGTTCCTTAGAAAGTTTATGCAACGGGAGTGGAACTCTTTGGACCGAGAATTCGTCAAAGGCTTGTGAAAGCCACCATTGCTTCAATTGTTGAAAAAGAGGAACCCCTGCGCCTGCGCCAGGTGACATCGTCCCGCAGAGCCTGTCAGGCGCCGGGTGGTTTAAAAAGCACAGAAAATCGGGTCCCACGGCGGGCCGACGTATCCTTCCTCCCAATAGAAAGCACTCCCAGCAATGTTGCAGCCCCGCCTTTTTTGTGTGTCTGTGTGTCTCCCGGGAGGCTTGACAGCGTGAGTCCGACAAATTGTATCCCAACTCCCCGAAGCGCAAACCCTCACACTGGGCCATCCGGAAGATCGGTTCATACCGATTCAAAGATGTCAACTGCGCTGCCTGAGGTGGTGCAGACTTGGATGAGAGCGCTGAGCTCCAATCCATCAAGACTCGTGTAGTGAAGCGCCTGGGAGACAATTTGCTACTGTATGGGGTCTGGGAATTTGGGGGCGCTGCAAGTTTGCGGCCTTCAGCATTGATTTTGAAGCGTGCCCCGCCAGGGTTTGTGAAGGCTAGTTGCGGTTGGTTGAGGGTGACTGAGCCTATGGGGAGCTGCGTGGAGTCTGTGGTAACTTGAAGAGGCCTCTACACGTTTTGAGCTTTTGCGCTCTCCCCTCAAAGCCCGGAAGCCCGCCCTTTCCGCCGCTGCCACGTGCGGCTGCCAGTGCGGAAGTGTAGTGCGCGCAACGCCCCGTCGAACCCCTGATGCTTGGATTGCAGGGTGTGAGATGTGCGTTCGACAAGTTCAGGCTTCTGTATAGTTGGTTTTCAGGATCTTTCGGGCCTTCCTTGCGCGTTGGTTGGAATGTGGATTGGTTGCTCTGTTTCCTTGCGGAAACGGGCCTGCAGGGCGTGCAGAGGGTTTGCACAGGAAACAGCATGGCCTAATTATTGCTCAGGCCCCACTTCACCAGCCAACTTCATGAGGACCCAATTGGGGATTTGGACATAAGGCCTTTCAAATTTATAATAGGTCTTTGATCGAAGAGATGAAAATGGCAGATGCAATCCGACCAGAAGGGCGATTTGCTAACCCGCGGCATGGAACTCAGGGCAATACTTCTACAGATATCCTGCTTTACGCACCCCCACCCTCAATTCTATGCCTTCAAACCCATGAGACACAAAGGCAAAAAAAAGAGCCGCAACCATGGCCCGCCGCAGCAACTCCATCCTGGCCGCCTGGCAATCTCCCACAACCCAAAAAGCTCTGCTTTGGCCTTCTTGTGGTTCCAGGCTTGGTTGTTCTTTGCTGGGTTGCTGGTTGTCGTCGATCGTCGGCACGTCACGGATTTCAGATTGTCTGCGAATGCTCTCATTAGATATCCTTCGCCTCCGTAGCCTTCAGCTGGTGCCAAGAGGGACTTTTTTTGAAAAAAGAAAGTTATACCCTAAACCCTAAACCCTAAAAAGGTTGCTCTGATTGTCGGCGCGGTGGCGCTGTGGGGCTTCACAGCCTTCGTGGCGCCCGAGCCGTCGCGAGCGGAGCCACAGCAGCAGCTGCGCCCCTTGGCTCCGGAGATTTCAGGATGCTTCACAAGCATGTGTGTACGTATGTCTGAATGAATATATATATATATGTATATATGTATATATACAGATATATATATATATATGTATATGTATGTATATATATATATACATATGCACGTATGTATGCTTGTGCATTTATAAGACCGTATGTATATATATATATATATATATATATTATGGTTGTATAAGTACAATTCAGTATAAGTATCAGAATGCACAAGTATAAGGTCAAGTAAAAGTATCAGTATAAGTATATGTAGAAGTACAAGCATTTCTAGAAGTACAAGTTCAAGCATAAGTATACGTATACGTACAAGTATATAGGTATAAACACATCCTAGACATACAGACATACATATATTCTTTTTTGTAATTCCTATATACTCTGATTCTCAGTTCTGGGCGGCCCGTGGGATGTTTGGCCCCAGAGCCGATCTGGGCACTCGATCAGTTTAGGGTTTAGGTCTAGGGCGTTAAGGGTTGGCAGGGCCGAGGCCAACAAAACCACAAAAAATCTCCAACCCATCTGCCTTTATTTAATCCTCTATGCTCCAAAGATGGAGCATGGATTCACTGAACGCATTGGCAGGACCAGTGTTTCTTCCAATGGGGCCAACTGCCAGCGAAAGGTTGGTAGGGCCAACCAAAAGTAAAGCAACAACATAGTGGGAGCTCCAAACCATTGCTTCGCGAAGCGCCTGCCAGTCACCTGGGTAAAGCTAGGTTGCAGGGCCAGCACCAGCCAACGAACAAGCAGGTCAGACGAACAGAGCAAGCAACTGAACATGTTCACAAACCATGTGGCTGGCAGTTGTCACGGATTGCCGTGCGGTTCTCGCACGGGATTGCCGATTGTTCGTTGCATAGTACTTGTGAGCCATGGTGAGAATGTTGTTGTTTGTCCTGCTTTCGTTGTCCTTGCCGAGCTTTTCGCAAGCTAATGCTCGAGAAGGATTTGGCCCTGCCCAGATTGCTAGCCTGCATAGTGGAAAACATGTTTTCTTGGGCGTTGGCAGATTTGGCAGACCACGCGGAGAAATGCCCTTTGAAGTTTAGCCTTGCTGCTTTATAACATCCATTGAGCAAGATTGCTGCATAGCCTGACCCTCCGAGATGTTCGATGAATCTATGGCGCTCTGCAAAGTACAACGCAAAATATTTAGTGGCGTGTACTTCAGAGGTGCCCGGAATGCCTCAATGATTTGGCTATTTGAGGAGCTCCCAAATATCTTTGCAGTGAGGTCGTGCCTCAGTTACTCGGATCCCAAAGACAGCGCAGGGATATTGCTGTTTCCTCGCGCGTGCCGCGCAGCACAAACCAGAGCCGCCATGATTAAAGGGGAAGCTTCAGCCGCATGAACGAGAACTGAAAGCCCAGAAAACTTCTGTTGTGTGAGCAAGCGAGCACTGAGCTCTTGCTCTATTTGTGGGAAAGTAATGTACAGACATGATTGGTATGTTCGTCGGGGCGTTGCCACATGCTGCTATATGCGGAGTGCACGTCGTGGTAGATTCGACGAAACAGCAAAAGCACGGGCCTTCACTGCATCCTCATGTATGTACGGAGTGTTGAAATGCTACTAGTCAGCTGCTAGTCACCTGTCAACTTTGAAATGGGAGTCAGGTTGTCAAGCGTCAGGCTATACTTAACAGACCGAGAAGCTTATAGTAGAAGCCAACAAGTTGGAAACTCAGTAGCCTCAATCTCTAAGAGCAAAGTATAGGGAATCCCGGCACTATTTGTCCTTAAAAAAGGTTTCCAACCTTTTTGGGGTTTACTGCAGTCAGATGTCATGATGTAAGTGCATTGAGCTGCCAGCCCCACCCTACGATTGAAGGAACAGCCGCACACAGCCCAGGCGGGTCGCATGTCGAAGCCGCCGTGCTGGGAACGATGGTTGCTGCCGCGCCCCGACTGACGATGGGCGGTAAAAGTATGTAAAACTCTGTCAAAACACTGGGTGCCCAGAAGGTTCGACGCTTATGAAGCTTTGCCCCAGGCACCCCAGATGGCCATGGCGGGCAACTCTGGCTACGCACTGCTCCAGCTGGGCTGGGCCACCCTGCAGCATTCTGCTTGTAGTTTTCTGCTCATGTGGCGTATCCATGTTGCTGATTTTGATTCTTTTTGCCAAGCCGAAGATAATCTCCCACCTCCCCCTTCACCCTCACTTTACAGGCGCTTTCCGCCCAGTGTTACTTTCTGACATGGTTTGATACATGGTCAGAAGTTAGTCTACTCTCCGGTCCAACGTGTCCTTTGCTTTGTTGCAAGCATTGTTGCTACAGATGCTGCTCGGATCAACCCTGGTTGGGCTTTACAGGCAGTCTTCATCATCTCCCTGGGACCGGCCGTCCTCTTCTGGATCCAGGGCTTCCAGAGCAGGGTTGGAGGTCTTTGCAGTTTCACAGGAGTGCTGAGGTGCTTCGAGGAATTCAGGAGTCTTTTTGGGACTTAAGCTCTGAATCTGAAGGGCCTCTCATACTTTCATCTGCAGAGGCCCTGGCTGCCCAACATTGAGCTTCTCACGTGCTTCAAGCGCTATGGGAGAACAGGCGAGTTGCAACCGACAACATCACTGCACCTCGATGCTGAGGATTTACTTCAACAAGCCCGAGCTGCTCTGAGTCACTTCCGCTGTAGGTGCTTTTTTTGGACGGCTGCCAATATGCTCTGGGTTTAGTTTTGTAGCTAGTCTGTCCTTTAGAGTCCAGAGTTCGGTGCTTACCTGGGATGATGGGATTGTAGTGGTACGACATCGGGCTGTAAGGGTGCACAGGGCATGTGCCAGCTGCATTTCGGCCACTTCCTGAGCAGATCCGCCGGGAGCAAAAAGGCCTGCGTTTCCCTTTGGATGGCGCTACCGGTCTTCTTGTGCAGATGAGGTGTTTCTCATGTTTTGATTGGGGGTTCAACCTCTATTTCAGGCAAATTCTGTGCCCCAGAGTCTGGCTCCTTTAGATTACTGTAGAATTGGGAGGGAACGAGGGAACACTAACAATAGCAAGTTGAATAGCACTCCTTTTCCTTGATTCCCTTCATTCCCTTGTTTTGGGGTTAGGACTACGATAAACACAAAACCCGTCCCCCCATACCCTCGCGGCAAAAGATCCTTGGTTATACTGACCAACCTACAAAGCTCTCGGTTCTGTGTAGCGTGGGTGCCTTCCGAGGCTCCCAACGAAAGACGCCGCCAAGTCGTTATTTCAGCTGAGCGTGTGCGTGTACCAGGCTGGCTGCGAAGGTGACTAAAGAAAGGGGTTTAGGGTTTCCGGGTTCATCAAGGAAGTATATCGAGGGAACATGTGAGACTTTCGAGCGCTTGGCAGGTTCGGTACTGCAGCGCGAAAAATCTTGCAACCCGCAGCCGGCCGACCACAAGTAGAATCATGTCGGAACCTGGATGTTGACACACCTCTCCAATCCACAGTGTGTGCTGCTATCGCGTGGTCCCCGACTGCATGGAAGACTTGAACCGCTTCGGCTTAATAGTACCATACCCTTACCGGGCTGCAACTTCTCAAGGGCTGCCCTGGCAGGCGGAGCAACTGGCGCCGGTCAAGGGCGCCGTGGCAACCTAAATCATACGTGTGTCGCCGGAGGGTGGGGGGGGGGAGGCTGTGGTTGTGGACGATCAGATGTTCATGTCACACCGGAACCAGAACGCAGACTGCTGCCAAGGCTTTTTTGGGATTGATTCTTCACCGGCTGTTGAGTCATTCCCAGAACCCCATAATAGGCCGGATGCCGGGAAATGGACACGACTCGGCGTGGACAGAGCAGCTTGCATTGCAGCTTATAAGGTTTGCGCCATGCCCTGAGGAATGCTGTCTACTTCCTGCAGCCCATTTGCCGCCGGGCATGCATTGCAGTGAACTGGCATGGTTTCCGGCGGAAGGTCAGAAGCGAAGGGCACACATTATTTCAGATTCTTGTCAACATCCTGGCCCCGAACTTCCCCACAAAGGTTCAAGTGGACTTCAACGGCACCTCGCAAAGGACCCAGACGCAAAGGACCGGGGGCCCCAGGCTGGGGCATCGGACAGACTTGTGGGGCATCGACATGCACCGCAGAACTTTAGGATACTTAAGGATGTCACGGGATGTCTTCAAGGCCAAATTGCATCCACAAACAGTGGTTGCGTTGAGTTTATGGGCACTTTGGCAGCGGCGATAAGTGGGGGTGAATGACGACTGTCCACGGCACCGCGGCCTCGTTTTTGGCGCAATAGACGCTGTTAACTTGGTCCCGCGAGAACTCGCACTGCCACCACAGTCCCATGTATGCTTTGGGTGCTTCAATCGCTCTCTCGAAACATGTAAGGGACAAGCTTCCAAGGGGATTAATTAGCACTTTGCCGGGCATGTGCTTGTGATGCTCGTTTAAATGCGTTGTTTTATTGCCACGCTATCGCCATTGGGAACGCTGGGTGTTTCATGGTGTTTCCTTGAACAAGCTTTACTGGGCATCTTGTTGCCATTCAGAGTGGAGGGGCCATGAGGGGGCCAAAAGCCTCAAAAGCCCCCTCAAGGACGACGAACCCGACGTGGAACGAAGAGGTGCAGGTTCCCTTCTCCATGCCTGCATGGGCCTGGGGCTCGGCTTCGGCGTTTTCTCCTTAGGGACTACCGCATGGTATGTCCGGAAGCAATATCCCTACTTGCACCTCGCTCGGCGCCCCATTGCCCTACCCAAAATCTTGTGAGTTCGCAAGGACAACAGCGTGAACTGCACTGTTTTCCATGACGGCGGCCTCACCGCGAGCAATGTCGAACTGGGGGCCCCTCGGCTAAAGGACGTGACTCGGGCAGTCCTAAGCAACATATAGTAGCATAAGCTGATGTCAAAGCATGTTCAACCAGCGGCATGGGCTCATTACCCATAACTAGTGCGAGGTGTTTGCAACTTGCAACTTGTTCTGGCGTTCGAATGCAATTTGGGAACTGCTCAGCAAATTGCACTCTAGCCTTATCTGGCTGAAATGGGATGCCGGTGAGGCACGTGACTTTGGGATTCGCTCAAATTCGCGTACTGGTGAGGTGACTTCACGACTTGCAACGTAACGATGGGGTGATTTGTTCTCTTGCCATGGTAGGTGGAGCTCATTTTGCTTCAGGATGGCCATGGCGCCCGCAATGATCTGGCTTATCCACGCGCAAAGTATGTCGAAAAGTAAAGAAGCGCCCCCCCCCCCCCCCCCAATTGTACATCTTGCACCACGACAATAGATGAGAGAAAAACAGCCGCAACATTCAGAGCAGTATCCATGCTCGATGGAACCACAAGCGTAAAGAACATAGATCAAGCAGTTCAGAGGCACACCCGGGCTTTCACACGATTCATACACCCTCAAAGTCAAAGAGCTGAGGAGGTTACATTGGACATCGACGACCTGGCCAACGAAGCTCTGGAGCCCACCTGGTTTTACTTCTACAAGGCTCGTGGTTCCAAGCTGAGAAGCGCAGTTTTCGTCCGACATGCTGATATTTCGAGCCATGGGATTGCCTTGCCCTTGTTGGGGACGTGATTCTGCTGCACAGTTTTAAGCAAAGCTTCCGATGTGAGGTTCCGATTCGTTTCTGCACATGTTGGACAGGCACCAGATGGCAAGAAAGATGAGGAGAAATCTGCAGCATGTCGGCAAGTGAGGAGCTACTGCGATGCGGAACTCATTTCCGTTCTTCCCTAGCACTTAGGGCACTGGGCAGCTTTCATGCCAAGACTGTACGTTGCCAGGCGTTGCAGCAGCTTGCACTCAGCACATTGTGCGGTGCATTTTGTGCACGGTTGCGTGTTGGGCCGAAGTCCCCCTCTCAACGCAGATGAGGAATTTGCTGGGCGACTGCTGCTGTCAGCATCCATGGAGCGTACAGACACTCAGTCTCAAACAACAATTGGTTTTGGACTTGACAAGGGGCTTGTGTACCTTGCATCAAGAACTGATGCTCTTATCCCTCAGATCACATTGCCGCTCAGATGCCGACTTTCTGGGCCAATGGCCCCGACAATGACGAGAGCACCGAAACCAAACTGAGCCCATGAAGGTGTGAAGTTCTGCATCTCCCCACGACCGAGCTGCTAAGTCTGACTTGCAAAGACCAGGCCTGACAAGTTTTAAATGCAAACTCGTGAGCGCAGATTCGCCCCTCTACAAGGGTTTTTCGATTGGAGGGAAGGCAGGTAGAAGCAAGAAAAAACATGCGGTATGAGAGGAGCAGAACTAGCCAGACCCCGCAAAGAACTTCTTCAGAGAGTAGTAGGAGCTATAGGCGTTTGGGAAGGGGGGGGGGGGGGTTAAGCCACGGCTTCTGGGGCCCCTATGAGGAGAAGCCCATCTTGACAATCAGCCCGGGGTCCATGGCCATGCCTCCGCCTGTGGCCGCCGGAGTAGCAGCCTGGTCGTTTGATTACGGAACTTCTACGGGCTTCATTATTGGGTGCTTAGGGTTTTTCCATGATAGGGTTTCTTGGGGTTTTGTTTGGGTTTTATTCGGGTTTTTCCGAGAAGAAGTTCTATGGACCTGGACGCGCAGCAGTTGAGGTGGAGGTTGTCGGGCTCAGGGCTGCTCTGGGCTTTGTGGGCGAAGGGGGGGGGGTGGGGGCATGTGCTTTCCCCGTTTTTGGGCGGTCCAAGATCATGTTTGGAATTCGAGCGTTCAAGGAGTGGCCGGAGTGGTAAAAAAACGGAAAAGACGGCAGCCGTGGCTCCCGACCCCTCGAGCTGGCACTAGCTCGGACTTGCAGCTGAGGCCTGGATTGATTTGTACATGGTCTGCTTCTGGGCCAGCATTGGGAGCTGTTGCTCTTGTTAAAACACCGCCTTCTGGCCTGGACGTTGACGAGAGCACCACTCCTCGGCTGTCAAAATGCTTGCGCAGCGAAGACAGGCGAAGTCTTAGCAGTTTTGCCAAAGCCTCAAAGCAGGCTTCGACAGCCTGGAACAGCCGGAACAACTCTTTGTGCAGCTCGACTCTTGGTTGCATGTGTAACGAAGTCATGTGCACACCATCCGAACACCTGCACATCCACGAGTGATGATTGCGCTGCGTGTTCCAGGCTGGGTGCGGGTTCAATTTCAGGCACAGCTAGTGAAGCTACCACAATGTCTCCTTCCAGAATCGCTAGCGGCCACGAGCGGCAGCCCCCCTGCAAAATTTATATTCACTCGAGCCTTAGATTAGGCGTTCACTCAGCCCCGATGCTGCTTGAGCATGCAGCGATAAGTTCATCGTTGGGATCTGTTGGCTGGACGCATGAGCAGTCTCCATCTCTTCAAGAGGTAAAGTCACCAAGACGGCATCTCTCTCTCTCTCTGTCTCTGTCTCTCTCTCTCTCTCTGTTGTACTTACTTGCATCGGTGGTCACGAGGAGCTGCCGCGGATCATCGATGCCGAGGAACCCCTGAGATCAGACCCCCAGCATTGATTTGACCGTGGGTTTCATCCTCACGTGGGTTCCTGGGGTGCTTGTGAGGGTCACGTATCGGTTTCTTGAAAGGCCCCTTCTGCGCAGTCTGTGAGCAAAGCCCAGGTTCAGCCTGAGGCGGAGGGCCACGGCTTTGTGTGGAAGGGGAAGGAGGCCTGGTGCGCTGTTCAGGGATGCGGAGTCTAAACCGGCTAAAGTCGGTTGTTGATGCTCCGTTGACAACCTCCCTAGCACAAACCTCAATGGCTGCAGAGATCGGGGCTGAAGTGCAGCTTACGCAAAGCCTCTCCGGGAGCTCAGAGATGGGTCAGTTCGGGGCGTTGACCATGGTTGCTTTCAGACAGCACGTCGCATGTCGGAGAATTATTCTAAACTCGGCCACCGCATTGCCTTGACACTTTGCCGAAGCCGGCGCAGTCACATGTACTGGGATTTTTGCAGTGGAAGCTGGGGGTTGGGATTGAGCCCAAGGAGGCTTTTTTGTTGCAGGGCATTGTAGGGCGTAGGGGTTCGAAGCGCTATCAGGGTTGATCTTAGAGTTTCCTTGGGCTTGTGCTGTTGGCTGTCCGGAGTCAGGAGTTGCAGACAGTAGCCCGCCTACATCCTTTGTGCTCACGTCTTAATTGATTAACCGACACCCTCAAAGGCTCCTTGTGGCTTGTCTGCTTGACGGGTGAGAAAAAATGCCTGAAGAAAAGCAGGACGAGATACCCGGAGGAACGTCGGGCTAGCTTCCCTCCCTTAGACCCCCCCCACCTTAGAAGGACTTTATAACTTCCGGCGGCTGCCAGGAAATCCGCATGGATAACCAGGCCGGTCTGGTGTGGCATCGGCATGTGGCAAGATGTATAGACCACGGGCAGTTCCAAAACAAATCCTTGGGGCACCAATCCTGCATTTCTACGAACGTATACTCTCCTTGGTTCATGTCAAATGGATCCATCATTTAAGGCAGGTCGGGCCTGGAGTTGCAAAGACCGGGGTCATGGACAATGCCCTCATCGTAGTACTGTAGTTGTTTTTTCCGCTGTAAGTCGATTTGCGGACGCAAGCCTCTTTCAGTTTTTGCCTTCCATGCAGTCCTGCGAGAAACCCGATCGCGAGAAACCAAGAAGCTATGAAAAGCTAAAGCTGTGGAAGCATGCCTCTGCACTTCAGCAGATGGCCGTAGAGGTCCCTAGCTTCTCGATGCCTTCTCCGGAGAACTGTGGCGAGTTCATCATCAGTGCTGCTTGTGCGCAGTGGTTTTTTGAGAAGCTTTCGACATGTCGGCTGTCAGGAGATTGTACAGGCGCTAGGGCCAGACTCTGGCGGCCAGACCAGTCTGCTGTAGAACTGTAGAGCTTTGAGGTAGTTTCTGGATTCCATTTTCCCCACAGCAGCCCTCAGCCGATTGCCAAGTTTTGTGGAAACTGTTTCCAGCGACTTGGTGTGCGTCAGGCCTATGCCAAGTTCAAGAAGAAGGGCCTAGGCATTGGAGGGAATGCTCCCACTCGCTACATGCCTCCTGCCTGACTTTCAGCCCAATTGCAAGTGATTGGAACAAGAAATCGTGTAGTCGAAGGGCGTCGAGCGATGCTTGTCCACGCATCCCCAAGTATTTCAGCCAGCAGGATCCAGAGCCCACAAAGAGCTACCTACCTACACCCACGCACACACACACAAGCAAGTGTACCAGAGCACCGACATGGTCTTCGAGCGCCGGGATCTAGATCCCCCCCCTGGCCAGAGCCCTATCTATCGGGCACTCCATTTGTAGAAGGGTAACCATGGAGATCGATGGAGTCTGTGAGTCTTGGTGGTCTATGTTGTTGGTTTTGGGGCTTCAAGAAGGGTACAGCTACAGCCTCAAACTCAGTTTCAATGACCGTCCGCAGCTCGGCTATCATCAGGTATACACGTGTCCCGGCCACGGAGATCAGCAAGTGGGACCAGACTCCAAAGTGGCGACTGAGATGAAGAGACCGAAAGAATAGAAAAGAAGAGGGATGAAGCACAAAATGTATACTTGGCAAAGTCACGCCCAGAAAAACAAAGTCGACCTCAAACATGTTCCTCAAGCTGTGCGGCATTCATTTTCCTTGCGCCTGATGCCACATAGATTTCGGAGTCACTTCGTCGACCTTCGCAGGATTCTGTTGGATTTCGGTCAGGAGTGCCCAGGCTGCCCCAAATCCTTGGGAAGGCGTTGTACACATTTTGATGCTTCGGGTCACTCGGCCATGACAAGGAGAGACATGCGCATGGTGCTTGGTGGCGGAGAAGACGTAGGCTACGCGTGGCCGTTGCTCGCGTGAGGGTCACTTTGTCAAGATCGGCGGATGAGGTCTCAAAGTTATCGGTTCAGCATCCCGTCCACATGTTCACTGAGTCCTCAAAGCCCCTCATGTAAGACGAGTCTAAGGGGGGAGCGCCAACCACGGGCTGTCAACAATGCAACAGAACAAAACGAAAACTATGCAGGAACTCTCCGTGTAAGACGGCCTGCCAATAGCGACACGCATGACTGCTTGGTACCTCAGCTTGTTGTCACAGTCCGTGATGACTTTGGTGGCAAAAAGCAAACACTGCCGGAGAACCCGTGCAGCTTCAGCACAGAAAGACGAGTCGTGCTGTGATCCGGCAGGCTGTGCTGGCTTCCTGCTTTCGCGCCTTGTCGGCAAAAGCGAGAAAGTGTGTTGTGGTGGGCAAGTGTCAAGTGCAACCTTTCAAGCAACCACCAACCTCTCACAGCTTCACATCCTTGTATCGTTAACATCAGGGGGTCGTTCCCCCCCCCCCCCCCCCGCGGGCGTTTTCTGGGTTGGTGTTCTGGGGTGGGGGTATGGAGAGTGTCGGTACTCAAGAAGTGTCGCTGTTCTTTGCGGCTCTTTTGCCGGCTCTGCGATCCTCGCTTGTTTGTGGCCCTTGGCTTTGAAGAAAAAGCTCCTCAGCAACTCAACTCCTCACCGAAAGCGTTAATCACATGTATATGTATATGTGGAATTATATATTGCATGGGCTTACGTTTTAGGGTATCTAGGTTAGGCTTTAGGGCTACTGCCCTGGGTCTCGGTTCAATAAAAGGGCTATCGCTCAAGGGGCAGATCATAAGCTTTCTTGCGAGCAGCTCATGCAAGCATGTAGCATAAGCCACACTGGAAGTCACCCCTGCCCCTTAGGACGATTTGCATTGGTCCGTATGAGGGCAAGCCGACGAGGCTGGTCCTGAGTTCCGTTGAGGCGTTTGCGGAGTATTGCCTTTGTTGGCCAGCTCAGCTTGCTGGCTTCGGTATGTCGTGCCATCATACCAGCACGTTAATGGGATGGTCTTCTGAACGCCCGGGTCAAGCATCCAGTTTCATCTCCGAACGCAAGGCAGAAGCCGCTCAAGATCAAGTGGAAGGACTACTGTTTCCGCGCCAAGATCTACCAGGCCGATGGTTCGACCCTCTCGAGTTCAGGGTCGGGGGGGCATGGGCATGAAGCCTACTGTAAGGCTTAGCCTGGGCCCTGCAAGAAATTCCCAATTCAGGCCCGTAAGGTTTTCGCTGTCTAGCCGAGAGCTTCAACTTTGATACAGAGCTGCCCAAGGCGGTGAATCTCCCGGCCAAGGCGCGTGCCCGTGGAAGCCTCTGTAGGGTCCGGGATGTGTCAAGGGATGTATATTTCGGGGTCAAGACCGTCACGAATCCCAAATGGTTTGAACAGACTGTCAGGATGAGGAAGGCAGCTCCGACCCCTTGGTCGCCATCAACTTCGGCGCGGCCGTGCTGCGGCCCTGCCGGTCGCAATTGTTTTTCTGTTTGGAGGAAGCTTTCTGTTGGGAAGGGGCTTTTTCAAACTGAGGTCGCGGCCAACCTGCACACAAAACAGGCTAACTTTAACGCGAGAGAGCAGCACTCCCAAACCCTGTGCCCCGCGCTCGTGACCGGGTCCGCGAAAGTCTGCAGTAGACCTTCCATTTCGCAAGCCCTACGTTGAGATCTTGAAGAATGCTTAGTCCTTGCCTGGACTAATCCCCCGGCGCAACCCCCCACAGCCATCTCGTTTCAGCACATGTTGTCGATGAAGTCGTGCGTGTTCGCTACTCGCTGCCTAGCCAGAGAAACACTTCCCCAGTTGAGTCAAAACAATGCACTCCCTTCCCGAATGTTCGATCCAACCCAAGAGTAATGGGAAAATATTCCGCCAGCTATGTATGCAAGACTGTACGGTCCTGTTGTTTCTAAATTCTTCTTTTTGGGGGAGAGGGTTAGAGTCTTGAGGCCCAAAACCCAAGCTTGTGAAAGTCCCCAACAAGCCGAGGACGCAGATCATCAGTCAGTGCATCAACCCCAGCTGGAACCAGATTCTGGAGGCCTTTTGTCGACTTCGGGAGTGGGGGTGGGGGGGAGGTAAAGCCAGCTGCTTTGCACACCGCAGGGCCCCCGATGCAGGGTTGAGTTTCGACCTGCGCCTGTCGTGGACTGGCAGACAGGACAATGGCGTCAGGGTCTGGACTTTGGGGCACAACTCCAAAAGACTCCAAGACTCATCTTTTGGAGAACTTGTTTGTCGGTTGTTAGGATTTGCAGCCTCTGTCACCTTACCGACTGGCTCCCTTTGGAAGGCAGAAGTGAAACTTCCAGAGAACGTAGCCCTGCGCCCTGATGTCCTCATCACCTTGCTGGAATCCTGGCTGCAAGATGCGGGTCCCCGCCAGAACCGGTCCAGGTTCTCCCTGTTCATGTTCGCGGCCCTCGTCTGAGCCTATAGTGGCTAGTAGATGCTTCGCAGTCAGCGAAGGACAGCGACGAGGGCTCTTTTGAGCCAATGGTGCAGATGAGGCTGGGGCGACAATGAAGTGAAGTAAACGAATCGTCAGGGCCACCACTCGATGCACCTGCAACTCCATACCCCTGCAGGTACAAGACTTCCGAGGAAGGCGCCTTGCCAGAAGAGTGGAAACGGTCGCCGAGGCACGAAGTCTGTTTCCTTGCAGATGGGCGAAGGGGGGGGGGGTGGGGGTGGGGGTGGGGTCGCGGCTCAGGGTGACCATTGCTCCCGCCGCTATCATCGACTATCAGAATTCACCCAACAGCACCAGATGCATGTCTTATGTTACATATGTTGGACTGGGGGACCAGCCGCCGCACAAAAACACCACGTTTGTTGTGTCCTTTGGCAAATCGGTTTTATTTCTAATTAATAGCCCAAAAGCTGTTGCTGTTGCTGTTGCTGGTGTCAATCTCCAGCTCGGCTCGAAGACATATTTCAACGGCTTTGCTAGAGCCCCAAAGCTGCACATGCTGCCGAGTGGAAGCACCGCCACGAAGAATCGGATGAAGCCGGAACTCGAAGCATCCCTGGAAGGTGGTTTCAGCTGGAGCCTGTGCCAGGCGGTGTGCCGACGCAGGGCAAGTTGCGACTGGGCTCCGAACTTGTGCAGAATTTTTTGTGGGAAAGTGTGCTGGGGGAGCGCATGCTTTTTTTTACAGTGCCCTGATACATCCCAATACCATACCCTCCCAGCACTGGACCTTGTATATTTATTTGTCTATTTATGTATTTATTTATATATATATATATACATATATATATATATATATACCAGCCTGTCAGTATGTGACAGCGCCCCGCTCTTGCAACCTCTTCTGGTTTCATGCTCTCCTAGCGAGTGGCAGCTAATGATATCGAGGGGGAGGCCGTTACTTTTTTTTGCGGGCGCTGCAGGCTGCGACTTTAACAGCCTTGACTCGCTTCAATTCGACTTCAAGAGTAATTTTAACGCTGCGCGACCCGCCTCGGCCCGGCCCAGCGCATCCGCGTGAGCATGGTGATTCCGCAGCGCCCAAGTCGCTGGGCCCCAAGCAATAAGGGTTGGGTTTAGGGTTCCGGGTTTCTGGTTTGGGGGTAGATGCTGTGAAGGTTAGGTTTCGGAACAAGCTCGAAAGCTTCGTGAGGTGCGAAGAGCAGTTGTGGCCCGATTGTGGAGGGCCATCTAACACTTTTCTCCCACCCCACGCCGTCCAAGGCGGCAAAGCCTCCCAAACCTCTTCCTTTCAGGGTTTAGGCCTAAACTCAGTCAACAGCCCACTTCTAAAAACTTATTCAGTTCTCGAAGCGCGGGGTGGGGCCAGGCACCCGTGAGGGAGGCCAGCAGGGCAGGGCAGGGGGCCAGGAGGCCAGCGGGGGGCCAGGGGTCAGGTTTTGAGCACCCGCCCTGCCTGAGCTTCCTGGTCCCTGGGCACGCTGCGGCGAGGGGTCCTGGACCCTCTGGGCTAGTTAGGGGTTTGGGGGGGGTACCCCCCCCAAAACGAGGGGCGGGGCAACGAACTGGGAGGATTTGGAGCGGGGTGCCTGTTCTGACAACCGAAACACCTTCGGCCGAGGCCTTGACGCATTGCAGAAAAAGTTCTTTCTTGGGGGGGGGGATTCCTCCCCTAAGCCTCAAAGCCTCAAAGCAAAGCAGAAGAAACGAGAGGCTGGCTGCATTCGAGCTCGCTCCAAGCAGCCACGCTGGACCGCCCAGGACACGGGTTGAGTGTACTTGGGATCTTCAAGGAGGTTTTGAGTTTGGGTTGTTTGGTTGTTTGTAATTTGGGGGTTCAGGGTAGAACTTCTGGGTTTAGCGAGTTTGACTTGGTGGGCTTCCTGAATGGGGGGAGGCGTCGGCAATGTTGTCTATGGGCCTGTATGGGGTTATGGGATTACGGAGTTCTGGGGTGTCCCGATCGAGTTTGGACTGGTGACCGACGAATGGTGGGGTTGGGTTGTTGGGAAGGGGGGGTAGGATCTTTGCACTACCTGGCCCATGGAGCATCTTCGACCGCTACATCGCCCTCTAAATCCCAAACATAACATAGGCCTGGCCAACTGACGCAGTTGGAACTTCGGGCTGCGCAAGTGATAGCTAGAAACCACGTGGCCTTGGTTTCTGCTCAGTTTGGCCGTTTGGGTTCTTGTAAAGAGTTGGAACATGTTGGAACCTCCCCTCATTGACTTCTTTGTTCAGGCGGATGGACTCCAAAACCCGGAAGTGTCGCATTGACTTCTTTGCCATCGGGGCCCGCCTACGTCACGACAGAGCCTCGGCGAAGTTTGGATTCCTCAAAGCATCAATTTTTCAACGCCTTGACAGCCTATGCATGCCCAGCCGATGCACCTCTCCAAGCCGTACTCAAGTGCCCGGGCTCTCTACTCGTATCAACTTGATGCTTTTAAGGCCGGGTTTTGGGGGTGTCCTTTGTCCACAAGTAGCAATTACTCAAAAAGGAGTGAGGGAGGACTGCCTCACATTTAAACATGAATTTCGGGACTACCATATCTCCAAAGCACCTGCGCCGCCATCTTTCGGTCTTAGGTGGCATCGAGGCCGCGAATCCCATCCTCGAGGTCCCCTTTTGCTTCCAGTCTCCAGAAAAGCTCAGACTAATGTTTATAAAACATTAGTTGTGCTCCGTTTTGTAGAGGGACTGCACATGATGCTGTAAGAGTCTGTCAGGCGCTTTGCTGTTTTAGGCTCGCAAGCCTCTGACAGCGGCGAAGCCAATCCCATTCTGACTCACAACCCTCAGCAACGAACTGAACCAGGTGGCCTGGGGGCGCAAGGAAGATGACCGAGCCATTCCGAAGCGGTGCAAGCATACAGGTGCTGGGGTGTAGGCGCCCCAAGCAGCCCAAGCAGTACAGGACTGAAATCTTCGTTGCCGCTCCATCGCAAGAATTGTGTTTGGCTTTGGCACCAAGAGGCTCAGAGCCTTTGCGGTTTCAGTGTCATTGGGTTCTTTTGTTCCCGGAGGGCTGCTCAGAACTGTGTTTCCTGCTGTGCGTTGTTTGACAACCATTCCCAGCTTTGACTGCGACATGGTGACTCATGACACATGTACACAGAGACACGGGCAAAGGCAGAGAGCGAGGGAGAGAGCAGGGCGACTGTGCATTGGGGTGCGGAGCGCAGTCCTTCGCGCCTCGATCAACCGCCTCGATCAGAAAAAATGATGGAGGCCCCGAAACCCCCAAGACCCTCGATCTGACTTCTAGCGAGCATCGCGAACACCAAGGGCTCAAATCCCACCAGCCCCGAACGACAGCCTTGTGCCAGATCCTGCCCAACGCGTTGTGAACAATCGATGCTCGACGAATTCAGTGGAGTCCAAGCATCGGGTGTAGCCCTTCGCGGCAGACGAAGGTTTCATTTGGGCACAGGTCTGTCGGAAGGTGAGACGTTGCTTTTGGGACACTGACTTTAAACACCCTACATGTCCAAGCGGCGTCGTTCTTACGATGAATCTTCCTGCAAGTGAACTTTTGATTTCAGAATGCCTGCATGAATTAGAATAGATGTTCTGAGTCGACGCCGTTCAGCCGCAGCATCAGTAGTATCAGCTTCGTCCTCCAGCACTTGCTGCTTTTTTTTGGTTGCCGAAGCTTGTAAGGCTTTAATTGGCTGCAAACGCTGTCGTTGACGCTTGGGAGGCACTTGGTGCATAGCTGTGTTGCTGCTATGGGGCATGGCGCAGAGCCCTTCCGAAAGCCCAACGCGTTGCCAAACTGCCGAGGAAAGTTAAGCTTGCGGAGGACGACATGTTCCAGGACTTAGGGCGCAACTTTCTTTCTGAAAGGTGTTTGGCCGGGCAGACATGACAAGATCCAACTGCTTGTCGGAAGGTCTGCATGCTGCTCTGAAGCCTTAGACCCCAATGTCTTAACACACTTTATTTGCGAGACCCCGAAGCACTGAAGTGCGAACCCTGAACCCCCCAAAAGACAATTGAAGCCTCCCCATAAACCCTTTCAAAACCTCATCAAGCATTTCAAAAAGCCCTATGCCTGAACGGCCCCAAGGAGTACTTGGAGCTGAAGCTGCTCAGCGAGGATCCCAAAGCCAAGGCCTCCCAAATGCAGGGTTGCTGTTCCCGGTTATGGCAAAGTTTTCGCGCCACCACGAGGCTCCTTTCGGGTGCCGGTGGCCTCTAAGACTCTTGGGCGTGCCTCTTAAGTGTTGCCCAGCTCCTGAAGCCCGACCGTTCAAACGCAAGCCCTGCGCCCCTCAGAATCTTCTAATGTTGTCTGCTGATTAGTGTCCCCCCCCCCCCCCAACAGATGGATCCCTGTCTTTTGGGGGGCAATTTGGTGGGGGTGGGGGGGGGTGGAGCGCGGGTAGGACTCAGAAGGCTTCAGAAGGAGCTCAGAAGCCTCATTCAAAGGAACTCAGAAGGCTTTCTTTAAACCTTTGCTCAGGCTCAGGCTTTGGTCTCTAAGAAGCGATTTCTAGACAACAACTCTATTCAACAGCCTCGCCGAAATCTTGCATCGCCCGATTTGTTTTCACAATTCCGGGGGGACCTCCTCAAATAGATCCCGCTGAAGAAATTTTCGGTTTTCTTTTCTCAAAATTCCGGGGGACCGCACTAATCAGTATGCAACATTAGCCGTTTCTAGCCATGCAACCGTGGAAGCAATGTCCAAGCTGTGCCTGCGCGTGTGATTTGTCAAGCCACAAACTATCAATCATGAAGCTGGGCAAACGTCATTCGTCCTGAAGACCCAAGAAGCGTTTTCCGAATCCGGGCGCCCTCCCATAGCCAGGACTCCCCGGAGTGGCACCCAGTTGCCCATGCAGCCATCCACCTCACTCCACACATCCCCTGGATCGATGCGGATCGACGCCGCTGCGATGATGTGGGGTATACCGTCGGAGCTGGTTGAATCGGAATGTCCGGAGCCATGGTCGGAGCAGTGACCGTCAAAAGAAGTGAAGCGCTGTCAAAGCAGCCCTTAATGCTCGAAGCCGAGAAGATGCAACTCGCATTCCTTCAATAGATTGCAGAAGTCGACTCGGTCTGACTGGACGCTGCTGCCTCACCAGAGTCGAAACCCATGTCCCTCTATAGCAGCCCATCAAATTTCAAAGCCAAAAGCCTATGCCCGCATTCTCCCTGAGCCATCAAGGCGAGAAGCTGGCGCCACTTGGCCGAAACAGATCCGTATCTTTGAGCCCCAAGCAGCAAACCCAAGAATCCCCCTCGCCTTGTTGCTTCAGCAGCCAGGGGTCTAGGAAGCCCTATAAGCCCTGAACAAAGACTCTGGCTGGAGCACAACACAATCAACCCACCCCGAACGGCATATGCAGTCTTGTGGACAGCCTTGTGCAAGGCAACAGTTTCGTGCAAAGCACCAGGAGGATGCGGAGGCATGGCGTGGGATCCCATCCCGCAAGCCTCCACAATCCCCCCTTGTAAGTGCCCAGAGCCCTCAGGGCGCTGCGGATTTGGAGCCTGTCGATGAGACGGGCCCCGCCAAGAGCGGGTGGGACCGCCACTGGAACAAAAGAGTCAGGGATGTACACAGTTGTTCACAGCTGCGTTTGGCGACGCGGTGGGGACGGGTGGAGGGGAAGTTCGAGGCATGGCGTGAGCCATTGTCGAGATTTTGATGTGGTTGCTTGTTGCAGGAACCCTCTTGATGTCAAAAGGGCCTGCCGTGAACAAACGCTGTGAGAGGCTTGAGCAGAGGATGCTTGAGGTCTCAAGGCGTTTCGGGTTCAATGTTTTCGTTTTGCAGGGTACGCTGCCCATTCAAGGGCTCAGTTTCTTGAGGCTTCTACGTACATTTGTAGAGACCACCGCGGGTTCTGGTGGAAAGGATCCGGATGTTGGACGTATCTTAAGTGACAGAATGTGACCGACGCTTGGCTGTCGTATTCGGAGTGTGCATCCCTGAATCTTCAAAGTTTAATCAGAGAAGATCGAGAGGTCAAAGTGTGCCAATCGAGACACACTGACATGTCATTCTCCTGGCAAACCGAGGCCTGAATGCGAAGGTGGCCCAGATTCGTGGCCTAGCCGCATGCAGAACCTCAATGACCTTCAAGTCAGCAGCAGTCAAGCCTTAATTACCGTTGCATAACGTTTAATGTGGTATCCTGATTAGTGTGAGGGCACCCCCCCCCCCCCCCCAAACTAAATCCACCCCCGTAATAGTGTCAAAAAAAAGGGACCCCCCCCCAAACTAATTTTCGGCCCCGGGCCCCCCCCCACCGGCTCCTCTTCATTTCCTCTTCGCTCCTCTTCCCTCTCCTCTTCCTCTCCTCTTCCTTTCCCTCTCCTCTTACATAATTAAGCTCAGGTAAGCTCAGATGAGCTCAGCTCAGGTAAGCTCAGGAAAGCTCAGGAAAGCTCAGGAAAGCTCAGGAAAGCTCAGGTAAGCTCAGGTAAGCTCAGTAATTAAAGCTAAAGGTAAGAACTCCGACTTGAAGCTGCTCTTCTTTTGCTCTTTTCTTTCATCATCTTGTTCTCTTTTTTTCTCTCTTCCGAAACCCATGCCCGAAAAACTTTACTTTATTGTAGGGGGGCAATCGAATTTTTGTCTCCTGAATAGTTTTTGGAAAACTTTTCATTATTGAGGGGGTCCAGACTAATCAGGATACGACATTAAAGCGTTGAATTCGCGTCATGGAGGGGGTCCAGGATTTTTCGCAGGCAACCTCTGCCTGTGAACTCTCTCTCTCTTCCGCCTCCCTCCCTCCTTTGTTGTATTTATGACATAAATATTGTCAACTGTAGTTGTGTTTTGCAGGGCTGAGGTTCCCGATTCCGTTTGCCAAGTCTTCGGCCTGAAAATCCCTCCTGTTTAGACCGCCCTGAGGCGAAGACAAAGAGGAAAGCCACGCGCTGAACCTCGACATATATTCTGTTGCCCTTCGAGGGGTGATGTCAGATTTCACGTGCAATGTGAGTCCCAGACAAGCGGACATGCCAAAGGGCAGTTTATTAGACAAACAAAATCCTTGGTCATTGCTTTCTTTCACACGTTCCAGGATGGCAGCTTGGGTTTGGGGGTTAGGCCTTTTGGGTGGGAACACGTGCCATCTGAAAACAGGGGGGACTTCTTTGAAGGACGTCACATCTTGTTGACGTTTTGAGTCTGATGTGCAGAAGGTGGGAGGCATGTCTTGCCCTCTTGCTCGAGTTGACGGCGTTTTTGGGTAGGGAAAGGAAGCACGCAGGAAAGTATAGGAATGGAGCTGGGTGAAGGATGTAGAAGTATGCGCCATGTGGTTGCAACAGCCGGCAAGAGCGGAGGATTTGCAAGCAGATCGGCTGGGATGTGGATTCCATTGAGGAGTCCAATGCTCGACAGCTGGCCATCAAAGAGTGACCCAGTCGAATTGCGAGTGGATATTCTAACCGAACCCTTCAGTAAGCCCTACACCGGTGTCAGCTGTAGGGCCCTGTAAGGTTTCCGCTTTGTGTCCCTGTCTTCGACTAGCATCTCGGGTTTGGGGTTACGGCTTGAGGACTTGGTAGTACTGGGCAAAGAGTTACCAGCGGGCACTCGGCAGGATCACGGTGAACAAAAAGCTCTTGCTTCACAATGCCTGGAAGGTATGCGGTCATCGACGCGGAGACAGAAGCAG
Source organism: Symbiodinium natans (assembly GCA_905221605.1). NCBI lineage: Eukaryota > Dinophyceae > Suessiales > Symbiodiniaceae > Symbiodinium > Symbiodinium natans. The sequence goes on from CAJNDS010000780.1 coordinate 613,869, forward strand.
AGAACGCTTCTCCACTGCACTGACTGGCCCCCCCTTTCCTGGTTCTCTTGGGCTGTGATTGTTTAGGCGCCATGGACTGAGCGTGTGCCTGCACAGTGTGAGAGGCGAAAGCCTAAACCTGTCAAGTGTCGAGCTTCGGCTCTGTGACTCTATGGGTAAGGGCGTTTAGATTTGTAGGCCTTCTGCACTGGTTGCAACTTTTCAACTTGCTGTGCTCTGTGTAGTAAACTGTGTGTGTGTGTGTGTCTGTCGAAAGGCTCGGTTCCTCAAAGAACAGCTGTCCCATCTTGAAGGAGGTGAGGAAAGTGCTGCCTGACATGATCTTGAGTCAAAGAAATGCAGGAAGGTTGTGTCTGAGATTCAGGGTTCGCGACAGGTTGGGCGTCGTATAAGCTGTGGGGCCTGTGAGAGTCCAGGGCCTCCGGGGTTTGTTTCTTGCATTGCTGCAGACCTTGTGCACAGATTCATGTTTGGAAGGCGGCAAGCAGTTGACCCGCTTTTAACGTTGATGGCCCATGCTTAGACACAATAATCGCTAAGTTGTGCAGGTCCTGCGCATGCAGAACTGCGCAGTTGTGGATCCACTAGCAACGTGTCAAATTGTCAAAGGGCCATCCGCTTGGACTCTTGGAAATTCCCGGTAGGAAGTGATGGCTAAGGAGTGGAACACCATCATGATGAACTTCAACAGGAGTGACACGGCCTGAAACCAAAGAGGTCTCCTGCGAACCCTGGCAAGTTGCACACAGCAGCAAGTGACCCCTGTTCCCACATGCCTTTCCACGAGTAGACGGGTTTCCGTTGGGACGGTCAATTTCCTGTCGCAATGTAGAGAATACAGTTGTTCTGTCGTACTTGCATTGCCAAACATGTCTCATGACTCATGAAGCAACCTACTATAAGGGGAGATGTCCGGAAACCCGGAGCCCGCAAAGACTCAGGACCACTTGCCCCCCGCACCCCAAGGTTGACGCAGGGCTTTGGGAACATTGGTGTTCACTTCATCTTTGGCCATGAGCCCCGAAAGCTCGCAACTTCTGCATGCTGCAATCTTGATTCGCAAAGAACTACATGGGGGGGTTTTCCCCTGAGACGAGAGCTTGAGGCTACCCGGTGTTATGTGCCACGCACGAGAAGCAACACAATCCAATCCGATGTTGTGCGCTTGCCTTAGCCCCTCCGAAAGCCCTCGGTACCAAAGGCTTTACCTGGCCGCAGCACGCCGCGGCGACTTCAGGCTTGTGGCTTTTTGGGTTTTGAAAAGAGGCGGCACAACTAGCCCTATATATATATATATATAGAGAGAGAGAGAGAGGATGACAGTGGGATTGGCAGATGTTCGTAGTGCAGGTTGGGTTCTTAGAGATGTGCTCAGTCCTGTTATTGGGTTCCTTGGATGCCTTGAGTGGAGTGGAAGGATTGGACAAGCATGCAGACTATGCCGCCCAGCTGGAGGAGAGCCTGGAGCCAGAGAAGTCCCTTGTCAGCCAGAAACCCGATAAAGCCTTCAAACTTCAAACCCCCAAGAGCCTCCGATCCTCAGGACACCTCAAGGGCTCAGCCTTCGAAACCTTCGAAAGGAAGTCCGTGTTGGCGTGCCGCAGATTCTTGCGGAGCCCTTCACCCAAAACACCCAAGCCCAAACACGAAGCCCCAAACCACCTTCGCGTCAGCTACAGGGGTCCACATGCCCCGGACCCAAGCTCCGCAACCTGAATTCGCCTGTGCCAGTCAAGGACCGACTACGATTCGACGTGCCTGGGCAAGTGCAGTGCTTTTTCCGTTAGTGATGTTTCGGGCTTGGGGTTGGGGCTTGGTGGTGTGGAGACCTTCAAAGAGGGTTGAGGGGGAGATGCACGAAATAAGAGTTGGCAAGCAGCAATTGCAGAGCAACGCCGTAGTAACGGCCATAACTTAGGGTCCAAGAACTTACACATCCCTGAGAGCGGCTCTGCTCGGTCTTTGGCCAATTCACTCCCTAACAGTTACCTAACACCCTCTCCCCCTCCCTCTCCCTCTCCCTCTCTCTCTCCTTCTTTGTCTTTCTCTGTACCTTTCGATGTTGTCTTCTCTTCTCCCTCTCCCTTCTCCCTCTCCCTTCTCCCTCTCCCTTTCCCTTTCTCTTTTGTTCATGGCGCCGTACCTCGGCCGCAAGAGGTGTTTTGTACGGTATGGCCCCATTCGTTCGAATGCATTGCAGCTCTAGCTCCTGGACCCTCACTTTTAGGGTTTAGGGTTTAGGGTTAAGGGTTTAGGGTTTAGGGTTTAGGGTTTAGGGTTTAGGGTTTAGGGTTTAGGGTTTAGGGATCCCAAAGCAAGAGAATCAGAACACCCGCAAGCAGTGGACGAACTTTAAAAGCCGCTGAAGCTCCCGAATCAGGATGCTCTTTCTTGGCAGTGAGTGGGGAGAGCCACGGGATCTTGGAGTTCTCAAGCAGCCCGGCTTTCGCTTTCTAAGGTTCGAATGGGATTCCAGGTTGGAGAGGGCTGCCAACTCCACGCATGGGATCGAGTCTGGGGGCTCTATGGGCTCTCAGGGCTTTGAACAAATTTTGCATTCACACCCCTGGCCATCTTAATATCCCGTAAATCCGACGGATATCAGGTGCAGCATTGTGTCCTGTAGGTGCTTGTTCTGCATGCAGTTCCATAAGGCGCAGATTAAGCCACCAAGGCTCCTGTAAGCGACCTCTCGGGATTCGTTGCGAGGCCTATTTGGTTGTAGAGCTCTGCCTCAGGCGTTCGTCATTTTTAGAATCCAGGCCACCAGTTGCGGCCAGTTTGTGTCTTGGCTGGTTGCCTTCGTGGGGTCGCGTCACATTGTTTCCGTAAGTTGCGGCTCCCATTGCTGCAGGAAGTACGACATGTCCAGCACCTCAAGTAAGCAATCAGCAGATGAACACCCCTGTGCCCGCACGACACCGTGGACTCAGGTACTGCCTGCGCATTGTAGAGCTCGACAGGCCGAACATGGCAGAGTATGGAAGCAAACTAATCGGAGTGGGTGTGTACAATGTTGTGGAGTGGTACCAGGGCACAGGTGCACCATGATTCTGCCAGAGCCCTTCCAAGTGCTTCACGTTGCTTCACCCCTGTTCATGGCTTTGGCATCTGCGAAAATGTGAACCTCGACATGGCAGGGACACCGACAAGGAGAAGCCGTCGAAGCACGTGCGAACCTCAGCATCTCAGGAGTCTCAGACCCAGATGGGGCACAGGCATACACATGCACTCAAATGTGCTCTTTAATGGCTACAAGTGATCAAGTTGTCAATTCGACAAAGCTAAAGGCAGCACAGCTTGTGCATGCGTTCAGTATGGAGCCCCTGCTCGGCTAGGCCCCCATGTCGCAGGAGGAGTGGGAGTCTCGGCGTAACCCAAATTTGCCAAAGCAGCTGCCCAGCATCGGAAGATAGACCGCTGACATGCATGGCGGCAGGAAGGCCAAGGCCAAGGCAGCTGTCTCTTCCGTTTTGCGTAAAACAAAAGCTGGCGCAAGTAGGATACTGACCCAACTACCTCTAGGCTTAGTGGCTCTTGACACGGTTTGGAGGCAGCTCTCTTTCGAAACCACAGGAAGCCTCCAAGTGCAGCTTAGTGCAGGTGAGCTCCAGTTCTAGAGTGAGGACATTTCAAGTCCAGACCCCCCGAGAAACACTTAGCAACTCTTAGAGACGTAAAGGCGAAGCCCGCCCAGGATGAGCTGCTTGATCGGGTGAAGGACCGATTTGAAAAGTCCAAGGGCCTCGTCGTGCGCGCGCCTCCTGGCAAAAGAGACTACCCGACCTCTACCCCTACACAGAAATAAACGCCCCTTCAACGACCAGAAACTGAAAATCCTGAAGCCAAGCCGAGCAATTAGTTTGAAGCAACTCGCAAATCCCAACTTCCGACGCCCTTCCAGCTGTAATGCGATGGAAAGTTGGTGCTGTGCCCTCTCTGCAGATAGGGCAAAACAAAGCTGGCCATACGTCCACTCACCTCCCCAGCATCGAATCCCAACTGTTAGGTACGTCTTGTCCGGGGACGGACTCATGCCGCCCTCTGGCAGCTCAGACTGCTCGAGCTACGTGTGGAGCCGCGTTGACTCGGGAGGCCTTCATGCGCTTGGCGTGGTTGAAGCGTAGCCTTTTCATTTGAGATGGCAATGTCCTGCTTGCTTGAGAAGGTGCTGTGCCCTAGGCTCGCAATCGAAGAAACAACTCAACTAACAATGGACCAAGGCATAGATTGAGAGCTGAAAACAGGGAAGAAGTCCTGGTTTGCCTTATGTCTAGCGTCGTTCAGCGTTGGAGTTTTGGCTGTTGTGGCAGAGATCTCGCAGCCTTCTGCCGGAGCCCGCACATTCTCAAAATCCCGTACTCTCTTGAGGGGCGACTGTACAAGCTTATAACCTGTGACTCTAAATTAAGCCCGAATAGAGCATCCAAACCATGGCTTGAAAGAAAGCCTGGACTGATGAGGACCTCCAACAATCATCGCCGCACGGCCCATGTTCATCACCTGCCACCACCCACCTTCCCTGCCAGGATCAGACCAGGATCCGGCGGCTCGGCTGCATTTGGGCGGGTGGTGGGGGGTTCTGAACAATTGGATTGAGTTGTTAAGCTCAGCAGCTCAGCTGGTTTGAGGTTCAGTGCTTCAAGATCGCTGGTTTTGTAGGTTTCCATGATTGTGGATCAGGTGTGGGGTTTAGGAGCTGAGTGTGAAGGCTGAAGGTTCCAACGTGAGAAGTGAGGGTGCCGAGCCCGAAGATGTTGCCTCCCAGGCAGCAATGACTGCGCATGCATGCTGTAAGAATACGCGAAAAGAAAGCAAGGCACGCGCCAGAGCGCGCATGCTGCCCAGGTATACAACCTCAAGGACAACCTCACCGTTCGACACCACACTCTGCACCCACAGTTCAACAAATGCCATGCCTTCTCCAATGTGCTGCCGCCGCAGTAGGGGCTGGATTTCTAATGGATTGCAAAGACCTTTACGTCTTTAAGTGCACTGGGAGGTTCATCTACTTAGTGGCTGAGCGAGTTCACGCCGGCTTCCAGGACTCGGTTCCTGGGTGTGTTCGCATGTATTTGGCGAAAACAAATCCAGTTGCTAAATTCTGACAGACACGTCGCTTGCGCCACTTGCCTTGCCAAGGTTCGATTCCCAGACAACTGCGACTTGCTGGCAAGAACGTTCAAAGACATCCCCTTAAAACCCAAAACCTACATCTTCAACGTGGCACGGCAAAGCCGAAGTCTGAGGCCACAGGGTTTAGGGTTTAGGGTTTAGGGTTTAGGGCTCTCAAGTAGGAAGGGTAGCATATGGCATGCTGACATCGGGGGTAGCTTGAAGGGCCGATGTCTGAAAGTGCGGCGCCAATTCTCCAATCAGGTATCATGACCCTCGCTCTCGTGGAGGCATGGGGGAACAAGCTCCCTTGCACCCAAACTCTAGTTATGCTAATGCTAGTTACCTACTTGGGAGGGAAAGCCTTGCAAGTCCCCCCCCCCCCCCACCCCCGTCCCGTCCACCTCCCCCCAAGTCCTCACACTTTAGGGATGCGCAGCCGCTTCAGGCTCTGTGCATCGTGTGGCCACCGAGTGTAATTCCAACACGGCCGGCACAGCAGCGTTCCGCGCGTAGCAGTGTCCAGTTTGGGGGGAGGTGATAAGAACAACGCCAGCATGGCAGCCTCTACCGCGGGCTTGAACTCCGTAAACTCTGCACAGCAAAGCACTTGCAGTGGTCCTTGGAGCCCTGGAGGTCATACCAGCAAGCTTCACTTCGGGTGCATCAGAGACACCGGGCCGGATGTAGTGTTCTCATAAGAACATTAGTTTGAGTTTCGTGTCCTAGCCCGAGTCAGCCACAAGCTTCGCTCCAAGCTTCAATGTCTTTCTCTCGCCGTAGCCCCGCTTTCCGTGCAAGGAAAGTCATTGGCTTCACGGCTGCTGGGCACTGGCTTTCACTGGTTTTCAACACCAATGATGTGTTTAAGGGTTTAGGGTCACTCGTAGACCAAGATGCATGTGAGAACCAGCCCACAAGCATCTCAGGCGGGTAGCGGTAGCTGTGTTCCATTTGCAGCTCAGAACCATTCATGAGATTGTCACATGACAACTTCCACACTTTGCATGCTCAGCTTCTCCCTAAGGAGATTGACCTCGAAGACAGGCCGTGGGAACATGAACCACAGCAGGGAGAACGTGCAGACAAGGGCGCATGTACGGATGCAAGGACTTTGCCACACACACATACAGAAGTACCAGTACCTCTCCAAGACACGATAACATCGTGAAATGGAACCTTTCTTTTCACATGAAGCCTTCTTATCGCTGTCAAGTCGACCATCCCAAGCCCCAGAAAGCCCTGCAGGTGGTTCAATTCGCACTACCAGGAGATGGTCCAAACGGATGAGGTGCCGATCGAGTCGCGGCACCTTCAGCACTCCTACCGCAAGGGTCTACGTTTACGACTGACGACAAACCTCATGATTTCAATATAGGAAGATAAGAATCATAAAAGGGTGGCTTCTCCAAGAAAAACCCATTGCAAGACCCGTCCAAAGAAACGGGGAATGTCAGGGGAGGCCCAAACCGGCCCATACCCTGACGTTGAACTTGGTTGCGCTGAGGACTGCCGGGTCTGTCTTCAGCAAGGGCCCCTCGGCAGAGATCTTCTCTGGCTTAGGGCCTTTGGGTTGGTTTAAAGTTTAGGTTGCTTCGGATCTATTGCGAAGAGTTACTGGATGGGTGTTAATGTAGAGCTTTGAGCAGGACATGATATCAGATGCCTTTGGGAGCCACCCCTAAAGTCCATAAAAAGTATAGGGGTTGAGCTTCTAAGCAGATCTGAGCAGAAGTTGACAGCTGGCAAAACCATGGAAGTTTGTCACCTGGTCGAAAAAGCCGCGAATAAAATCAATCTGCTTGGCGAGGTTGAATTTGGCGTTCGCGAGGGGAAGGGGTCGTAGCTTTCTTTGCCTTGCCAAGGCCATGTGCGGCTGTGGCTAGACATCATGTACAACCAGAAGCGCAAGGACGGATGCTGTCAGCAAGTTTAAAGCCTATAGAAGCCATCAAACGTCTCAACTACCCCAGCCCTTGGGCAGCCCAATGTATGCCAGGACTGCCCTCCTCCGCAAGCTTTCTCCCAGGACCGAAGCGTTGGGCTTCCACAGAACTTGAAAGGGAGAGTTCTCAGAGTGGACCTTAGGCAAGCTCTGAAGATGGTGATCTTGGACCAGTGCATGGCGTGTTCGCAGTAGAACCATGACAGATCATCCCGCTCCGCAGTGATGCAAGGAGCGTCCCATCGAGTCCCTTCCATCGACAGAGCCTCTGCCATTTGAGCTTCGACTGGCGGTGCTGCTTGGCTGCTTTTGAGCTCTTGAACTTGCTCAGCACATGTGCTCTGCCAAACCTTCCATGTCGAGACGGCCACGGAAAACCCTGCATGGCAGCCTTGGGCAAAGTGACAAGGTTCAAAGTGGTCGACATCCAGACCCCAGTGGCTCGCAGGCATGGTGCGTTCGTCCATTTCGTCCCCGCGAGTATCCATGTTCCAACAATGAGATCTGGTTGCCCATCCGAAGCTTGAAAGGCTCCCTTATCAGCTTCGTGTGCGTGTGAAGCGTCGGGACCTAGGACCTATAGGAAGCTTTTGCTTGAACTCCTTCACTGACCGATCCGTCTGGGGGTCAAATGGGGCATCTCACCCATAGAGACAGTCAGGTGGAGGCCCAAAGCCAGCTCGAAAAAGACCCTGTTGCCAAAGATTATCGGGCGCTTTTCATTCTAGGTGTCCTGAGGACTTGGATAGGTTTCCATCTTGTCTCGGCTAGCCCAGGACGGCTCCGTTCCTTCAGTCAAGGCCGAAGGGCCAACATGGCATACCATGAGAAATCTTGACAATCCAGCGTTGTCAGATCTGACCTTATCAGTTTGAGTTGGGACATTGACCCGAAAAACCAGCTTGCAGTGGCTTGCGCCATCGTTTCTTGCGTTGTTGCGATTGCCATGGCTCCATAAAGCTTGAAACTTCTTTCGTTCATCCTGGTACTCTCGCTGGCCGCTGAAAAGGCCAGTGGGAAGATGACCTTGGATAATGGCACGGAGCTGTTCGAGGAGACCGACACACACTTCGGAGCCGATGATTGGACTGTGGCATGGACGAAATTCTCATGAGGGGAAGGCTTTGAGGCGGAGTTTCGCTTTCAAAGTTTTGAATTGCTTCATGGTTGGCTTCTGGGCACCTTTGGGGTTGATTTTCGTTGAGGGGTCTTTCAGAGGCTTTGCGCTCGAGGAACATCAAGGAGCTACAGCTTTAGGTTATGCAGTGGCTTTCTCCGAAGAAGTGTAGGCAGCTGTTCTTGTCAGAGCGTTTGGGCGCTGGACCCAAGCCATGATACGTCACAGCCAGCGGCACTTTTCTGCCAGAACACGACTTAAGGCAACTCTGAACTGGCGGCTCATCTTCAAGGATGCCATCTTGGCGGCACCAGTTGGTGGGTTCTCTTGCAGGATTCCGGGACTTGTACAGACTCCTGCAGGCTCTGTGGGTGGGGATGTTGGGACTTGGGGAGTGATGACCTTCACCCTTCTTCAGGTCATGATTCCCTGCAAGCAGCCCAGGCGGGGAGGGTGTTTTTTGTAGAATTCGGCCGGTTTCTATCGCTGTTTTTTGCGATCTACCAAGAATTTGTGATTGTGTTAACTCGTCAGCCGGCTATTTGAAATTATGCCCGAGTACATGTCGTTGTTTCATCAATATGCTAACAATTGAGTTTATAATCTCTGCAAACTTGGGAGAAGGTAGGAGGACAATGAATATCAAGGCCTTTGGGCGAGGAACTCGGAGCCTGAGAGGTTCCCACATTCGCCGCGCAAGAAAGGGAGAAACTTGGGCCCCTCCGAGATCGTTAAGGGCTCTGGGGTTGTTCGGTTGGCTTTCCGGGATTTTACTCACGGGTTGGCGGGTTGTGGGACATTGCGGGACCACAAGAAGATGACCCCGATCCCAATGCCGCAGGCTGACTGTCCAGATTTGGAACGACAACATGCTTGCATCGGACGAAGTGCTGCCTGGATGCATTGACCATCGCGACTATGGGTGAATATGTTGCGCAACTCATCATTGTCACGCTGCCGAAGAGCAAAAATCATGGATGTAATGGCGACTTTACCTGCATGCTCATTAAGAATTTCAGGGTGGGTGGGGGGGGGGTGTGGTCGTGACAATCAGCGGCCTGAAAATTGAAAAGGTGTTTTCTCAATTTCAAGCGAGTTGCATAGTGGCTTGCCTGTTCGGCCCTGCGAATCTTCCCACAAAGGCTTGCGGAGGTGACGCTTGATTTCTCGAAGGACTTCCTCATCGAGCCCCGTACGCATGGCTTCGCAGTAAAAACCGGTTCCTGAAATTCGTCATGTCTTGTCTCTGCTTCAGGTGTTGCAGTAAAGGCGCTTGTTCGAGTCATGCTTAGAGGTATTGGGTCTCCGTGCATAGCAGTTAAAACTCAACCTCTGACCTGGACGGGTGAGCATAGCGATGTGCCTGGCCCCCCCTTTGCCTGCTTTGCTGGAAGTGTACCTTGCCAACCCTGTCAGTGCGGACCTTCGAGCAGTTGCCTTGCTTGCCTTGTGTAAGCGGGGCATCACAACTGGTTTAGGCCTTCGGCCTTTGGTGCTAATGCTGCGCGTGTGTTTGTCTGCAAGGCTCGGAAGCAGAACCGCGTCGTGGATTTTCCGAAGGGGTCACTGCATATGTTCCACCCGGCGTTTCCCGGGGAGGCAGGAGATTCCCCCTTCGATCGGGAAGTTGCTTTGTGACTTTGCGACGATCACGGGCTCTGCGGTTCTTCGGTTTATGGAGATTGTGGGGCTTCCAGCTTCGGGGGTCAACGGCCTCGGGGCTCCCCAATTGCAAGGGCCAGGGATCGTGTGGACGGTGTATGCCTCATTTTCCCATCGTCGGGGCTTCTTGTCTGGTGGGAGCAAAAGCCCAGTAAGCCTCACAAACCGCGCCTTTAAAATGCTCCTCACCCAAAAGTCCTGAACCCCAAAAGCCCCAGCCCAAAGAACCCAAAGAACCTAAAGGCAAAAATCTTAAACCTAACAAAGCACCCTTTTTGCTTGCCAACAGGTGCGTGGAGTCATCGACTTGGAGGCACGAAAAGACGTCTTTTGGGCCTTTCAGGGTTTCAACTCTTCCAGGCTTTGGTTTTTTTTTTTTTTTACGCAGCCGTAGCCTTAGATGCCAAACACAGCGAAAAGAGGCATTGCTAACGGTTGCTGGTGCGACTTGGGGGCGAAGCAGAATGCAACCATCACCGGAATCAACAATTCTCCAAGTCTCCAAAATCGTGATGCAGCGGCCCCTCTATACCCATTCGGGTGGCCGCCCCGCCCCCCGCCCGACTCCGAAGGCAATTCTTCTCCCTGCAGACGAAGTCCGTGAGCGGCCCGCTGGGCCCGGCCGAGAGGAGCCCAACCAAGATCCGCCCCCTGGCTTCTAAACACTCAGGGATTTGCGCATATCAGGGGGGCCTTGAAGAGAAACCAAGCAATGACACTTTAATGTGAAGTAGATACGACGATCAGTACGAGGATCATGTGTTTTGTTTTTCCTGTAGCTCATCCTTCAGCTCATCCTAGTCTATGGGCTTCTGAGGTTTTTCCCTCGGGACATATGTCATATCTGAATATGCGGAGATTGTTCATTGGGTTTAGGGTTCTACCTGTATCGACTGGTTTTGGCGCTTGTACAGGCAACCCAAAGGATATTTAAACAACAAAACATAACCCGCATTCGTTAACGTGGGTCATCCAAATTCTGGAGAAGCGTCATTATAGGTTGAAGCTGTGACAGGACACAGCTCTCAATTGAAAACTCATTAGATTCTTTGCGCTATTTGTCATGTGTGATTGGCCGGGGTTCAAGAGGAGGAGGGCACATCGAAGGTGTTTCTCGGGATAAAGTCCTCGGACTGGGCCGTTTCAGGCCGTAACATTGCACATTGAAGTTTGTGGCCCTCAAACCATCCCTTGAGATTCCTGGACCCGGACGACCCGCACCTGGTGGCCCATCGCAGTCGCACCCTAGCCGCACTGATGTCTGGTGTTTGGGGCTGAATAGTTTTGAAGCTCAGAACGGAACTCCACGAGCACGCTACCTTTAATTGGCGGGACTTGGCACAGAGTGTCTCACTCGCGGTACAGCTATTCGACATCCTTCCCGGCTGTGTGCGAGTGTGAAAGTATGCACGCGTCGCCTTAAAAACCCTTGATTCTCAACCGCTCCGCCCTCACCTAAATCGAATCGGCTGGCCAAGGGTTCTTGTTTGGCTCGAATCTCTTGAGTGCAAACAGCAGTTGTTGTTTTGCTCGTTGTGGTTGCAATGCAGTGTACTGCATCTGCATTTCAACCATCATGGGCCTGTTGAAATGCGCACGCCTGTGGTGCAAGAGCCATTCAAGCATCTCAAATGCCCGAGCCTTCTTTCACTGAGATTAGGGCTTCTGGGTAAGTTTTTTGCCTTTGAGGCTCAAGAATCTGAGAAGAATTAGCGTTTCGAGGGCTTTTAATCGGCCGTTACTTGCGAAGTGTGCAGGTATCGCAAACCTGGCCATTGTGAAGAATGCCCCCTCAGCTGCAGAGGGCATTTTGAAGCAGTCACTGAGGCGTTTGTTTTGTCCCGCATATCTTGTAGTGCTGTCAGATTGCTCTTTCCGGCAATTTGCGTTCCACAACGAGGGCTTTCGGCAAGAAGTTTCTTTGTAGAAGCTTTGACTGGAAACGGCTGGAAGCTTGGGTGAGGGGTACGGAGACAAAGGTTAAAGCCTTGGCTGGTGGCCTGCTGGCAGGAGCGCAGCTGCTGCTGACGCTTGGCTTGGTTCAGGCTAGGGAGGGGGTGTTGTTGAAGCATCTAACCATAAACCCCTTAGTCCCCTGAACCCTGATTTGAGAGCTAGTGTTGCCTCTTTGTGGAATAGGCCCAAGTTTGGGTGTGTGGGGTTTCGGGTTGAGGTTTAGGGGTCCGGCAAAGGGTAGAACGTACACGGTTCGAGGATCGGAGGCTAGGTGGCTAGATGTTGCAGCGTGTGGAAATCTCAGATCTGAGCTTGACCGGGCAATTGTAGTTTACAGCTGGGCTTAGGGTGTGACGCCGGTGGGGAGGTTCTCAGTTGTCCCAAGGCGAATTCTAGCCGGCGCTCCAGCTTCTCTAATTGCACATCCCAATCATCCAATAGATTCTACGGGCTTACGTCCCTTAAGTCGACTTCCCCATTCTCAAGGAGGTACCCTGCATAGGGCAAGCTTTTCAGAATCCTCTCAAAAAGCCGGCCGACATGCAAGTACTTCCCCGAGGATGCTGAAGATGCTGGCCATGGCGTGCAGCGGGATCTTCGCCGCGATCATGTCCATCATCATGGTGCCTCTTCTGGGGTCAGGGGGTTCGGAGTCGATCTTGCGCAGTGAAGGTAAAGGAAAGGGGCACCGAGAGGTGCAGGGATGTGCAGTGTCCGGTTCCACCTGACTGAGTGCAGATGGTGTAGCGAGGGCCTGGCTTCCGTTTTTGTTCAATGCTCTTCGAATTTTTCCCAAGCTCGAGGTGCGACACCCAGGTGCAACCAAGCAAGCACAAATCTTGAACGCCCTCAAGCCCTGCCTTTCACATGCAAGGCCGCAAGGCCCAACAGATTCCAAGAGTGCCCAATCTAGAGTAGTCTTGGACGCAATCAGCTGGCCCTACGGTGTTCAACCTCAAGGAGCCCCACCGCCTGCGGACCTTGGGCCCTTGTGAAGACTTCAGGGGTCGCATGGCTTCGCAAGCTTAGAACCCTGAATGTTAGTTAATTGCCTGGCGCAGTCAAAGCCTCTGGACAAAGCTTGAAGCCCCTTTCTGGGAGGTGACGAACAACCGCTGAGACTTGTTGTGCTGAGCCGGCGCGCAACCATGGCGAGGCCCTGCAGGGGGTCCGAGTCCTTCTTCGTGGGAAAGGGCTGAGGTGAGTGGGGGGTGTCCGGTGTGCGGTCTCTGCAACATTGTCTTGTCGGTGGAGGACCAGGGCTGAGTCTAAGTCCCATCGCCTGAAGCGCTCGCGATCCAGCCGCTGGCAGCCCTTCTTATGCTGAAACCTTGTCAAGCCTTCGAAATACAGCCCAGACCCCACAACTCGGAACCGTTTTCTGGGGCAAATCAATGTTTCTTGGACGCTGCCTCAGGAAGGTGGCGGACTGCCAGGGCCGGCCGACGCGTGGTGTGAGGACTTGAGCCCTGAATTCGCATTATGGCTCGAAGTTCTCAGAGAACGAGCCAACCCCCCCTGCCCCCCTTCTCACACGAGGATGTAAGCTTGAGAGAGTGGAGAGGCGGGTGCAGGTGGGTTCAGATTACCATAGCTTGGGAAGGGAGGTGCAGGCTAGCCTGGTTGAATTGGTTTCGGTCTGTTCAAGTGTAAAAGCTTAGGTATTCCGCCATCTGACGGGCGGCTTCAGAGTCTAAAGTGTTCCGATCGAGGGGCTGAGAGTCTTAGAGCGGTAGCGCTGAGCGATGTACCCGAAGAAGTTGGAGGGCACGTCGAGACATTCAAAGCCCGAAAATTAAGGTAAAATCTCTGCGCGTTCTGAGCTCAAGGAGGGCCGGGCCGGAGAGCTGAAGAACTCTGCGAGTCTGCGACGAGCTTTGGACAAGATGCTCACGATCTCGAAAGTGAACCTGGACTTGGCCATGGCCCTTTGTATCGTTGACCCCAGCCCAAAGGGCACCAGGTCAACGGAGTCTTTGGGGCCAGTTCCTGCCTTGGAAAAGTGTGCTGTGATCATGATCATGACTGTCCGAACCCCCACATGTAGCGCAAGCCCTACATCAATGAGCACTCGTAGCACGCAGGGCATGTAGGAGTCAGTAGGAGGAGAGGCGTCCGTCGTGGATCCTACGCCGCTATCTGTTATGCAGGTGCACAAGCCAAGAAGTCAACTGTAAACTCAAAGCTTTCGGGGCAAGGATGGGAATTCCGCCACATCTGACGACTGCTAGACCTGCTACAGGTCCCCAACCATGACCTTCGCACGGAGGAGCCCGTCGCCAGGCAAATCATCTATGGGAAGGCCTGAAGCAGCCAGTGAAGCACAAAGTCACCCCAACCCATAACCTGCCAAAATTGTTCCACAAAGAATTTCCTTTCTTTAGTTCCCTGCGGACTAGTTCTTCCAAGCTTTCAGGGCTTCCTTCACGGCTTCCTTAATTTTAACGCTGCGCGACCCGCCTCGGCCCGGCCCAGCGCATCCGTGTGAGCATGGTGATTCCGCAGCGCCCAAGTCGCTGGACACCAAGCAATAAGGGTTGGGTTTAGGGTGTAGGGTTGAGGGTTAGTTAAGGGTTGAGGGCTTAGGGCTCAAGGTTCACGGTTTGGGGTTTAGTGTTTTTGGGTTTAGGGTTCCAGGTTCAAGCCAGGGCGGGTGGCCGGGGTGGGGGGGGGGGGGGGGGGGGGGGCGGGGTGAGAGAGGTGTTTGAGTTGAGTTGGTCCAGGGTTTTTGAAGGCTCCGGGAGTTCAGGGATTCGGTTGTGGGGTTCGGGCTTGAGGTTTTCTTCTTTGGTATCGGGCTGTGGCTGTGAAGAGGGCTTTCGGATGATACTTCCTTCCTTGTGCAAGTTTCAAGACTCTTGTGGCTTTGAGCCCCCAGCCCAAACATGGCAGCTGCGAACAAGCAGCGCAGAACTCGGAATAGTGGTTCACGGGTTCTCCAAGCCTGTGAAACCCACAGTTTTCGCCAGGACCTTCTCGGCACCCAGATGACAAACAGCTTCTATGATGTGGCCCGGAAAGGATTGCTTTTTGGACTTGGAAGAATAAGCACCGTGCTCCATTTCAAGCTGAGGCTAGCAAGCGCTTGAAGTTGTGTGTGTGTGTGTGTGTGTTGAGGGCAGAAGCAAGGACTTAGGCCGCTTAGGCTTCAGGCTTCTCGAACCCAAGATAGATGGCCGTTGAAGGTGCTGATGGTTGCACATGTGACTGTTTTGCCACCTGTTTCTGATTTTGGTTGGGTCATCTCTGAATCTCTGCAGTGTTGATAAGCATGAGGCTGCCTCCTTGAAAGATTTTTTCTCCTCTGCTGCTCCTCCCCCCTGACTGGGACCTCCTTACCCTTCTTGTGGGTGGATTCACTGTAAGCCACATGGATTGAATTATTCGTGTTAATTCTAGGTTATAGAGGAACTTTGGGCATTTGGACTAAAAAGGTTTCCGGGCTGAGCACACCGGGAGGCGCCCGAGGGCATCGGCGCTCCACCGTACGACTTGGTTCTTGCGGGGCATGATCCGCTCAGTTCGATGTTGAAGAAGTCGTTGAGGGGAACCATTTCAGTTTAGACTTGTTCGGGATAGGAACTCCAGCATGGATTGCGCAGGCAGGCGTTCGAGTAAAAACGTGGGGAGGGGGTGGCCTGTGTATTGCGCCCTAGCCGAGTTTACCATCAGGTTGTTTCCTCGCACATTCTAACGCCGAAGGTGTTATCAATGCTGCCAGAAGCTTCATTGCAGCAGCTTCCCGTGCTTTGACGCATGTGGGATCTACGTACCCGAGAATTGTCAACATTCCAAAAGGAGCTGTGCTCTGAAAGGTTATGTTTCGTTCTTTCCTTTATCGTGTTCTTGGCCGGGGCAGTGACTGGCTGACGCCACACTGCCCGATGGCTGTAAGCTCAGCAAAGCTGGCTTCCGTGGAGTTTGACTCGCAACACAGGGTATGGGGAGTATGAGTCTGAGGATGAGCAGTAATTACGACTCAAAATTGCCCCTCAGAAACACGTTGCCGACTGTGGCTTCTAATTGCACCGATGTGAGTCGAGCCGCGCTTTGAGGAGATGTTGTTGCGAAGCAACGGTTAAAACATGCCAAAAACAAACAAAACAGCTTCGACCTGGGAAGCAGAGCCAGGACCCCTGAAATGACGAAGCGGATGTTTTACGGAATCCTCAACTACAACACCAGCAAGCCTTGGCGATATGTTTAGGCGGAGCCTCCAAAGTAGGGCCCAAACACGCCTGGAATGTGGGCACCCACGCACGCAGGACCGAGGCCCAAACTCCAATCTCCCTCCCCCCCCAAGGTTGTTCAATTCCTATAAGTGGCATCTGTTCTTTGAGTTCCACTGCCTTCGAAGCCATTTCCGGCAGCTGTGCTTCTAGGCCACACGGGTTTCATATCACAGTAGTTGTTGCTGTTGCAGACAAAGTTGCTTTCAGTCCAGGTTCAGGTTTTAGCATCTCAAGTTTCTTTGGTGCTGGGCATTGGCCCCAACACCCTGAAAGCCCTGAGGGACCTCAAACTCAACAACTCCTTAGGAAACGTTTTCGGCCGGTTTCAGTAATGTAAGGACCTGGAGTTGAGGGCTGTTCTTAGGTGAGCCTTGTTGGGGGCCCGGTAGTACAGGGGCTGTAGTCACGCCCTCAGGGACACACTCGACGTACGTAAGCAGCGCCCTGTAGTCAACCAAGAGCATTGGGATTTCCCCCAAGCCCTTTTCAGCCCTTAGCCCCAAACTCACTCCTAGCTTAAACCTACACCCTAAGCACTATAAGCCCATGGGATCGACAGCGCACGTAGCCGATGATGCTGAGCTGGCTGAGGCCAGGTTTCGGGGCTGTGGATCGGATATGATCGGATGGATGATCCCTCTAGGTGTCTTTCTTGTGGCGGGTGGGAGCACGTGCACCGTGGAGTCCTCTCCTATAGACTGTACAGCATTGAGTCATCCAACCTTGGTCTCACCGGTCCCACGTGCAGTTGCCTGGGGAGTTTAAGGTTGCCCCGGCCGGACGTGCACCCGCAACCTCAGGATCCAAAGAGAGAAGCCCAGGACAAACCCTCAAGCCAACCTGAAACTCCTTCAATGGAAGCCTTACTGGCCCTTGTAATTAGCAGGGAATGAGGGGTTCAACTTGGCCTGTTACAAAGAAGAGTAGTGGCTTCAGCCCTTGCACGGAAGTATGCCTGGTTGGCGATGGCGACCTCTTCTTGGGGACTTCTTCAGTTGGACTTTGTGCCACCTTTGTGCCACCTGTGTGCCCGATGTTCAGTTCTTGGCACTTGGAAAAGGCGAAAACATCGATCTGAGATAGACACCACGCTTCGCGCACCCCTACCCTGCCGCAGTTTAGCCGAGAGCCTCGGAAACTTCGAAGTGTCCCAAAGCTTTCAACCTACCCTACACGCACGAAATCCCCGTCCATGGGGAGGCCGAAGGCAGGTTGGACATGCTCAGTGCAAGCACTGGTGGGCGTGGCGCCTCGCCCTGTTCTCAGTTCTGAGGGAATGTTTGCAGACGACTTAGTTTGTGGTTCTATGGGTTGTAGGATGGCATCGTCCCTGCCAGCTTGCTGAGACCAACGCTCGGCATCCAACACCCTACGATAGCGCTGAACTCCGAAGACCTGCTTCCGCGCGTAGAATGTTGAGCGTTGCTATAGCTATAGCTGTCGGATTTCACAGCAAGCATAGACTACCTGCGCTAGCCAGCCAAGGCTTGGGAGAGTGCACGCAGGTTTGCTCGCAGGTTTGCTTATAACCCGTTGAGACCAATGTGGCTGTCATCTTTGGCGCTGCCTGAAGCCCGATGAGCCCCGAAAACCAAAGTCAAACCAGTGGGCTGAAGCTTGCAGGCTCTTTATTGCTTCACCCTGTTTCGTGGGGTTCTTCTAGAAAAGTAATGTCAAGTTTTGGTGGGATGTTCAGGATGTGTGACTGTTTGGGGGTGCCCGCTGGGATCCTCGCTTTTCGTCAAGTCTTCCTGACGTCATAAGAATATTTTGCGCGGCGCGCCTTTAAAGTAATTTGCGGGCCTCTCGGTCCCTTTCATCCCTTTTAGAATCCCACGGACCGTTCAAAGAGGGACAAAATCAGCTTCGACTGTTCAAACGCGTGTGGAACACACGAAGGAGTGTGCAACATGGTGCAACATTAAGCTCCCAGATGCCATCCGAGAATGTTAAAGACAACATGCTGCGCGTTGCCGCGTTGCTAGCACAGCCGGACAAGTTGCCCCTGCATGTCCCTGCAGAATTCCCTCCCAAAAACATCAGCAGCAGCAGCAGCCCATGCAGGCCTAAGGCCTATAAGGCTTCTCCAGCTGAAGTGCTTCGGTGACTCAAGCTCCTCATCGGACTGAGTGCCAAAATCCCACAATGCTCGTCAATCCTCCGGATCCGAGCGGCTTGCTTTATCAGAGCAAAGTCCAGGTCCCGGGACCATTTCAGAAGCTTCGAAACCCCAAAAGAGCACAGAAATCACCAGCCGAATGCAAGGTCGACCGGCCTGCACAGCCATAGCGCGCCTGTGCATTCCCTGGCGCCGCCTGCTTACAGGCCTCGGTATGTTTGTGTGTTTTGCAGGGGGAGTATAAGGTTCAGGATCAGGGATCGGGTGCTATCGAGTCAACTTGGCTCGCGTTCTGAAGACAGGTTTGGAACCATGTGCCTTAAAAAACCCAGCGCTAATCAGGCCTATTCCACCCTCTTACGCGTCTCGTCTCTTGATTCAGTCCCTAACATCCTAACCTTCTCAACCATAAACAGCCCTCTTTCAGAGGTCTGAGGAGCCCTCTCCTGCGGCCTCTGGAAGCCCCTACGCCATCCGGGCGCAGCCAGAAGCTCATTTGGGCTTTTGGGGTTTTGGGGTTTGGTTTAGGGGAAGGGTGCCCGGCAGGGGAAGGGTGCCCGGCAGTGTACCCTGAGAGCCCAACACCCCTACATTTAGTGAAAAGAAGGGGAATCTACATATAACAAGGAACCCACCAGGTAGATGTTTTGGATTGGAAACCCTTGTCGGGCTGCAGATCCCAGGAAAAAGTTTGCTCGTTTCACTTCGGAAACGTTGGGAATAACCGACTGGGATGCTGACGCAGTAAGTCGGAGAGGGGGCGGATAGGGTTGCTGGGGGTCCCTGAAGTCCCTGAAGCCTTGAGTGGCAGTCAAGGCTTGCAGTGTCAGCCAGCGGTGCAACACCTTCGGTCTGCACTGTGTTGTTTGGGCTGCCAGGAAGTCAAAAGAAGACACATCAAAGAGAGTGCCACGGATCAGAATGATAAGCGCCGACGCATCTTTCATGGGGCACTTCCAAAGCGAATCTGGCAGCTTGCACCAGCGGGGGGTGGGGGGGGGGCAGGGGAGAGGGTTGTTTGCGGTTCCACGACGGAGGCCGCATTGAACACCTGATGCCGACCGACAGTTCGGATTGAGGCAGTTGGGGGTGTTTCCAAATCAGGCCGTTTTGGGAGAGGGCCGTTATATAGTTTAAAACAGTGCACGCGAGAAAGTGTCTGCACGTGCTTGTACGGGCATGTCGGCAAGGGTCCAATGCTGGCTGTGGCCACTTGTACGCGGACAAGGTAGTCCCATGAGGTGAAAGACCTTTGTAGAGGTGTTCAAGAGAGATTATTTCATTTTAGGCATCTAGACATCTTGGAGATACATGTGCACGTTTCGGGGCGTTAGGTGAGGGTTTGGTGCTCGGGCTGAAAGATGCTGAACCCCCAAACCCTGAAACCTCAGCCCCTTTTGTCGTCAGGTCCACAAAGTCCTTGAACGAACGTCGCCGAGGCTTTGAGGAAGGAACTAGGCGAGGAGCGCAGGTCTAAGGTTCTAGGTGTTATAGGTTGGGGCCCAGTAGTGTCCTGTAGATAACGGGGGTGAGTGTATAATCCCGCCCACCCCACCCAAGTATCATACCTTTCCAGTCGAGTATAATCCGTGCCCCCTAATGTTAACCGCCCCCCCCCCCCCCCCCCCAATAGAAATTCGAATGTGTTTTTATTATTAGGGGTATGTTTCTATCCAAATGTCACGTTTGGGGTCTAAAGGGTTTAGGGTCTAGGCTTCAGGTTTTGGAGGGTCTAAGTAATTACTTGATCAATTTGCGTGCAAACAGAGAGAGAGAGAGAGAGAGAGAGCTGCGGCTCCCCTCTGGGGGACCTAGCGTGTGGAGAGAGAGAGAGAGAGAGAGAGCAGGATGTTGGTTGGTTTGAGGCTTTTGGGAGCCCTCAACCCACCCCCTAATTCGGAATTCGGCAGAATGCTGCTGAAGGTGTTTTTATACATAGGGGGTAAAAGGGGGAAGGGATTATTTCAAGACAGCGTGAATACTTGTGGTTTTGTAAGGGAGGGCTCATGTGCTTTGTCGAATTGTGTCGGCTTGATTGAGTATTGAGAAAGATGGAAACTGAAGCTCCCGAACCCGACCCTGAGCCCTGTTATGCATGGGGCCTCCCGTTTGAACTGAAGGCTCCATGGCCCACGACGACCCCGAGCGCTTAACACCCAAGCTACCCGTTTCTGTCCGCCGTCCCAGCAAAGTCCAACTTGAAGACCTATAGTAACCATAGGCTAAGCTGCCAGGGTCTCCTTTGACACAGCATCGTTGATGTCCGAGCGCGTGGACGCTGAAATCTCCAAGAGGCAAAGGGCCGGCCCAAAGATCCCCTGAAGGGCCGTAAGCTGTAACCCCCGAAGCAGGTGTGTGATGGAACGGCAGTCGCGGCTAGATCTGCGGGGCTCAACGTTCTTGTAGTTCCCGCCGGAGTTAGAGCCGTCAAAGCCTGTGGTTGTTTGGGGTTCTAGGGTTTGTTTCCAAAACCAGCATGGTGTCCATTGTATCCCAGATAAACATATTGGCTTGCTATTTCCGTGTAATTAACGGTCAGCAATTAGTTGGAGGGCTTTCGTTTTGGGACAGATCGTGTTGCCAGATGCCTTAGGAGGGATCCCCTCAAAAGCAAATTGTAAGCTGAGCTCTTAATCGAGACACGGGCCCGCAGCAGACACGGCGACGGTTTTGCGTGTTTTCCAATGTGTTTCCTAAGGCCCTAAGGGCCTCAAGTATCTTGCAACCTACGGTGCCTGAAAATCTTCTTTTCAACCAAGAGCCAGCAAAAGCCACCTGGAGGTACGACATCGACATGCGTGAGATTGGCATCGGAGGATACGGGAAGGCATGATAGAATGAAATTCTTGATTATGTAATAAGTAGTATTTGTAGTGGTAGGTAGTAGCAGCCGTAGCACTGTCAGTGGCATCAGCAGCGCAGTACCATTGGTGGCTGTACAGGCACGAATAGCAGCAGAAGCACAAGTAGCAGCGATTAGTAGAAGCAGCCGTCGTCGTGGTTGGGGTAGTAGTAGGAGGAAGACGAGTGATCGAACGAGTTGTTTCGGTGCTTGTCAGTGCGGCGCACTTGCACTTTGCAGGATGTACTTCCTGAATTCAAGGAAGAGACAAGCCTCGGCAATGGATTGCGTGAGTGCTCGCAAGTTCGACTTTTTCATGCGCTAAGTGGCCACGTCACGGCCCCCTTAGCATCCGAACCCTTAAGTATTGACTTAGGCAGCGTCTCGGTTTCTGGGTTCATGCAGTCTCTTTTGGTTGCTTAGGGTATGAAGAACTCTACCATGGCAATAAAAAAACGCCATGGTGGCCAGAAGGCTAGACTCTGGACTCTAGACGTGGATTCATCACCTTGAGCTGCGGAGGGTGGGAGGTCCTGATCCTCAATAGCATACTAACTCTGCCAAAACAGCAAAACCCCAACCACCAGAACAGCTCTGCAAGAAAGCCGAGCCGGAAGGTCTTCTTGGCAAAGGACCGCATGTTCAAGGACCGCCAAGTGGCCATCAAGAAGGCGCACCTATGATGAGCTGCCAGCTCCACATGCTAAGCATTCTTGCCCAGAACTGGACAGCACCATCCAGCTGTGTTACGGGGGGATGAGTCCTGGATGGACCCCGACCTCAGAAGAGGGACATAAACCTCCCGGAGACGCCTCTAAACGTTCGAGGTGATCAAGATCGATGATGAGCGGGATTCGGCCTTCAAGAAGGAGGCAGGCATCATCCCAATGTGTGGAGTACCTGCGTAAGAGTTATGGACGTCGGTGGTGAGTCAAAGCTTGCAGGGTGCGAGGTTTAAAACAAGTAATTGACATTTGGACATTGCAGAAGCTTGTGCCTCCGAGGCCGTTTTGAAGCAGCCCCCCCCCCCCCCCCCCCCCCCCACACCTTCACGCAACCAATCTGGAGGTTACCATCATGAAACGTCTCGATCACCCAAACATCTGCCGCCTCTTTGAGACTTATGAGCAGGCTGGGCTGGGAATTGGGGACGGTTGAGGATGGCTGGGGATTCGAGCCGCTTCTTGTAGCTTGGCTCTGATGCCTTCGCTGCTTTCCGTTTAGAGGAGCGCATCCTAGAAGAATCTCAGAAGGGAGGTCCTAGATGTCCTATGCCCCTGGCAGCTCTGGGGTGGATCGCCGCAAGCTGCTGCTTCAGTAGGTTCAGTACTGTGAGAATACCCCTCACAGCAGAAGAAGCATGTGGCGGCTGATTGATGGCGACTCCCAGCGTCGGAGTTAGGATAGCTAGGACGAGGACTACTCAAGTTGACCGGATGCTGCAATGCCCGCTCCTGTCGTTTGTTTCTCCTGATACTTGGGAACGCTGCCAAATCTGCAAGACTCCGTTGATTGCTGTCGCTTCGGTTCTAGTACGGGTAGGTTGCCGGTTTCTGGAGCCAGGGTTGGGCGGAACAAATCGGAACAAAGTTCTGGTCAGTGTTGAAGACATCACGGCAGCATACTCCGTTACTCTCCGGTTGCTTTGTTTATGCAGTGGGCGACTCAGCAGGGTCTGGCAAGCCTGATGAGCCTACCGGTTTGGGTGGGATCTGAGCCTGTTGATCTCGGCAGAGCTCTGTCATGATTTGGTCAGGACGAAGTGCTTGGCCGGGGAACAGAAAGATCCAAACCGTTTAGAAGGCTTCCCCGAAGCCTTGAGATTTCTGAAGCCAGGGGCGTGTGATGTACTTTGTGATTGAGTTCTGCGAGGGCGGAGACCTCTTCGACAGGTGCCCAACGATGTGGTGAGGGCTGAAGAAGCAGCAATTAGGCTTCAGAGGTTTTTCGGGCGGATTCAGACGAGTCTTCGGTCTTCGGCTTAGGGCCTTGTGAGGGTTCAATAGCAGGGCCCTTTGGGAATGAGTCGAGGTGCCGGGCCTAAGCGAAAAGCAGCATCATTCTCAGCGAGTTTGCTCCCCATCCATGGGTTTGCTTTGGACCTACCTTATGCTCCTTGAATATGGTAGCTTGAAGATGCAGAAGATTTTTTTCAAACCTGCAGGTTTTCGAATCATGGGCAACTTCCAGAAACGGTTGTGGCTCCAATCATCAAGCAGGCCAGCCAAGTGGTGCATTCCTGACGCAAGCAATTCTGAAATTGTGGTGCTGTCCGTGTGAGAGTGACTGTCAGAGCGCAGAAAACCAAACCAGACGGAACGCCATGTGATGTTCGAAGCATGGCTCGCGATCGAGACTGCCATGGTTTCTCTGCACTGGTCCTTGCAATTATTGCCAGCGGTACGCTCCAAGTAATTACGCTCTGCTGGTTGTGAGAGGCCCTTCTTAGCTTGCAAGTTCGAGAGGGGAACCTGCCAAACATGCTAGCACCTTTGGCCCACGTGTGCTGCTTGTATGGGACGTAGTTGTTGTCGCATTCCTCAAAACTCCGGCCATGTAAACCCACAACTCCAACCAAGCCCAGAATGAGAAAACGCACACCCCACACTCGCACACCAACACAGTGAGCTGAACAGGTTCGCGCAACACTTCAAAACCTTTTTGCCCCTATCACACAGCCAAAAACATAACAGCTAACCGCAATGCAACCAACTGGGTTACGCGAGTGCTCAACCGTGAATCGAAGCCGAATTCTCGGGAATCGCTTTGAGGACTTTCGTCTAAACCCCTCGAGACCCTGAAAATCCCAGGCACCACAAAATCCTACCCAAAGCCACAAATCCCCATGAAACGCCTTCCCCAAGAGTTCAAAGGTCACCAGCGCGTTGAAGTACGCCCATTCCAAGGGCATCGCGCATCGGGCCCGGAGCTGAGACAGCTGAGAGATGCTTTGAGAACAGGGTGCTTAGGGCTTTGATGCTCGATAACTGAGACTTCAGAGCATGGACTTAGGCAACACGGCTCATAGAATGGGCTTGGATCCGCATCCCGTAAAGCCACCGAGAGTTTCCTAAGCCAGAGCCACATATTCCGCGTGGCCGAAGCCCTACTGTCTTTCCGTGCAGCTGTTTTTCTCTCGGTGGTAGTTAAGCTTTTCCACAAGGTACAGGCTCCCAAATGGAGTAATGCATTTGCGGGTGCTGCTAAGGTGCTGTTAAGAATCCACACCAGCACAAGAGACCTAACAATCCCTTGAGCAGCTTTGCGAAAAGCCAGTGCCTCCACCGCACTGTACATTCCAGGATCTGAAGTTGGAGAACATCTGCTTCTGTGAGAAGTCTCCGAACAGCACCCATGTCAAGGCCAGCTCGGGAGAGTTGGAGCGTAAACTTGTGACGGCTTCTGACGTTCAACGGTTTGACGATCTGGGATCAAGACTAGCTAGCTATGAGAGGAGTACTTGCGCGCAGAAAGTGCCTACATGCAATGCCAGCGTAGACTCCAGTGTAAGACGACGGCCGCACATCGCGAGTGCCACTCCAAGGAACACAATCCAAGGCCGCTGCGTGTGCGAGTGCTGTGCTGGGCCCCTGGGCGGGTGGCAAAGTATCCAAAGCCCGAAAGCCGCACCTCACAAGGATCTCCGTCGCCCCTTAGTGTCTCCGTACTCTTCTTTGCCCCATGTTCCCCCCCCTCTCCCCCTGGGGCGCAGGTTATCGACTGGGGCCTTGCCGGCAGCTTCGAGCAAGGGAGGATGAAGTCGCTCGACTGTTCCGCCGTCGAGCGTAATAGGGTTTGCGCTTTGTTGGTTTGGTGTAAGAGTACTGTGGTATTTTCAAACGTAAGCATTGGTTTCGGGCGTTGCTGTGAGGATAGTGGGTCCCTAACCCAAAAAACAGAATCCAACTTGACAAAACAACAGCAGACCTGGAGTCCCCTCAACACTAGGTCCACTGTGGGCACCTCCACCTACTCCGCGCCGGAGGCAGGGTAGCCTCGCAGGGGCTCCTATCTAGGCTTTGGGGGAAAAGGGGAGGGCCCTTGCTCGAAGCCTTGGATGTGTGCACGAAGCCCAGCCCAACATGATCAGGTCCTTGATCCGGAGGACGAAGATGATGGCTACACCTGTGCACTTGCCTCAGTCTCCAAACGATGGAGCACCTGAGCCCCGAAAGTCAAAATTCCTCAGCCCTAATGTTGAGTTCCGATTAGCAAAGTGCTTTGCAGCACAGTGACAGAGTGACATGTTGACGAAATCAAGTCATAAAAAGTGCAGATGTTGCCGAAAAGCTCAAAAATAGACTAGTCCGGAATATGAACATAAACTCCCGACCCGCAGATTCAGTGCCTTTGTCATTATGATGCCCTCTTTTGCATATGTACACCCCCAACCTACCCACTTGACTTTCAAATCCTTCTCGCGGCTTAAGAGAGTCCAAGGCCTGCGACCTATGGAGCCTCGGCATCGTTCCCTGACCTGCAAATAGCACAACAAGGGTTGGCTGTTGGTTCTGTTTGGTTTTGTTGTGGGGCGAGTTAGCCCTAATTTATCTTAGAATCTGCGGATGTTTCCACGATCCCCGAGTTGCTCTGGCAGCACTACTCGCTCTGAAGAGCTGTGCCAAATGTGAGTCGAAGAAGGGTTGGAAGTTCCAAAGGTCCCACTCCCCAAAGTAGAGAATACTTCCGTGGCGCCCAAACCCAGATTACGTGCCAGCTCAAGGTAGCCTACATCGCTTTGTCCGGGAAGCCACCCTTCTGGGGCAGCTGCAAGCTCAGAGGGTAGAATTGGTACGACCTTAATCGCATGCGGAAGCCCTGGGCAACTTCATCCGCATACTTCTAAAGAGGCACCTCCATGGGCCACATCTTCTCATCACTCCATGGCTTGAGTTTGACTCCAGTTGCTCCGAGGGCTGGCAAGGCCGCGCCAGAACCCCCAAGCCTGCCCAAACCCCCAAAGGGTTCCCCGAACTTCTCCGAATTGGCAAGTTGAGAGCAACTAGGGAATCTGCCTTAAACCCTGCACAGAGAGGACCCCTACCAGGGATCCCAGTTTAAAGGTCTGTTCCTTCGAGGGGACACACCTTTAATCTGAGGTGCGAAGCAGCAGCTGGCGAGGATGAAAGCGGAGTATTACCCGCTGACCGGGGTGCCGGGGTGCTCAGACATCGCGTCTCGTTTGGTTCTTGGACTCCGAGTCCTCTGAGGCGACTGCAAAAACTCCTCACAAAAAATGTCGCTGTCTCTCAGAGATCTACAAAACTCGGCTGCGAGTCTCAGGGTCGGAATCAGGGTATGTCATCACATGAACACCGAGAACTCACTTGTGCACCTGAACCCATCTGCAACCCAAAGCCTGCCAGCTGGGGAGCATCGAGGTTCTGGGACTCGGTGTCGGATGCTGCCAAGGACTCTTCTTTGCAGATCCTTCTCTTCCCTGCTGTTGCTGCGGTTCTGTCTTCTTCTTTTGTTGAAAATTGCAAGCTTGCAAGCTGAAAAGGGCAGACAGTGGCCCCACATAAATCGGGGCCCCCTCTTTAAAGTCAAGTTTGCCGGCCTCTTCAGCACCCTGTGACCTGTGATTCTTTGGGGGTCCGTCGGTCCGACGGGTCCGCGATTAAGTCAAGTCGCGCGGGTGTCGTAAGACATTTTCATGCAGCGCGCCTTTAAAAATCAGTTGCAGGGCCTGGCTGTCGCTTCAACACTCGCATAAACTCCTCCCTTTTAAACCACATAAAACCTGTGGACCTTTGAAAGAGAGCACAAACTAGCAGGTTTCGCCGCAGCTATCCCGCGCCACAAGTCCTATGGTGTACAGAAGTTGCTTCAAGGCCGATTGGAGGCAAACAGGCTGAAGCCAATTGAGCAGAAGTAGGCGCACGCCTCACGCATCCCCGAGTGTTTTGATCACTTTAACTGCCCCGCAGCCTGAAGATCACTTCGCGCAAGAAAGCTCGAAGCTGGCAGGATCTCATCCGCCACTTGCTGAAAGTCGACGTGCAGGCTCAGCCGCCAAGCCCTTGCACAGCGCGCGAATGTCTCTCCAAATGGAACAACGCCATAGGCCATAGGCCATAGGCCATAGGCCATAGGCCATAGGCCATAGGCCATAGGCCATAGGCCATAGGCCATAGGCCATAGGCCACAGTCAACGGTATTCCAGGCACGTTGCTACCATACAAAGTCATGGGCTCATTGGAGGGGATTTCCGCGGAACTGTGCTTTTGGAACTTGCAGCTTTGCAATGTCTTGCTGCGTTTTTCATGGAAGCACAGGGCACCGGTACTTTGACTATGTTCAACACTCAAGTGACGAAATCGTACCCCAACTGGCACTGGACAGTCGAGCACCTAGTTCTGTAGACAGGCCCGGCTCACCGCCGACCAGGCCAGCAGGGTAGGGCCTGGTAAGGCAGAGGGAGGAGAGGCATCTTAACACTGCTTATCAGGAGGTTTGCAGAGTGATGGTTTAGGAATGAGGTGTTGGGCTAGGGGGGGGGGGGGAGGAGGGAGGCCAGGGTGTTGGAATGCAGGTTTCAGGGTAACCCGGTGGCAGAAATCACGGGCTCTAAGGTTTCAAAGTTCTTCTCCACTTGGGTCTGAGTTCCCCAATGACAGGATGGGAGAGCCTTCGAGCCCCGCTGGGAGCAAGACAGGAAGTGAAGAGAGGGGGATTGATCTAAGTCTTGAAGTCTTGGGCCCTTACCAAGGCATCGCCTGACGCTCCCTGAGTCAATAGCACAGGCTCTAATCTCGAGAGGCTGGGAACTAAGGGCAGGTGGGTCAAACAATGAGGGTCATGGCATAATAAGATCACAAACCGCCTCGAACAAGCACATGGAAGCACAACTTCACTCGAAGGTGCTCCATCATCCCTGGCTGGCTCAACACAAAGTGCAGCCGGACTTCCGGCTTCTGACGCAGGCGCGTTTACGTGTGGGATGCTTCAGAACGGTTCAGGGCCCCCTCACGCATTCTGGAGATGGAGTAGACTTCAGGCATTCTCAGGCCATGGAAGCTCAGCATGAGATTCTACAGGGATAAGCTCAATGTAGAGGTCTTGAGCGAATTATAGAGAGAGAGAGAGAGAGAGAGAGCGAGAGAGCCCTCAGTCCAGGTGCTCACAAACGTGGAGCAGTTTAGCCGTGCGCCGGATTTCTTTTCCTTCTGTGTCGCTTCTGCCACTCGGCAATTTGAAAGGTCAGAGCTGTTGTTGGTTTGTAGGCTGAAACAAGGACCTATATTCTCTCGGCTTGCGCGTGATTTTACGGCATGTAAATGGCCCTTCGTATGACGAGTTCAGGATGCAAGCAGGCTGTCAAGTCCGGGCTCTGCAGTCGGATCTCACCGAGGTAGCGCGGCAGCTAGATCACCGCAGCCTGAGCAGAGCCTTGATGGCATGCAGTGAAGGAGTAGTTGGATCAGGGGATTAAGGGATTCAGCCCTCGCAGTAGTGGGTGCTGGGATGCGCTGGATGGTGCTGGGGTGCCGGCTGTGGTGCTATTGAAGTCTCCTTTTTGTTGGAGCCTATAGGCCACAACCTCTTATGCAGGCATTCGCGATGCTTTCTTCATGCTGGATCAAAACTGCCCGGAGCCCCAGTGCACACCCTTCGCCTCTGCGCAGCTTTCCGCAACTGATGTGCTGCTTGGGCTAGCAGCTAGCTGTGGCCATGCGCTTGCCGTCCGTCGCCCCTATTGCAAAATCCCATTCGTGACTGCAACAGTTTGCAAACCCATAGTTGCCGTTGTTTGCCACATATTTAAAACGTTCATGCTTCGATGCCCTCCGTCCAACCGGGCAACATCCAAATTGCCCCAGCTACCCAGATGTCACCGAAACAGACCTTAGCCGGAAGCAATGCGTGCCTGAGGTGATGGCATTCTGGACATGGAGGAGCTGTGTCGAGGCACTGCGTGTGGGATCCACGGGCCTTGAGGAAGCTTAGGATACACTGCAAAGCCGCTTCCTGCAACCCGCCCTTCAGGGATGTATAGTCGTTGGATGGTAGAAACAAGAGCTTGGGCCTGGGATGCACGTATTGCAGGCTATGCCACGGCCTTCCACCCAGACGATCCTGGAGCTGTCTCCGAGGCCTCAAGCCACCCCATGTTCCAGAAAGAAACCCCAAACTGCCCCCAAGATAAAGCGATTGGTGTTGCTTGAGCGTCTGAATCGCCTAGGTCTAAGCCTCAAGATGTTGCTACATTCTGACCCCCCCCCCCAATGAGAGCTCTCGGGATTTGGCGGGCCATCGGCTATGCCCCTTAGAGAAAACAAGAGGGAGCCCCGAGCCTGCCACAGGCAGAGGTGCAGGAGATCTTCTCCTACTTGGACCTTGACGGATCTGGAAGGAGAAAATTGGGTCCGCTGTCTCTGTAGGGGTACCGGGAGTGTGGGGTTCCGTGGTGTTCACCTATGCAAAGTTCAGAAACCGATTGCTGTGGAGCCGAAAAGAAACCATGCCAAGAGATCGAGCCGTGAAGGTTCTGGACACAAACTTCCCAGGTGCAGACATCATAGGCATTCTTAGGTCACTCCGAAATGAATACAATTCACCTGTGCTGCAGGATCACCTTCACTGAGTTCTGCGCCGCAGGCCTTGCAGGGTTTGCACCAAGAAGCTGCTGCACACTGGCGCGCTAGTTTACCGGGCAAACTTCCGCGGTGGGTTAGGTTAGGGTCCTGTTCTTGCATGTGTTGGTGCAGCCCGAGTCGGTCCGAGTCAGTTGGGTATTGAGGGAATCGGGATGGTCGGGGGGCGTGAGTGCAGACATTGTGGAGGAATGAGGTGAAGCATGAAACATGTTGAGTTGAGCTTTGGGGGCAGCTTGCTACCAGAGTTTCTCAATGAATCTGAGAGGACTTGGCGAGGATGGCTACCAAGACGAGCATGCGCTTCGCCTTCACACTTCGGGAACGTCTTACAGTAATCGCTACAGAAACATAAACGACCTGCATGAAGGTCTGGAGGTTGTGAACCTGGCTGTCTACGGTGCAGTTCCGAGGTACACTGGTTGGTAAATCAATATGATGTGTTTCTGAGCTCTTGTAGAGTATGTCGCTGGCACTGGCACAAGCAAGCAAGGGCGGGCCCCAGGTCCGATAAGTGTAAGAATCCAGATCTGGCACCCTCGAACTGTTCGCTGCTGGGTCAAACCTCAGGCTTGTTTTCACTACTCGTAGTCTCATACCGGGTAAACAAAGTTATACAGTTACATTACATATCAATCTGGTACCGTCTTTGGTGAGTGTATGTAGGGGTTCCTTTATGGATGCTGGCATGTGCGTAAGGGGTCTTCCTTGTTGAGGATCCTTGCTATAAAAGATTTACGTCTCACATGCAGAATATGTATTTTTGTAGGGCATTACTAAAATCGGAGGCCTTCTACCGTTCATTGCAGTCCACTGAACCCTTCAACCCATAAGAGATCCATATCGGTTTCTCAAGTTCAGCTTCGAGACCAAGGTGCTTTGGTCGGCGTTCAAGACTTTCGACATCCACGATGATGGGCAGATCTCCAAGGAGGATTGCAGCTCTTAGAGACTCTCTGGGCTCATCATACAGGGCAGCGCGCATTGAGCGCCGGGATGCGTGCCCCACACCCCTGCAAGAAGAATCGGTTGGTTTAAGTGACGCTGTAGCCAGGGACCTACAGCAGCTGTCCGGAGGTGTTGCCTGGTTTCGCCCTTGGCCACCGAATGAGGTGTCGTAACGAAGCGGGTAAGAACCCAGACAGCAAGGACCTTGCGCAGAGTTTTCCTCTTGGCCAGGGTGACATTCCTGAGCATCGCTCATCTTCCAAATCGTACTAGCAAAGAGTTACAGAGATAAAAGAAAAAGTAATGCAAGTCGTCTCCTGACAGAAACCTCAGAAAAGTAGGAAGGGCCACCTGAGAGAGCAAACGGCCATGAGGACGGTGGACAAACCTGACAAACCAGGCCAAATAGGAAGGACAATCCCAAAACAGCTCAAGCCACAAGCACTTCGGGAATGGGCTGGAGGGGAAGGTTCATTCCTACGGAACAACCCTGAAGCCCCTAGGCATGCATAACGAGAGGGCTTCTGTGAGTTTACGTTTGCTTTGTTCCTCTTGCACTGGGCAAGTCCCCGAGCTCTCCGAGTCCACGACAATGAATGCTGAAACGAAACTTGCCTGTTTGGAGATTTGAAAATTCGTAGCCCTGCAATAACAAGTGCCCTCACAGTCGGCTTAGGTTTACAAGCAGACATTTTGTAGCCTTTAAGTCTGCTTCGAATCCGTGATAATCCCTGATTGGCAAACCCCAGGAGCTTCGGCAAGTGCTACAAAGGGCCGACATCACACAGGCCCCTTTGCTTTCAGTGATTTCGAGTGGAGGCAAAGCTCAGCAGCCGAAGAACTGTATTCGTCAACCCGCTTTTCGGGCCTTGCAGAACAAAAGCAATGCCAGAACGAGTTCTGGGTTGGAGGACTTCGGCTTCAAAGCATTCGGGTCTTGTTAAGCCTCGAGCAAGAAGCCTGCAGCCACGCCAGCCCCTAAAGCTCGCGGATGCTTGCGGTTTGTGAACTCACGCTTTGGAGGTCTGGACGTCCAGCGTTTGTGAGGAGGTCTGGAACTTACATAGACTTAGGGGCCAAGAAGCTCGCGCTGAGGGCCATAGGCATCCAAAGGCTTTTGGTCGCTTTTGACTATGACATGTGTTTCTGAGTGTCCAAAGCTTAGGGGGTGCGTTCGGGACTGACATTTCAGGGTTTGAGGATCTGAGCTCGAGGCCAAGGAAACAATTGGACACAAAAAAGCTCCCAACCAAAGCTGCACTACGTTGCGCTCGGATCTCGCTGCTCCCAAAATGCTGGAGCCTTTTGCCCTGGATGTCCTGCCTCTTGGTGGGGTGAAGGAAGTTCGCTTGTCACTTGTCACTGCCACCAACTGTTTGTGTTTGGTGGGGACGCGGGGGCATGCTGGAGACTAGAAATTTACTAGAGCCTGCGACCCGACTGCTGCTTTGAGTTCAGGGCCCAAGAATTGAGTCGAGCGTCCCGCGTCGTCCTTACGCAGCTCCTTCGACAACCCAAAGCTCCACCTGAGGTAACAAAAATCATCAGAAACAACGCCCAGAAGCCCAAATGCCCTTGAGCATCCTTTGTCCGGGCTCCGAGTTTCTGCAATGCTGGAACACGACACAGTGCCAACAAAAAACTGTGCCTGTGCACGTTTGCGACCGACAAATAGAGCCCAAACGCACGATCTGTGAGATCAAGCCACCATCCGCGTAGTCTGTGCAGCTCGTACCACTGCGAACATTTTCCCTCCAAACAGTGTGCTTGAAAGTGGTTCAGGTTTGAAATCATCTCTGCGCACTCTGAACACACATGGGCGGCATCTTTGCCAAGCCAAAGCCTGTTGCTCAGGTTGCCGAGGAAGTGGTACAACTTTTTGGGAGCGGCTCCGATAGCATCACCTCTGCAAATATGACATGTGTCCTCGCGGACCTTTCCAGGGTCTTGTAACACATATTCTCGCCTGTTTTCTGAGAATGGCTTTGTGGGGCTTGCCAAGTATGTGTTGTCTGCCCCTTATGCAACTAACCTGCCAGGTGTTTTGCAAGGGCTTGTCGTGGGGTAGAGTCTAGACTAGAAAGTTAAGTGTTTCAGTGTTGGTTGCTGGTTTTGTACGGACTTGCGAAGACGGAAGATTTTTCCGGGCTCCTGGGTCGGTCGGGTGGGATGGGCTTGGGTTTTTTCGGATTGCCGCATCGGCTCCTCTAGAACAAGACTTGGTCACAGGGAGTTGGAGCCGTTTGACCTTGACAACTGAGGTATCAACTTCGATGAGTGGCCCGGCTTGTACACTCGGGGCGGTGTTGGCACTAAGCTTGCTTCCGAACTCTATACCCCTGGTCTTTCGCCTCACCACCATGCAAAGCAAACATCTAGATATGTGCATGGACACTTCAGCGGGCGCTGGAGGTGGCTGACACTCATGCGAGAGTCCTCGGCCAGACACAACGAGCCGCACGCCTAGATGGGTGGATTCAGCACATTAGGCCTTGGCCTACTAGGACGCACGGACGGGTGCACGGATGAGCGGTCGATTTTGTTCTTTATGCATTTGTTACATATAGTGTTGTATAGTCGTTAACACACTGTCTTGCCATACGATGTCTTGGCACGCAATGCATGTTGATGTAAGCCAACTCGGTAACGCAAAGAATGTACACATGTTTCGAGCACGTGGGGGAAAGCTTTGGTGTTGGAACCCCGGATGGTCGGGCCCTTGCTTCACGGCCACAGCTCGGTTGAGTTGACAATGTCAATCGTAGTCTATGAACAGCTTCGCAAAATCCAAGTTAAAGGCCCACAAAAACTACAGTGTCCGGGCCGTTTACTTAAATCTTTCTCGAGGGATCTAGGCACCGGTCATGTGTTCTAGTCATATATTTGAGTGAGCAATCGGTTTAGCCAGTAACGCCACTACGTGCTCGATTCTTAGCCTGCGCATTCGACAACCCTGATCGTGTGATAGAAGGACGACTTGAAAGGTTTTTGAGCTTCAGACCGGAACCTGAACCCAATGCATCCTGAACACAACTCTCTTGCTTTTCTAGAAGCGTTTGCCATATCAGGGTCGAACATTAGTGCTCTGAACCTTCGGACTTGCAGCCCCCCGAACCGCAACCAAGAAACCTGCAGGATGTCTCCGAAGCGCTTCGGAAACAGCTTGACGTCCTTGCCAGAGCCTGGGCAGAGGGGTTGGCGCGCGACATGTGCTGTCCATGCAAGCTCAGATGCAGAAGGGTGGCCTCCTTCCATTCAGAACACTTCTCAGCCCATTTGTCCTCCAACCTCCCTGAACCCAGTAACTCTTTACATCTGTTGCTGATACTGATGGGTTTAGGGTTAAGGGAGCAACGCGGATGATACTGATATACGGTCCAGTCCCATCATATGATTGCGGAGGCTGGGTACATCCAGCTTTCAAGTCGGCCGAGAGGCCTGCAAAGATATTTAGGATGCCGCCGTTGAGGGATAGTTGGAAGAGAGAGTTGATCATGCACCAGTGCGCTCAGAATCTCGAGTTTACGGACCGATGCATCTGCCAACTTTCATTCCCTTGTGCCTGCTCCATGATGTCTGCACCCTTCGCGATAAAATTCGCAAGGCCATGACGTCTCAGCCCCTTTGGCAGGACTCCGCCGAGCGGACCGAAAACTCGGCCGACAATTCGAAGAACCTGGAGGTGTCGCCTGAAGAACCTGAAGAGCCGGCTGCAGAGCTGCTAGCCGCGACAGTGCAACCAGCACGAGGCACGTTCAGCGTGGGGATGGCGAGTGAAGCTTTCGTCCTGGGCATTCGGCACAAGAGCAGCACTCACTTGCAGAACAGGAGGGCCTGGGAGCTCGGAGCTCCGCTGCAAAAAGCGTAGTAACTCGAAGCACTACAGAGCCTGCACCTGATGAAGCTCCCATCAAGGCTTCAGGATTGAGGGCAGAGCCAGCAGAGCCACAAAGATCTTGCAATTTGGGTCCCAATTTGGATCCCGTCCTTCCCTGCCTTAAAAGACTCCAGGTTCCAACGAATGTTGTGCCGGAGGCCTGCAGAGGACAGGAGTGTTGCACTAAAGTTAGGGAGGGATCTCGTCCAGAAGCTTGTTGAGGCAGGTTCAGGCTCAGGCACCCACGGGCCTGCGGTTCTTGCAACTTGCAACTGCGTAGGCTGATACTCGCAACGGGCTTCAGTTGCAAGACCTCCTGCTACCTCCGAAAACTCCGCCATACTCCCTGTCCGCCCAATACTCGTAGAGAAGGGCTCCTTCCACATTTTCGGGTTAGGGTTCCGAAGTGACGTGCTCAAAGCCTGAGGGCTCGCCAGGATATATCGGAGCTTGAGTGGACGACTGCGCTAGACGGTCAAGCGACCAGTGAGAGACGCCACTGCCGACTCCACTGCAAGCCTTGCAAGCTCCACTTTTGCAAGCAGCGCCCTATGATTGCATATTGTTAGAGCACTGTCATGGCCTAGCAAACTTGCCAGCAGACCTGCTTGGCGAAATCAGGCAGTGCAAGACGGGGCCAGTTTCACAATCTTATTTGCAGGGGTTCGGGCGCGGACGTTGGAGCGGGGAACACGGGGACTTCCACGTTATGTGCATTCATCAGCCCCCAGCTTGAGAAGCACACCTGGTTGCAGTGAGCTAAGAGGTGCGCTCCTTCCCGCTGAGCCTCCGCATTTTAGCGGCCTATTCGCGGCTCCATTTTCCGATCCCCGCAATTCGAGTTGGACCCCTTCAGCAGGCGTGCTGCAACCTTATTGTAGCCGGTCCAGCTCCTGGGCATTCTCTGACTCTGGCTTCCCCTGCACCTCACCATAGGTCCAATGAGCATACCAGAGCCCGCGGGAAGTTAGACGGAAGAAAGCTCAATTGGAGAAGCTTCCATGCAACACGTGGCAGTCTGCGGCTTTCGGTTTGCAAGGTTTGGCCTGAGACACCCTAAACCCGAATACTAAGGTAGCAAGGTGTGAGACTGCACCGTGTTTGTTCCACCCGAGCCCCTGCGCGTCCACCAAAAAGCAGGCTGCAATGCCATTTTGTGCGGGACCTCTGCTGCAGGTTTAGGGTCCTAGGGTTTTTTGGTTTCGGGTTGAAAATAAGCAAGTGCTTGGACCCCGGCTGCTTCATTCAACAGTTGACGATCTAGAATCTAGAGGCCATCCGCGAGAGGAGACTGCTGACTTGATTGAGTATATAGGAATTGAAGGACTGCACATCTCCGCACGGTTCTCTTGTGGCGGCGTCAAACACCCCTCAGCCCTTGTAGCAGTGGATATTCAACATGCAGCTTTGTTCTACTACGAGGCGATAGGGGGGGCAGGACTTCGATCGGCATGCAGTGGGCTGAGTTCCGCTCTGCTAAAACCCTAAGCTCTGCGCGTGCTCAAACCAGTTCGGTGCAACTTTCAATTCATGGCGGTACCTGCCGCGCCTGCATGAGCGAAGGTCTCTGCGCTTGAGGAACGCAACCCCCCCCCCCCCCCCAAACAGAAGACAAATTGGAGCACCGCTCGCCAGAGAGTGTGCAATTCTTAAATCCCTGTCCTTTCAGGTTGAAAACAAACGCAACGCACATGACACCATCCAGCGGGCAAAGCGTCATCTCCGGATTCGGATACCGTAGCTTTGTGGGACGGCTGGCATCATCGGCAGCGGTTCAGTGCGCAAAGCAACAACCCGGCAAAGCGCTACAAAACCCAACTGTGCGTCGCATTCGAAGCATAGGTACCTGCATCTGACCCATGTCGTGAGAGACGGGCAGAGACCTTCGCATAGAGGCGCAGCCAACGTCGCTGTGCCTTTTTTCAGAATCAGAACTAGTTCTAGCACACCAGCAACTCGAAGCCCTGACGCCCACCTTGTGACGCTCCCGAGCCAACCAACCCCAAATTCAAAATTCCCACCAGCCAGGCCCTCCACTTTAAGAAGCGGGAGCCAAGCTTTCGATCAGAACCTCCCTTGAGCCAAAGTAGGGGGGTGCCAGCATGGTCCCATGACCAACCCTTGAAAGCCCCGCCGGGCAAGTCAAGGCCGTGTTGTTGGGAGCATGCCTAGAACTGGGGTTTTGTCGAGCTCAAGGTTTTAGGCATGTTTTGGCACAGTGTGCTTTCAGATGTACACGAATATGAGCAGTTCGGAGCAGTTCTGACACACTGACTCCTCAACACCCATGGCCCCAACGCAGGGCGATGCGCCTGACCTCGCCCAGCGCCCAATCCTGGTCCAGGCCCCAGGTTCGAATTTCTGGCTCTCCAGCTTTTGCTTTTGATGGTCTCGGCTCATGGCTTTTTGTTTGAAGCTTCTGGGGCTTCTGGGGGCTTGGCTTGCAGTCTTGCGCTTGACACTGGGGACTCTTTGGTGGACTTTGGCGTGCATTTAGATTTGTTGGTTTCATGATGCTCAAGAAGGGAGACGGCATGGACAAGCTGTTCTTAGGATTCGCATAGAGCACCCGAGTGTCTTCGAAGACATCGGCTTCCCTGGTAAGCTAGGACTTCGGGATCTTCAGGGTGGGCCGCAGGCTGTTCAAGCTGACGCCGTGCTTTGGTAACGGATGTTTATAGGATTTCTCAACAAGAACCCGCTGCGAAGCCCCAAAATCGTTCAAGAATCCCCATTGCAGACCTGACAAAGCCACGAAACTACCAAACCCCAAAGCAAGAACAAAAAACCTGCGAGCGTGAGCATCTAAACGCCGAAGGTCATAGACCTCTAAACTCCAAACCCCCTAAACCCACTAAGGTACGAACTGAACTCCCTAAGCTCCCAACCCCCCTCCCAACCCCCCTTCCCTCCCCCCAACCCTCCCAACTTTGCGAAGCCTCCCAACCCCTAAAGATGCAACCCCCTGAAAGCCCTAAACTCCCAGGCCGGTGGGGAGGCCCAGCAGCCCCGCCTCCTTGCAGCGGCCTTCACCCGCATCCCTGCGACCAGCCTCGGCAGCCTCTTCGGCATCGACGCTGGGCGTTTCGCTTGTTGTCGCGTTTCCCGCTTTTCGGGTTTGAAGGGCTAGTTGGTTTCCAGGTTTGTTTTGGCTTAGGTGGTTTATAATGGTTTATAGCTTATGTAGGGTTTCATGGCTTAGCGGTGTGAGGGTTTCGGGTGAGGGAACAAGCTCATGGGTTCTTGGTGAGCTGGCATGACAGGCCAGGAAGCAACAATTCTACGCAAGCGTGCCTCTGTGCGGCGAGAATGAAACCAAGAAAGGTTCGGAAAGGAGGAGCTCTTGGCTCTTGGCATTGAAAATGATAGCCAGTCGGACATTGGGTCCACCGCGATGGGAGATGACAAGTAACTCACCGCTACTAAAGGTCCTGGCCATGTCGGCCAAGAACGCTGAGGGGTAGTTGTCAACATTGAGGCCTGTGTCGACTGCTACGTCCCGGCGGTGGCAGGCAGGTGCTTCTGGCGTTCGCAGGTCTAAGGAGATCTCGATAGATCTCGGATGGCACCAAGGCATTCGCATGGCTAACAACGAGGAGGCCAGACAGTTCACCCTCTGCAAGGCCCTAGGTCCCCTCTAACTCCAGCGCTTGTGGAATACATGCATGGTGTCAAATGGCCCAAATGCATATCAGATCAAGGATATCAGTCTAAGTATGCATGGAGCTGATGTCTTGACAGTACACTAGACATGTCACGTCACTCACTCACTCACACGCACACACACACACACACTCACTCACTCACTCAAGAACGTGCAAATCGCCATCAGGCCATAAGTTTGTGCAGACAATGGACAGGTCTTGCCATCAGCCGCAGGCTTCAAGCTTCTTGTCGATCGCTGCTGTCGTTTACAGGTCCGAAGTCCGGCAAAACGCGCTTTGCCAGATATCCACGACATTTGTCTGAGAAGAGTGACCCGCACCAGTGCCTAGGGCGTCCATGCCCGAGTGCTAACATTATCGATGATAACGTCCATGTTGCCAGTGCATCCAGTTCGCATTGGAGCAGACCGGCTTCCTCGGGCCCATTCGAACTTCACGAAGCCAAGTCCTGCCTCTGCATGTCCAAATGACGTGTTTTCCTGCGCTGTTCCGATTGCACCTGAACCGTTCTGGCTTGGAAAGTTCAAGGTTTTCCATGTCACTATACTTTTCCCACGACTGAGACGAAATTTGCGGTTTGTGTCTGGGTGTTTCTGTGTAAAATCACGGTTGTAATTGTTTGATGTCCTCCTACCTCCTGGCTTTCTTCGGCCTAAAACAGACTTACTAAACCGAGTCCAGGACTGCGTCACAAAGTTATTTGGGGCCTTGCTTCGTAAGGAACCAAAACAATTTAGATGCTCTTGACTTCCTTGTTTGCGGTAACGGCCTTTAACGCTTGAGCCCATCAGCCGTGTTAGTTCACACACAAGTCCACCCGAAATAGCTACATTGAGTGATCCTTGTGTAAATGAGTAATCCCGAAAAACTAAAGTTATCATCGGTTTGCGATACAAAGGCGAGTGCAACTTTACACCGGAGGCCTTAGCAATTTTGCCATGTGAACGTGGGTTGTTTCAGTATGCTGTTCGTGCAGATCGCGCATTGCGTACCACTGCATGCTTCCACTGATCCCTAGATTCCTGCCGCGTGTAGTTGGCGTTGGTGTGGCATCCTCCACACTGAACACAGAATGTCATGGATCGGTTGGCCATGTCACGGCATAGCGCCAACGTGCATATGTTGGGGCCTTGGGTATTGGGCATGATTGTTTGCGAAAGGTCTATCCATAATATCCCGTTGAGGGTGGTTTTTGTGTGTGGGAACACCACAACAAAGCGTGATTTGCCTAGGAAGGGAAGTTCTGGCGGCTCTGGGAGACGTGGGATCCAGTCCACACCACTCCGGCGCAGCGGCAGCAAACTGACCACCAAGACGCTCCAGGCTGGCAAGTCTGCTCCACTAGGGGTTTTGAGATGGGGTGTACCTGGCGACGGCTTTTGCAAGGTGTCAGAGGTCCTGTTGCCCGGGTTTCATGGTTTTCGGGCGAGGTACAGTAGGTTGACCGAAAAGGGGGCTTGGTCGGAACTCAAGATGAGCGCTGCTTGCAGATCCTGCACAGCCGCCCTTCACACGAGCCGGCAACCTCTGTGTTTAAGTCCTGAGTCGTTTTCTGGCAGGGCACAGTAGGTGGCCGAAAACCGGGGCTTCGGTCAGAATTCGAGATGAAAGGCCCGAAGCACTACTCGCAACTCCTGCGCCGCCCTTCACAAATATCCTGCAAGACCTGTGCTTAAGTCGGCAAGGTGTCCCTTCAAGCGTGCAGGGGTTCCTGTGAACAAGACATTTGCATGACCCGCTAGATCGCGAGGCTTGGGGCGAGGGCGACTCCCAGGACCTGCGACCGTCACCGACACGCGGCTTTGGTAGCCTGAGCCCGCAGAACTGAATGGATAACCCTCGAGAACAACAAGAATGAACAATGATAAGCATACGAATATTCACGAAAGCTAGCGGAACTAGGCTTTAGTTACTCTCTTCTTTAGCAGGGGAACCTGTCAACTCTGTCGGAGTCGCGATTTTCTTGATAATATCGAGGAAAATGGGGAGGGGGGGGGGGGTCTTGAATCAAATGATTTGAAGGCTCGCCATTCATCGAATCTATAAAGTAATTCTTTTTAAGTGCCTTTTAAGCCTTGAAAACAGGTGGAGGCTTGTGGCGATAGATGCGCGGTCGCTTCGTTATAGATGCAGTCTGTGTGAGCTCCGCGGATCTGGGTCGATCGCGGTCTCCGTGAGTGCTTGTGGTATTGGTGGTGGAGTGTGGAATGTGGTGCTCTGTGGTAGTGTTTATGGTGTTGGTGTGTGGTGGAGTGTGGTGGTGGTAGTGGTGGTAGTGGCGGCGGGGGTAGTGGTGTTCGGTGTGTCCAGGCTGTGTCCAATCCATATTGGCAGCAATCCAGGTTAGGTTTCGTTGTCCTCGGCTGTGCCCCTCAGGCACCAATCATAGTGTAATCTTCTTGATTGCATCTCAGAATGGCTGCACTAGTAGTGACTGTAACATCTCGAAGCTGCTTGGAAACCTATAGCAAGCCTCAGGGAAGTTCCTCTTCGAATCTCCGCAAGAGAAAGTCTCAACCTTAGCACACGAATTTGAAATTCCCTGTTGAAACTCAGAATCGCATGTTGTTCCCCAGGCTTCGACAGGGTTGCAGTTTAGGCCTTTTGTGTCAGGCCCGACTCTAAACCAGTCTGGGCTATCGGATGTTTACACAGTGTAGAGTTAACAGTCGCGCAGGGGTGGCCCGAGGAACTCGTTGAAGGGCAACTTCGGCTTCGACTTCGACAGCGAGACGGGCGACGATGGCAAACCACGCGGGCACGAGTTCGGCTGGAGTGCGGCACATGAGGCGTGCAGCAAGGGCCGCCTGGCATTGAACCGAAGGTTCTGGGAGAGCACGTATGATTGATCCGATTCGGCGGGGCTTCGGAAGAACGTCGTTGAAAATCAGTTTAGTGGGTTTTTCTTCGTCACCCTTAAGGTGTCCAAGGTGCCTTCTCTAATGTGCGCTATAGAAGGTACACCTGTACTTGAGGACCATGCTAGCCAAGGGTGGAGTAGCAGTCCCAGGTGACGTCACGGATCTCAAGAGATTCTCCCGCGGGGCGGGCCTTAGCGTTCGCTGCGCCGCGGGCAACTCCCTTCTGCATGTTGCTGCGCGCAGTGGTCATTTCGAGGCCCTGACTCGAAATAAGTTGTTTTCTCGGGTCGTCTCGACAATCGATTCGGCCTGGTCCATTGAGTACGGGGACCGCACAGCTTGCCGTGCATAGGACGTGCCAGCTTCAGTTTGTACATAGACCTTTGTTGGGAGGTCGTGGTGTTTCATGGCCCCAGGGTTGGACGCTTGCTGGTCTAGTCTACGTTCTGCTCTTCTATTGGAGGCTGAAATGCACCAAGCATACGACTAGAGGCAGCGGCGGCCATGGGCTGTGGCTTTTGATCCGAAAGCTAAATCCTCAGGGCCCGAAATCTCTCAGCTTCATATTTTCGCTACAGGTTTTTTCAAGGCTGGAAGATAGCTCAAGTTGAATTCGTGTGCTCAAAAACCTTGCCATCCCACAATACAATACAGGGTAATCCCGACCAGCAGCACTGGCTGAACTTAAGGGACATCTAGCACAAGCATAGTCTTTGGCATTCAGAAACCTGAACTCTTGGAGCCACTTGTCTTTAAGGCCCCAAACCCGTTCACAACGACAGCCTCCCCAAGCCCTCTGTCGTGCCAGGTCGTGAGGTTCCTCCTCTCCCAGAAGCAGGCCCGTGGGAGTGCTGCGGGGTCGAAATGGGAAGCTAGGTCACTTGCCTGTGACCACCATCCGTGCCCTCCACACGCGGACCAACCCCTTTGCCTGCCCCGAAACAATCCACGGGTTGGGAGGAATAGCCAAAAAAAGCCTTCAAGATCCTTGTGGAACGGGCACTACTGGAGAGGCTTTGAAATGGTGTCTCACGCACGACCCAAAGTGGTAACTTGAAGGACATTGAATCCTTGCCTGCCTTGTGCGAGTGTGAGCATCGAACGCATCGGCCTCTTAGCCCCCGGAGCTTTCCAGTTATCCCAGTCGCGGGCACCTGACACCAAAGCGAGATCCCCTAATTCTGAAGTCTGAAACCTGAACACGCCACAAGTGCAAAAACTTGGAGCCCCAACTGAAGACTTAGTGACTTGGCGGTTTCCTCTTGGGATGTCAATTTCGACGTTGGTCTGCAGCTCATGCAGGTGAACATGAATGGCAGGAACAAGAGCTTTGGATCTCTCTGGAAGGCATGTTGCTCTTTGAAGGGTTGCGTCCATCAGCTTGCGTTCCAAGACCACTTGTACGCTGCACAAGCACCATTTACTTTGCTGCGTGTAGAAGGGGGCCTTTTGAATGTCGAGAAAGCCTTAACTTAGTCTGGCAACATGAGCCGCCACTGCAGCAACAGCCTGCTGTTTCCAAATCACGAAAGAGGGCATGTAAGTGACGCTGTTAAGAAGATGGTTTTTTGTCAGCTCCCAGTGATGCAAGACTACGAGTCGGCAGCCGTATATACCATACCAGACCCTAGCATACCTTAGCAACCTTAGAGCCAAAAAAGGTTGACTCCTGACCCACAAACCAAAGGAATGGGTGGACGCCTTTGATCTGGGCAGCCATCACGGGTTGCGAGGAAGTGGCCTCACTGCTCATCCAGGACACCCACGCGGGCTCTCATGTCAACACCGTTGTCACATAAAGTGGGCTTCATGATCGGGGACAGGCCGGCTGTGATATCTTCGTGCGGGACGAGAAGGGGATGACGGCATTGCGACTGGGCTCTGTCTGGGGTTAAGGAGTTAGGAAAACATCCTGCCCGAGAGATAGTCTTTCATGTACACCCCAAGCCCTTCGAACCTAACAGTGGTTAGTGGTTGAGGGTGTGAAGTTGTGAGAGAAAAATGCAAAGGAAGCACATGAGGTCAAGTTGTGTTGCCCCACTCATGCTTCTGCGCTTTAAGCCGTCTCAGCCCAATGCCCATCCTGTTTCACTGCGGACAAGCATGTCTAACGTAGTCATGCGGTCGCTTGCTAGCATCGTCTGAGAGTCTGACCCTGATGGAACTACGTAGCTGACCACCAGCACAAAGCCCTGGCGCCTAATCATCCACCTATGCTTTCTACGAATTGAACCCAGACCGAAAGCGCAAACGCACTCCACACACCATACCCATAAACTGCACCTTGTGGGCTCAGAAATGCACGCTATCAACACACATCGAAACCAAAGCTGAGCTCCCGGCATCTTCAAACCAATAGTCTGGCCGGGGCTCCTGCGGGGAGGCTCGGCATCTCCCCAGTACATATATCCACAAGGCTCGAGACGAAATTCTTGTAGGAAGGATCTTGTATTGCATGGGGTTCCCCCAAAAACCTTGCACAGCTGCGTGCTGGGGATCATGAGCGTGCTCGTTTGCTGAGGATGTGGGCGGCAAAGCATGGTCACGAGGAGTTGGACCTGTCCGTAGATGTAGATGTCCCAAACAAAACGGGTCAAACTCACACCCCTTAGGCCTGACAGGACAATCGGACATGGTTCTTCATGCATCAGCACGGAGCCTGCTGGATCCCTGCAATGTAAGTACATCTTGCAGCGGCCCTTATTCTACACCCCGCCCCCCCGCCCGTTCGGAAACCAGGTGGGCCTCTCCCTTTGTCCAGCCTGCAGGAGGTCGCCAAGTTACTGCTGCAGGCCGGTGAGCAGACAGGGCGCAAGGACAGCTTGCATGTGCTTGCATCCTCAGGGTTGGTTCTTGCTGTGTTCTTTCGTACTGTTGAGGTCTTGCATCAGTCTTTATAAATCATTAGGCTTGAGGAAACGGAGTCGATCTCGAAGTTTGGGCTTTAGGCCAAATGAGGCCAAACTTTAGGCCTCTTGAGGTTGGACTTTCCGGGTCGGGCAAGGGCTGTCACAAAGTCGACCCCTTCAGACGACAGGTGAGAAACCATGGGGCTGCACAATGAAGATTGAGACCACACATTGTCTGAACCGCAAAACATGCCTTGCACCGGTCAAGTCGTTCCACTTTATGGATGTAGGGGTTTGGAGATTGGGGTTTTGTACAAGGCATGTGGTTGCCCTGGTTGAGATGATGTCAAGCCTCAGGACGATAAAGGCTGGCAGGCAGCCGACCACGCCAAGAACCACGCCGCCATGCTGACTTTGCTGGAGGCTTGTCATTGTTTTCGGCTCGGCGTGGAAGAGTTCCGTATGATGCGTTTTTGTAAGGTTTGAGGTTGAGAGCTGTAACTTCTATGCTTCATACCCCGATTGTGGGTACACGCCAGGGCGTTGCGAGCGTTGAGAGAACCTGCTTGGTTTGCCTGCGCGAGGCCTCTGCCCGGCTGAATCAGCGATTGCACCTTGGATTTGAAAAGGTCTCGGGTTCTATGAAGTGGCGAAGCTTTTCAGCTTCTCCTTGATTCCCATTGCCCAGGCTCGTGGGGGCGCAGCAGAATGACAACGAAGTTGTGGCACAATGCCTCAAAGCCGCCCATCTCTGATTGGCGAGAAGTTGCCTGCGGTGTGAGAATCTCTAGACCATGGGCCTTGTTTGGATAGCTTTGGCGATTTGACTTTCCGGTAGAGTCGGCAAAACTGCAGAAGTTTGACCGCTTAGCCCTGACCCGGAAAGCACCCTCACAGTGAGAAGCGCAGCGCCCAGCGAAGAAGCCATCCTTGTGAGCCTGGGAAGTGGAGCTGCTAAGCAGCTGGGCATGCTTGGCATCTTGAGACCACCAGATTCTGGAATCCGAAACCCAAATCCTGAAGGGAAAATTATCCTTAAGCCTGATGAAACCAACCTTTCTCAACTCCTCCGTGAATCCACCAGGAAGGTGCACAAGCAAACCACACGGATGACGAGGGCTGGAGCGCACTGCTGTGGGCCACTGGCCTGAATGTTCCACCT
This sequence comes from Symbiodinium natans, assembly GCA_905221605.1. Classification (NCBI taxonomy): domain Eukaryota; class Dinophyceae; order Suessiales; family Symbiodiniaceae; genus Symbiodinium; species Symbiodinium natans. Next base: position 658,816 of record CAJNDS010000780.1, read on the forward strand.
CCTTGGTTGAACTAGCGCTTAGGCATTGGGGTCTTCGTGTCAGAGCCCATGCCCGTCCCTTCCTTGATTCATTCAGTCGGATGCACGAGGAAGACCACGTAGCTGTAGGTGGGAAGGAGCTGCTCCTGCAGATTCTGCAGATCCCAAGGTCCCAAGCCGAACGCCCTAATTGCATACTGAGGCAACTGTGCACGGGTCGGCGTCTTGCGCCGCAGCTAGATGCCTGCTTTGGTCGAGAGTTGCGTGTGTCCTAAATAATAAGGCCGGCAGGTCGAGGCGGTGGATTTCAGCAAGGAATTCAGCGAGTGCTTATAGAGATGACTAGAAGGAGACAGTGGTTGGCTCAAGCCAATCCCACCACGTAGCGTAGCGAGGTGTCACTGATGCAGCTGCTGTTCAAGTGCGGAGCCCCAGAAACATCGGGCAAAAAGGTTGGCGGCGGAGCCTAGGCCTAGGCTAGGCTGTCTGGATTTCTGGCTTCTGGAGGGACATGTCCACTCTGTGCAAAACAAGCTGAAGTTTACATTATTGCTGGCCTGGAATGTTTTAGGATGCCCAAAGGCTCAGCAACTGCCAACTACCTGAAGACCCCCAATCCTTCGAATTCTGGGGAGGACCCTTCAAACCGATCTATACAGCATGCCCTTGCTTCCCTTGATCAATCAGTTGGCCTCACAGCGCCGCAGCAGGTATGGGGCGAGCACCCGGGTCCTGGAGGACTGCGCGTGGAAGGTGGACAACACCCAGCATCAGAACTGCAGCTCGGTCCTTCTTCGGTCGTTTATGGACTTTCAGGGTTCAGCTCCGGGTGTTGTGCGCACCTGTGTCATAGCCATGGAGCCAATTGCGGGACGGAGAGCTTGCGACTGACTGCACTTGTCCCAGGCCTCGTGAGGCCGAGTCGGGTCAACTGCTAGAAGAATCGGGGTGAAGCGGCCAACGAAGTCAGACACACCACCCCTTCGAGCCAGAAGTCTTCCGGAATTGCTGGTGAGATCTTTGTTTGGGCTCCTGTGCTCTATACTTGGCTTGCTGGGTGGCGACCGGACTGACTGCTAGTGCTGCTAGTTGCAAGGAGCAAAGCCGTGTACTGGCCTCTCAGAGATCGACAACGTTGTATGTCCGGGAACCCGCTTTCAAGTGCCGACTGAGGGCATGTGTCGGAAGTGCTGCGCGTCGCAGATGGGGCCAACGTGCCCAAGTCGCAAGACCGTGTGCGGTTTCCATGTGGGTGAATTATTCAGGGTGAACAGTTAAGAGGCTTCGTCGTGTCCTTTGGGGTCGCATTCGAAGCTGTGCATGCTGATCCGACTTCCCGTCCGCTATACTCCTGGAAGTTGATTATGCGGAGTCAACGTAGGTCGCACACACGATTGATCAACTACAAAGTGTTGCTTCTAGGCCGGCTGTCTATATACACTAGCACATCTTCTGTCGTTGGCCCTAGGGCCAGGAGTTGATTTGATTCGAACCATGAGAAGTATATATGTATGCCCAATAGAAAGCTTTCGCGCCGCAGTCAAGGCCCGGCTCCTTCTCTCTGCCGCCCGGGCTGACTGGAACGGCGTTCGGCAGGCGCACCGGAGCCCAGAATGGTGGTTGGGGAAGGTGGGAAGGCGTCTTAGGCGGCTTCGGTCCTTGCCTTTGTAGCCTGGGAAGTTCAGCTGAGGCTTCAGGCTGTAGAATCTTCCAAGGCGCGTCTGTACCGCAAGGGCACCTCAGTTGTGGCTAATAAGGCGGCTAAGGTGCAGGGGCGCGCGCGGGCGCGGGCCCGCACGCGCGCGCGCGCGGGTGTGCGTGTGTGCGTGTGTGCGTGTGTGCGTGTGTGCGTGTGTGCGTGTGTGCGTGTGTGCGTGTGTGCGTGTGTGTGTGTGTGTGTGTGTGTGTGGTGTGTGTGTGTGTGTGTGTGTGTGTGTGTGTGTGTGTGGGTGGGGGGGGGGGGTGTGGGCGTGGGCGTGTGCGCGTGCGTGCGCGTGAGTGTGTGTGTGGTGTGGTGTGTGTGTGTGTGTGGTGTGTGTGTGTGTGTGTGTGTGTGTGTGTGGGTGTGGGTGGGGGGGGGATGGGTGTGGGCGTGGGCGTGTGCGCGTGCGTGCGCGTGCGTGCGCGTGCGCGTGCGTGTGCGTGCGTGTGCGTGCGTGTGCGTGCGTGTGCGTTGAAGGCGCGAGCACAGCTCTCCACGGGCACATTGTGCTTACATATGTTGCAGCCATCTCTCACCTATCCACCACTCCATTCATCCATATATTCCGATTGATGCTCGTACAGGAACAATGCTCCCATGGTCAAACTCAGCACTCACTCGGGGCCCTATGTGAGTCATCGTTAGTCGTTGATTGTAGCTCCTCATTGTTGGGTCAGGTTTGCCCCGGGAAGCGCTAAGGACCACCAAGCCCGGTTTCCAGCGTATGTTGCAAAAGAACAGCTAGCGCTGCTGGTTGAAAAGATATATCCAGGATTTGTCCCTGCAGTTAACGCTGTCAGGGTGTTACTTCACCAAGTCCTGAACCCGAGATGTTCGATAGGCACGAGCAACTGAACAGAGTGTTGCTGTCCTTGACATGCCGAGGTTGAAGCAATGCGCCTTTGTGACAGCCCGAGTTGTGTGGAGTTGTGGGGCCTGGATCCTTGAAGTATATGCCCTCAGTTTCGACGTCGGACCCCAGCCTTCAACTGCAGAACTATAAGGGTGCTTGCGCGTAGGTTGCCCTATTACACGGGAGTGTCAAAAGTGCTACGAAACCTATGTTTTTTTTGTCGGGTGTCTACCCTACCCTAACCTAACCTACACGTGCTCCATTCCTGCATCTTTACAGCGACTCAAGTCACTGACATCGTTCTCTTTAAATGCAAGTGTTTTGGACATGCACGCCGAAGCTTGTGTCACCGTGTCTTGTTCCAGGAATGCCAAACATCCTTGTGCATAATGTTGTACAAAGAAGCAAAAACACTGGAGATACAAGTGTTTCGGGCATGTGAGCGCTTGTGACAGGATGTCTTGCTCCACATCCTTGTGCAGTATGTTGTACAACAACTAAGCACCAGTGTTTTGAGCCGCTGGCCCATCAGCCATCGACATTCCTCTGTAAACTCCCTTGGACAGCCCCCTTCGAACTTCCAAAAACCCTTGACGCTGGGGGAACCCATAGAGTCGTATATATATATATATATAATATATATATATATATATATATGTGTGTGTGTGTGTACCGGCTTGACATCTCTCAGAGCGGGAAGCTTGGGAGTCGTTTTTGTTTCGTGCCCAGAAGCCAAGGTGAATGCACGGGATCCATCAAGTCGGGACCCCACTGTTTCCAAGTTCCACCTCTGAAGCGAGGCGAGGTTGAAGATGTCGGGCTCTTTTTTGCTTCTTTGCCTTTGGACTCGCATGCATCCTGGGGATCCCTACACCACTTGCATGCCCCGCCCCCACGAGCTTGGCAGGCTCCAAAGGACGCTTGGGTGTTGTGGCGTTGCGGCTTTGGGCCTTGTAGGCTTCGTATTGCCGTATGGTGAGCTCAGGCCATCGCACCGCTATTTCCTGGGCTTCCAGCGCGGAACCCAGACTGCAGGCTGGGCGCAAAAGACTGCGAGATGAACGCAACGCAAAAAAATGAGCTGGCTAAGGCTCTGAGGGCTGACCCCTCAGCCCTGACCTTTAAAAAATAGGCCGCGCAGGCCCCTTCGCTCCAAACTTCTGCGGCGTTCACAGAGGGCCTCAGGGCCATTAGCCATGTGAGGGTTATGGGAGTCCAGACGGCTTCGGCAATTTTGAAGCGCCCGACCATGTGGCAAGACTTCCCCCCCCCCCCCCCCCTCGCCCACAACGGGGTCTGTCACACTGAGGCTATGGCCGAAACGACATCGTGCAGATGCTGGTGCCTGGATTTTCCGAGTTTTGTCCTTCTCTCCTGGCCCTGCGAATCTGAGAACCCCTAAGCCCCAAATGCACCGGCCTCCCAAAATGACTCGGCCTGAATGCTGGGCGACAGGCCTGTACCGGAAAGCTTCTGCCGTTTGTTGTTTTTCTCTCCGAATTTCGGCCTTTCCAGAAGGTTTTGTCAAAATGTGTTCGTGGGGGGGGGGGGGGGGGGGGGCGCTGCGTTGCATGGCCTCGCGCCTCATGGCCGTGGCGAGAGTTAGGTGGTTTACACGTACATGTACGAAACAGATCGAGATCCTCGATAGGGATTTGCAGCAGGTCCCATCAAACCTATAGTATGAATTTTCAAGTGAAAAGGCGCTCAACCAAGCGTGAAGAAGTCCTGCAAATTTTGATCCGCACGCCTTGTATTTGCTGAACGGGCTCCATGATCGCTGTGATTCGCGTCTTTTTGAGATGGCGATGCTTTCTAGGCCGCTAGCAGAATGCCAAGTTCAATCGCAATCGCGAAAGAAATTGCAGCACCGCGCTTCGCACAGCCTGAGACTGACACTGCGTGGGCCCATGCCCGCAGTGCAGCTCTCTCCCATCATCACATCAGGTGCGGACAAGGACAAAGAGCGCAAGAGCTGCAAAGGTTTGGCTTGGCATCAGAGGGAGCCGGCCCCCGCTGACCATATTCCGAGACGCCGCATGCGTAGCAGAAGGAAACTTGAAACTCCAGACCCCTTCTATCGTTGGTCCTTACCAAGAACCACACCCTGGACACTGTGTCCTGAGTTGCAAGCAGGCCTTCTGTAGGCCCTTCTTTTCGAAGCCTTCTTTCTCGCTCCAGGCCCTTCTTGTCCCCTCTTCTCACTCCCAAGCCCTTGGATGAGGTGCAGCAAAGGGCCGAAGTTGCGAGCCTGGATGCAGCTGCCTCGGAAAGGTGAATGTGGAACTCTTTGGAGGTTGGGCTTTTTAAGTATCAGGAGATGCCGATAGATGATTGTGATACCAGTACCAAGTTTGTTGTTCGGGGTCGTTTTGCTTTGGACTTGCAGCTCATGGCATCAGGCCCCAAGCATATGAACGAAGCCCTCTGGGCCTCTGGCCCTTAAGCCCTCTGATGTTGGTCTCAGGAACACAGCAGGTGCCTTCCTCGCACTATTCTGACACGAATTTCATAAAGTCTGAATCGAGAGAATTTTCCTCGGCGGGTGTCACAGACAGAGGATGCGGGCTGGACCGCGCTCCACTTCGCTGTCAGTGGCGGCTTTGTGGAAGTGGTGTCGCTGTTCTCCTACCTGTTTGTGCGGGTTGGCTCTGGCTCCAAAGTTTGCGGAGTCTGAAGAAGCGTCATAAGCCCGTCTTAGGTTTCGTTCATTGAGCTTGATCGAGCTGTTGTTCAGGGTTAGAGAGAGCGAGCGAGAGAGAGAGAGAGAGAGAGAGAGAGCGAAGCCATCTCGACAGGTTTGGTGTCCTGTCCCAAGGCGCCTGGGGGGGTGTGAGACACCAAGCTCTCGGTAGTTTTCGCCAGCGAAAACGGGGGAGGGGGGGGAGGGGCGCGCACTGTGCGAGGGCTTGCCCCTGCGAAAGAAATGGAAAGAGAGAGCAGCGAGAGAGAGAGACAGAGAGAGAGAGAGAGAGGAAGCAGAACAAAGCAAGAGAGCGAGCGAGCCAGGCTGCATCACGCCAAGGGCTCTTTGGATGCGAAGACCTTCGAAGGATGGGCTCAGGGATGTCCAGTGGCACGTCGAGGTCTAGCGCACGCGGCTTCGAGAAACAGCATGATATTTGAGCTCGCAGACTCGCAGCCTTGAGGCTCGTGCACGTCATCTGTCCTATGGTCAGGAGACTCACTTCTACACATGGCTGTGCAAGGAGATGACGCAACTGGGCTGATTATCCAATCCTCACTTGGAGGCTCATGCGTAGGGATTGCTATTGAGATTCAAGCTGCCAGCTGCTGCTTATACTCAAGGAGCTCCGCGTTCTGAGCAACGCACCACGATCGACCACCTGTTGAAGGGAACAGGAAACTGTTTGGCTTGCAATCCATCCAGACAACGTGTGCAAATCAGATGTACTGTAGCGACGCATTGAAGGCCGCCTCAGAACCTGCCACCGTGCGAAAGTCATCTCTCAAACAGCAGACATCGATGAAGCCATGAGTACTGAGGCCTCCATGATCCAGTTGCTTCTCGCCTCCTCCTCGCAAGTCCGCCTCCTCAGAATTTCAGGCTTCGCTTCTTGCAGATTGGGACAAGAAATCGCTAGACCCTAAACCCTGCATCTGAACCCCTCAGAGTTCTGACTCGGTCGATCATCTCACTTTGCGGCCGAGGGCAGTCGCAGCAGATGTCAGCAAATGTTGTGCTGTCTTGAGTTGTTGTGTCCCTGCGGGGGGGTGAGTCGTCCAGCTATGCGGTTGACAGAAATTCTGCCTCACAATCATCGAGGCATCGGATGCGGCGACGGAGACGGCTGCAGCAGCAGCCCAGCGGGGCTGTGCTACTCGTTCTGCACATCTTTTGTGTTACCCAATATTAGGAGCACCCATTTGGGTTTAGGTTTAGGAAACAGGACAGCTGTAGCTGAAGTACTCCATCTCGCCCGAGTGCGTGCTGCAGCTCCCACGGCCTCCTGAGCCCAGAGTTTCTGGAGGCTTCTACTCCACGGCAGCCCCTTAAAGTCCGAATGCCGAAAGCTTCAGCGATAGCCTCAAAACAATCTAAACGATCCCATGGCCCATGACATGCCGCGACCCGTAAATCGAGGCAAAAGCCTTGCACACCTTGCTCATGTACAAAGCCGACCCTCAGGCGCAAGGGCTTTTCAGGGGACTTCTTGCCGAACCCTAAACCCGGCCTGAATCCAGAATCTAGGATTTTCACAGGGGGTTAGGCCAACATATTGTTCAGGATCTTAGTCGTGTTATAAGCAGATGTGGAAGTGTTGGGCCTTGCATGGCCTTGCATAAATTTGCTTTGTGAATGAGGGCCGGCGTAGCGCATGTGACAGGGGGTCTTCGGATTATTGCAGGGCACCAGAGGCCGAACCCACCCTACGCCGGCTTGCTGGTGTTGGAGCTCAAGCCATGAAAGTAGATGGCATGGCGGGCGATGTTTGCCGGGCCACTCCAAAGGAGGGGCAGGAAGCCATGTGCCTTGTGGTAAGGCAGCCGACACTGTGCAAGTACTTTGCACAGGGCAGGTGCACGTGGGGCGCCTTATGTCGATTTGCCCACTTACCCATGAAGGCCCCGAGCATGTACCCTGCTTCAGCCAAGCCCGGACGATACAAGACCCAGATCTGCAGACACCGGGCTGATTTTGCTAGAAAGTTTTCAACTTCGAGCTTCCCCCTTGGCCAACATACGCTGGACTGAGCTAGGCACTCACGTGAACCAAGGATACTTCATGGAGGGCCATTGTCTCCGAGGTGCTGGCTGCAGCTTCTCTCATGGGCTAGATGTCATCTATCCTCTCGCTTCGGAGAACCCCTGGCTGTTCTTAGCATCACTTTAACGCTTCTTTCCGGGTATAGGAGGCACGGGCAAGGAGCGTCTGACCGCATGGCCTAGCTTTACGGGTTGGTTGAAGAAGTTGAGGACTTGAAGGGACTTAGTTTGAGGACTCCAGGGGCTCAAGGGCTGCTGGGAGGAGGCTCTGGAATGTTGTGAGGAGCCATTCCTGGGCTGGCTACGGCGCCACCCTCGCAGTGGAGGCACACCAGTTGGACGGAAAGCTTCGGTATTTTGGCGATGGTTTATTGGGGGGTCGTAGAGCTTGGGGTGCAGTGAGGTAACAGGCTACCCGTCCTAGCCCCAAGCACGTTCTTTCTAACTATGTTGTGCAGAAGGTTGTTGGATGCGGTCCCTCGGGGTCTTAGGCACCCCAGCGTCTCGGGCTTCCCAAGCGTGCGAGGAGCCCGGCATATCCGATGAGAATCTGGAGGACGCCAACGCCAGCCAGGAACAGAGTCCTGGCCACGTGGAATTTCAGGTGAGCCTTCTAAGCGGCATGACAGCAGACATCGCTTCTTGGCTCGTCTAAACTCGAATGATAATCATGTAAACAGGGCACTGTAAAATCGTGGAGCGATGGTGCTGTCACATTCCCGTCTCAGGCAGTAGCATAGCGCGGGTTCAAAAACAAAAAGGCACTGTAACTCACAGGCCTCGGAACCCGATGTGTCAATGTGCAGCCAAGGTTTGCGCCCCGAGCGACACTCTCTTGAACCTTCAGGCACGAATTGCCGGCGCCCTTCAGATGGGCGCATCGACGTCGATATCGTCGATGCAATTTTTGGAGGCCCTTCCCCTGCAGCACAGATAACGTTTCCCCCATCACACCACTGCCACTGCGTTTCCTCCGCGTGGACCCAGTGCCCAGGTCAGCAATGCCTCCACGAACGGCGATGCCAACCGGGCCATTCTCGAGCATCTTGGCATTTTGCAACTCTGCTCCCTGCTGTAGTTTACAGGCTTTATTGGTACACCGTGAATAGTCCCGAAATCAAAGCTGTTCAAGGCTGTGCAAATGGGAATCCGCAAGCCCGAGCCCGAAGATAGAACGGGGGAACGGTTGTCCATCAATGAACTATATTCTAAGTACTCCTTAATTGGGTTTTCAGATTGCAAGCAGGAGGCAGGGACTGATGCTGCTGGAGAAGGTGAAGCTTCGTGGACCTGCCGGTATGGGTGAATAGTCTTCCCGAACAATCCTCGTGTGAGTGAACGGTGGGCGGGGGTGAAATTTGTGGGGGATCTGACTACGCGATCAACCGGAAAGAGAACCTCACGCCTCGAGGAATTTCCATGATTCCATGAGTGACAAGTTACGGTGCAGGGCCGTGCGGTTCAGGTATAGCACGCCAGCATCAAAGCTGGCCGGTGCTCATCTACTTGTCGTGCTGGGCAGCGACCGTCCAGAATGGTGCACCAGCAAAAGCTTCAGTGGCCTGGCATCGCTACAGGGCCTATGGAAGGGTGAGGCTATTACCAAAAAAGTGACGCTTCGTGATTAGCGACGTTGTTCAAGTTCGCTTGGCTCCGTTCATGATCAATGAGAACTTCTGTGCATTGACGTGGTTCCTTCCACTGCTCTTGCCTTGAAAGTTGTTCTGTTGAAGCTCGTTTGTGATGTGTTCGAACTCGCATGGGTTTGGAGCTTGAGATGCGAAGGCGTTCGCCGGCTTCAGCCAGCGTTTCAGTTTTGAGGCCGATTTTCGGTTGTGGGACCACTAGGGACACTCTGGACCATGCTGAGCACTGAGGTCAGCTGTACGAGTGCGAGGGCCACTTCACTCACACTTGGTTAAACATTCGCCTGGAGCTCTTCAAGCAACTCGGGAGTTCTAAAAATTCTCAGTGTGCACAGGGGGACAGGGCGAACTTTGTTGTGTGGAGGATTGATTCGCGGTTAGGGCCTGATCTTTGCTGCGGTGGATGCCAAGGCATGGCTACTTCAGATACCACTGCTCCTGTCAAATGCCGGGCCACTCTGAGTTCACAGAGGCGTGACAACAGCGAAACCCCAATGTCACCAGCTAGGCGCGCGTTAAGTTCCCCAGTGCAGGCGAAAAGCACCCATTCAACACCCAAAGCCCTTCACTGCCGAACGACTTTGCTGGCACACTGATATGACACTTTCAAAGCCCCATCACGTGCTGGAATCGTCCCTAAGCCTGCACGCATGAGTTCAAGGCTTTGTCATTGTCATATTCGTGTTGCCGAGCGATTCTTCTTGACAAGCTTCTGCATGTGATGACCTGGCTTCCTTCGTTGGGGCACCTCTCGAATAAAGAACCGTCCATGGCCTCATTGTAGTGTGGACGGGGGAAGACTTGTCGAGCAGCCGTCGTTGACTGCAAAGCAGCTCGCATCCCACAGTACTCACATAGTAGGAACATCTCAAGAGATCTCAAGCGACTGGGGTTAGTAAGCCCTGGAGGCATCTGGGCAGTGGCAGTGTCTGCTGCAAGATGGGGAAGAGGCAGTGAGTCTTACAGGCAGGGATGCAGTGGGTTCAGGGTTTTGGGGACGTTTGGCGGATGTTCAGGCTTTTGTATCTGATTGGCGGGTTTCTCTGTTTCAATACATCTTGTCATTAGTTGCCTGTAAAATGTCTGAGAAGTGCTGTGGGCCTCTCCAGGCAGCGCCTACTACGAGCGGAGCTGTGAGAGGCGACCATTCTGCAAAGCTTTTCCAAAGTCGAAGCCGCTCGCTTGGAATTAGGATTTCTGGTTCAAAGGGGCTTTGGACTTCTTTCTTTAGGGGAGTTCGTTGGACTACTTCAATGGCCACTGGCCTATGAGAATAGGACATAAATAGGACTGAGTTTGTGCATGGCATGCTGTGGGTCTGGGTTTGGCTTTCGTGAGCCGCACACATGCGGGCCACAGTGATCCCCAGTACATCCCACTCCCCAAATCAAGTTCTTAAAGCTGCCGGCCCTTTCACAAGCCCAGCTGCAGGTTAGCAGGAGGTCGCTGGAAGGTGGCGCCTCTTCACGAAAGCTCCGCGTCACAGCGATTGTCGGTACAACAGGTTTTATGGAGGTGTTGATTTCGGCTAACGTACTTTCTGCTTTTTCTAAAGCTCAAAAGGCTTAGGGACTTCAGGTGGGGCCTCATCGTCCCACCAGTTTCCAATTGCACATTGACAAAGGCAGAGGGCGGTCTGCTATTTTCTTGGCCTTGAACAAATTGCCTTTCGGTTCCAGGGCCCCAATTGTACACATCCTCTGCTTACGCCCCTAAAGTTATTCCAATCCGACAGGGAAAGACTGCAGTCAAACCCTTGACAGGAAGGCAAGAGCCTGCGCAGCCCCAAAAGGACAAGGGAATGTCAGAATGTGCACGAATTCACACAGAGGGATCTGTGAAAGCAAACTGGCCCGAGGTATAGAAGGGCGAGGAATAGCATAAACATCAAAATCTACATGGACCGCCATTGAGCAACGAGAGGTACGGTGATCGCCCGGACGGCGATAACAGGCAGCGGCAAACTGCATAAGATCTCCAAGACAAAATTGTGCACGAAGGCCCCAGCGGCGCCAGCGGCACAAAAAGCCAACCAAAACCGAGAGGTTCGACGATCTCCTGTCCTGCGCAATGAAAAACACCAGCAGCAAGTGCAGCATGAAAAGCGAAAGCGATGAGCCGAAGTGCCCCAATTGCCCCAAAACGCCGACCTGTCAGGCCCAAGACCCGCACCTTCACGGGTCTCCGCTCCTAACGAAAGGCCTCCGCGTACTTGCCTACTGCATGGAGAGCGCGGGACCAACATCTCCCAATGAGGGATGGCCCAGCCACGTCAAGACGAGAAGCGTGGCCTGAGAGGAGGGCCATGCAGGTGAACCCCTCTACCGCCTGGTCGCTTAAGCTTAGCCGGAAGCGCTTCGACAGCACACACACACATGCAGAGTTTGTGGTCTCCTGCCTTGTGCATGCCGCAACAAAACGTAGGCGCGTAGGTAAACGGGACTTCATGATTCAATTCAGTTCTACTGTTAGGCGTATAGTTTGGAGTTGAGGATGGTGTTGATGGTTTCGGGGCTGAAGCTGGCGATGAAAGTTAATTGCTGCTCCGACTGCGCGCGCGCGCGCAATCTCGGCCACGTTTCTAAGCCGAGGTTGTTCGCCAGAGTTTCTGGCTGCAGCAAGCCACCGTGACATAGATCATTGAATCATGTAGGACCAGGAGCTTCTCGAAGCAACACTTTGCAGAACCCATTCTAGCACTGCTTGGCACCTACACATTCCAGAAGATCCTTGAAGCGGGATGTCCTTAAGCTCAACCAGCCAAAGCTTCGAGAAGCCTATCTCGCCACGTCTAGTGGATTTGACTGGGCGCTCGAACACGGAAACCGTGTGGATAAGAGCTCCATCGCAGTGACTGCTGTCCATGACTACTGAAGAAACACTGAAAAGGCGTTTGTCAGAGTCCTCATGCTTATTCATTGGGCCGTCCCATTTTCGTGTCAGCAAGTGAAGCAGGACAATGGCATGGGCAGTTTCAGCCGTGTAGGTTTGTGCATAGCTCTTCTGACTGAGGGCAACTTGTTACAGCCCTGCAAAGCCAATACCTCTTCATTTCGAAATGAGGCCCCAAATCCTCGCCGGACAGCTGAATAAGCTTCACATCGTTCAAGGCAATGAGGTTTGTAGTCACGGCCTTTTGCCGGGCTGCGACAAGTCTGGCATTTCTGCCACAGAGCCATGCACACATGAAAGACGACGCCGCCCGAATCAGAAAACCTGGATGTGCTGACTGTTGCCAGCTACAACGCGTCATTGGCGTTCGACGCAAAACTGACGTTAGCAATAATGTTGGACCCTCTTTAGTGTGTTGGGCCCCCCCCCCCCCCCTGAACAGTTGAGGCGTGGCTGGGAGCCTGATTACACGCCCCCGGGGGCTTATATGATTTCAATAGGGAGGAGTTTAGATAGGTTTAAAAGGGGCAGCGATGCCCGGTTATCTTTTTTAAAGGCGCGCCACGTGGAATTTTCTTACGGCACCCGGACGGTTTGACTTTAAAGGAGACCCCGCAAACAGTCAGGGGGTCCTGAATAATTTGGCCAAATTGACTTTAAAGGGGAGGCCCCTACTAAAGCGGGTCTAACATTAATGGGCGAACGCGCCATCTCCTGCTCTCGCTTGATTGTTGCGGCACAAGCTGGCGAAGAACACCGTCCTCATTTAAACACCTCCATGAATGTCCATAAGTTTAAGCGGGATAGTCAGTCTTAGCTTGGGCAAAGAACTCCGTTTGCCGATGCTAGAGTGACCAGCAAAGCCATGTAAGAAGAGGAACCCTGCCCACAGGCATCGGATCAAATTGGAAACTCCTTGCTTCATCTGGCCGCCATCAAAGGCTCGGGGAGAAGCATGTTGCAGGAGCTTGCGTTTCTGGCTCGAAACGGTTCTTTCGGCCTATGTAGACCCTTCGTGCTGGCCCTGCGATTGCATAGCAATGCCTGTGTCTCTGTTCAAAACGAAGTTTTGCAATGCCCGAGGCAGCTGGACCCCAATCCCTGAAACCACCGCCATACCCTAAACCCTAAACCCTAAACCCTAAACCCCGGGGGTTGCGGGATCAGACTTTCAGAGTAACTCCCTTTAAAGGTTGGCTTCGGCTTTATGCCACTTTATGCGGTTTTCGAATGCGCTCATCTGCTTACTGTAACATCTGGCGCTTTAAGAATCGGGGGAAAGGATGCACGGTTTTCATCACACGAACCGACTTGAATTTCAAGAACCGCAACTTCCGAAATCGCTTAGCGACCCTTCTCTTGCTAACCCGCTAAACGACACATAGGGGCAAGCCAAAAACACATCCTGTGCCTCCGAGAGCAGGGCACGCCAGCGTGATCCGACTTCTGATGAAGCCGTTCCCCGCGTTGGAGAAGTTGCGACATGCGTCTTGGCGTACCAGATCGTAGCAAGGCGACATTCTATCTATGGCCTGTGCCAAGCAGCATCCACGCAAAGAGACCATGCACCTAAATGGTCCAAAGAACGCGGTCCCTTCCCCGAGACAAGACTACAGAAGGTGTGCCAATCTGAGAAGTGTGATGTGAGGCACTTCTGTGACAGCCGATTTCGAATCTAAAGGTGTAGAGTCTTGGGTTGTGTTGAGGGCCTACAGTTACAGTACTTATACATCATAATACCAATTGAACTTGAGCCCCATATCTTGCAGAACCCTGGAATCCCTGGTATGACCGAGCCAGATCCCGAAGACTCAGTCGGCGAACAAACTCATCTCACCAACAGCCTTTGCATAAGGAACACGCGCTGGAATGCCGCTTGGCAGGCGTGGAGTACGAAGATGCCGCATCTCGGTTGCTGAAATAGGCATCTCACCTCTCTATTCGTGATGACTAGAGTCAGGCTAGAGTGTTGGGCACTCTCGGTGTTGAAAGGGTGGCGTGGATCCGAGGCAGATGCAGCATCCGTCATTTCCGAGTCGCCCTCGGCGGATGCCGGTATCTTAGTCCGGGCGCAGGACTGTCATGCTTCGTCCGTCGAAGTGTCCAGGACTGCTACTTAGGTGAGCTGACAGCTTTTCAATCGTTCAATGTACCTGGTTTTCCCAGTGAGGCTACAATCTCGGACATGGCTTGGGTTGGGGCTTGCTCTGATGCCAAACCAGCTTGAAGCACCGCACCTTCAGAAACCTTAAAGCCAATGCCTTCGCGTGACTCAAGGCCGCATCCGACGGTGGTGCCTCCACGAGCTCAAAGAGCTCAAGGTGCAGGGGTGCGAAACTACCGAGAGAACCTTCTGCTCGAAGGGACCGTACGCTGCTTTAGGGGACAGGAGGTGGGGTCGAGAAGCTGCGAAAGCATCTGGCAGCGGGGACCCTGTTAAAGATCCTTAGGGCCTTAAGGTAGTATAAGGGCCATATTGGGAGTAAGTTTTTTTGGGGGGAACCTTTAGGGGTACGACCTTAGGGGTGCGAGTCGTAGCCCCGTGACAAAGTTCTGGCCCTGAACCCTCAACCTCTCAACCCTCAACTCGGCGCAATCTACAACTTCCGAACACCGCCACCCCACTACTGGGATATTCGGAATATGGATCTTTGGTCAGTAACAGGGAAACAAGCACACTCCAACCCTGGCAAAGCAACCTACTTACATGTGTGTAAGTGGGCCCCTAGCCCCTGAACCTTAGAGTATAAACCTCAAGCATAAACCCCTAAACCCTGTACCCCAAAGAGGGGAGGCCATGGAGAAAACCCGGGCTTCCCCGGCGGACGCAATGCCGCAGCCGCCGCCCATCCTGCCCAAGCGTCACGCTGCCGATTGTTGGTATGGTATGCGTGGGTGTGCCCCTGGCGGGCCCCTGAGCCCCCCCCCACCCCCCCTCTGGTGTAGCTGTGGCGGCTTTAGGGTGTAGGGTTTAAGGATTTTCGGGCTTAGGGCGTTTAGGGGTTTAGGCCTTAGGATTACATAGGGTCAACAGCTTTAGGTTTTGGGTTTAGGCCTGAGGGTTGTAGGAAATGAGGGTTTGGGCTTAGAGTTTTGGGTAGTTTGGGGGGGGGGGGGGCGAGAACGCACAGCCAAAGATAGGGGGATCTAAGGTACTGTACCTTGTTCCCCCAGTCTCTACTAAGAGCCCACAAGGACCCGTAGTTTTGGAAGTTTCTTTGGAATGGGTCTGAGCCCTGAATCCTAACAGAACCTTCACATGTACGATCTCCGGTTTAGGTTACCTCCCCGGCCGAGGTCGCGCAGCGTTCATATTAACACATCGAGGGTACCCTTAGCCAAATACAGTGACAGCACTGATTTAGAGATCATTGGTTTAAGAAAGGAGCATGCTCGCTGCTGGACCCCGGATAAGAATGCGAAAATTGGGAGCAAGACTCAATGAAGAAATCGAGGGTACCCTCATCCTCGGGTCCTCAATGTCTTAAATTTGGTCGTTTTTGCAACTGCCCCTCAGCTTCTAGAATTTTAACAGTTTAAGAATCCAGCCCCTACGGTTGTGCATGCTTCCCCGCCTCAATGAAAAACATCCCCCCTAAATAAGAAATCCAGCCCCTCGATTGCTTAAATTTAAGAAATCCAGCCCCTCGATTTCTTAAATTTATGAAATCCAGCCCTCGATTTCTTACATTTACGTAAGAAAATCAAGCCCCGCGATTTCTTAAATTGAAGAAATCCAGGCCCTTGATCTCTTAAATCCAGCCCCGCCCCTCCACCCCCGCCCCCTCCCCCTCTCGCCCAGCACCAATAGAAAACAGCATTCGAGGGCCTGGGTTTCTTAAATTTAAGAAATCGAGGGGCTGGATTTCTTAAATTTGAGAAATTGAGGGGCTGGATTCTTATTTGAGGGGGGGGTGTCCCCAAAACCTCTCAAATTCTGAACTTGAGGGGCTGGATTTCCAAGTTGAGGGGGACGCCAGTTAAGAATCCAAGCGATCAGCCTAATGGATAAGGCGTCGCCTTACTAATTCAAACATTACCAGTTCGAATCCCACTAAGAAATACATTAAGAAATCGAGGGTACCCTCGAAAATGTGGAGGTTACATTTCCGGAAATTGGGTGGGCTTCATAATTAAGAAATCCGGGTACCCTCGCCAAAACTTAGAGGATTCTTATCCAGCGCTGTCACTGTGCCTTAAAGCTCTTTCTGGTGGCTTTTGCAACCCCCCCCCCCCCCCCCTCAAATACCCATAAGCGCCAGCCCCTCAATTTCTTAACTGCAGGTTTTCCCCGCCCCTTCAAGTAAGAAATCCAGCCCCCGGCCCCGCCATTTCATAAATTTACGGAATCCCGCCCCTCCATGTCGGACTTGAGCTGCAAACTACGAGATTCTTCAATTTTCCTTTTTGAAGGGGGCGAGCCCCTGGCATGGGCGGTCGGAGGGGGGGGGGTGTATAGCCCCCATTGGCTACTACCAACAACGGTTTAGGGTTTGTTTAGGGTTTAGGGTTTAAGGGTTAGGGTTTAGGGTTTAGGGTTTAGGGTTTAGGGAGCCCCGATCGCAGCCTGCACCTTGCCCAGCGTCTCGCTCAGCTTCTCTAGGCGGACTCGCCGATACTCTCGAAGGAGAACCTGATCGGTTTAGGGTTTAGGGTTTAGGGTTTCGGGTTTAGGAAGTTTAGGGTTGAGGGTTTAGAGTTAGCCAAACCTCTTGACCGCTCATGTTGCAGTGGCTTTAGTAAGGGCCTCCCCAGGGACCCCCGAACAAATTTGGGGAGGGGGGGGGGGCGGGGAAGACCTGAGCGGAAGTCACGCTCAAAAGGCTTGAAGCTGTTTAGGCTTGAAGCCTTCAGGGCTTCAAGGCCTGAAGGTTTCCTGCCTTCCTGGGCTGAAGCCACGGCCCTTAAGACCAGAAGCTTCTAGGGCCTGAAGGTCCTTCACAAAATTCTGGCGAGTACCCAAACAAACCAAAGTGAATCGGTGGTTTGTGGGCTAGCTATCACGAAATTTGTTGGGGGCCTCATGTCGTAATGAAATCCAATAAGGTTTTAGATGGAACAGAACGGGCTTGGCTTAGTGGATTCTCCGGGTTCGGACTCTACGATTCCTGGGCCCAAGGGGCCTTAAGGCCTGAAACCTTTAGACCACAGACCCTTTAACAAAGCAATAATGCAAAACACAAGTTTGCAATTTTTTGCGGGTGACCCCAACGAACTAGTTCGCAAAATGGTTTTGCAAAACTTCTGATTGTAGACTGCTACTGGTAGACAGTACAGCATTAATCTGGTTTGATTGTCAACCTGGGTTTAGGGCCTTGGTCGTGAGTTCCGAATTTGAGCCGGCTTGACACTCATGAATGTGCAGGGTTTTGTGTGGTTATAGCATGTCACGCGTCTCGTCAAGCTGGACACGTCCCCTGGAAACTGCACATGAACTCTCGCCTCACAACGTGGACTCAGCCTTAAATCCCCAAGTCCCCATGGAGAAGATGTACAGCTGCGCCGGTGGCAAAGATCCTACAGGCCCCTCGCAACTAGACCGCCCTCCGCCTCCCCCTCCTACAGTCATCCCCCTCCTCGTCCGCATCCTCATGCTCATCCCTCTTCAAAAACAGTTTGCTTGCTCTCAAACAACCTCCTTCCCCCCACGTCCCTGGAACCTTAAACCCGCCGGTCCCAAACTCTCAGGCCCAGAGCCCTGAACCCGGAAGGTCCATGCAAGGAAGGCGGCCCAGCAAAACCTTGAAGCCGAAACCGACGCTCACCGGAACTGAGGGCGGGGATGGGAGCTTCGACTTTGGGGACTTAGGGTGGAAAGGGTTCCGGAGGCCGGAAACTCAGTCCTGGGTTCAACAAGTTTGGGGTGGAGACGTAGCTTTTTTTGTAGGGGGGGATGAGTTGAGTTTCGGGGGTGTTGGGTGGGGCGAGGGGTTGAGGGTTTGGGCTTGATATGGGGCTTTGCAGACGGAAAGGGTCCTGGGGTGCAGAGTGCAGTTGGTGCACGAGGCGAGACAAAATTCAGTAAGAGACAATAGCAACCATTGGTTCGGTGCGTTTCGGTGCTGAGCCGCTGTCGGGTGTTCAACTTTCTGATGATGGTTTCTATGACTTCGCGAGTGCAAGCAAGCTGGCCACGCCGCGGTGTTTGAAGCCAGACGGGCTCAGCGAATCTGCTCGTACTGTAGCTCTGGGAGTTCAAGCGCCGGCCAAAGATGTGGGCGCTGCGCGCGTGCCTTTGCTGGGTGCCGGGCTCAGGGGGTGGCTAATGAGAACAAAACTCCACCCAGCTCCCTATGCACATGTGCTGGGGTCCAGCGTGCTTGGGAGGTTTAGGGATGTACTCCACTTGCGTGGGTTGTAAAATGTTGTAGAACATTGGGCCCCCCGCCCCTTCTGAATCCATGCAGGCGCTGCTTCTTTCCGTGGCAGGGGAAGCCGGGGAAGCCACAACACCAGGCCCGACGGCAGCGGAGAAGTTGGAGATGCGCTTCGGCTGCCATTGGAAGTGCCTAGTATGGCACTCTGGCCGAGGGTGTGAGTTACATCGCGATTATAATTAAGCAAACAAGTGCTGAAAGGCGTGGATTTGGGCTTTAAAAAGGTGGCGCATTTATAAAAAGCTTGCGCGTTGATGCCCCATGCAAGTCCCGTCATCCTTTACACCGCAAGCCCCAAACTGAAGTCACACTGCACACACCGACAAGCGCGGCTCCCACTTGTTAAGTCTGATCTGGGGGAGTATCCGTCTCCATAGCCACGTCCATGGATTTTCGCGTGAGCATCCTCGGCTTTTGCTGTGCAGTCGGGGCTGGAACTATGCTCCTGAAGCTGGGTACTAGGGGTCATCTTTGTGGGGTTGCCAGGGTCTGATGAGGACGAAATCCAAAGTGAACACACAGAAACCCTCTCAGCCTATACAAACTCAGGTTCTCAATGTGACACCTACTGTATGCCCCGTAAGGCAAAGAATCGTTGCCGTGCTGCGGGAGATCGAGAGGGAGGAAGCCGCAACACCACGCCCGACAGCAGCGGAGAAGTTGGAGATGCGCTTCGGCTGCCATTGGAAGTGCCTAGTATGGCACTCTGGCCGAGGGTGTGAGTTACATCGCGATTATAATTAAGCAAACAAGTGCTGAAAGGCGTGGATTTGGGCTTTAAAAAGGTGGCGCATTTATAAAAAGCTTGCGCGTTGATGCCCCATGCAAGTCCCGTCATCCTTTACACCGCAAGCCCCAAACTGAAGTCACACTGCACACACCGACAAGCGCGGCTCCCACTTGTTAAGTCTGATCTGGGGGAGTATCCGTCTCCATAGCCACGTCCATGGATTTTCGCGTGAGCATCCTCGGCTTTTGCTGTGCAGTCGGGGCTGGAACTATGCTCCTGAAGCTGGGTACTAGGGGTCATCTTTGTGGGGTTGCCAGGGTCTGATGAGGACGAAATCCAAAGTGAACACACAGAAACCCTCTCAGCCTATACAAACTCAGGTTCTCAATGTGACACCTACTGTATGCCCCGTAAGGCAAAGAATCGATGCCGTGATGCGGGAGATCGCGAGGGAGGAAGGTTTTTTGAATGCTTGTGGGTGTGTCGGACTTCGGCATGTTGGGGCCGCGCGACAATCCTTCACAGAAGCTGGTGTCACCAAGACACAACCCTGAGAGATCTAGGTTGATCTACGCCTGTTTTCCGCCTCAGGAGACCAAGAAGCAGGTGCGAACGCTGAAGCACCTGCTCCTGCTGTTCCACGCCGTTCTGGCAGCCACTACGATATTCGCCGGCCTGGTGTATTATTACAATCCCAGATACACTGCACTTCCTGAGGAAGAGGTTCAGCAAGAGAAGCCAGACTTCGAGTTTGGGCTCTTCGACGGCCTTGGCAACATGCGAGTCTGCTGCTTCAGCATTTGGTGTCTTCCCATCCGCTGGGCTGACACGGCTGCTCGCTTGACAGCAGTGGGCCAATAACAGAATTTGCCAACATTGATAGACAGAGTCTTGTTTAATTCTGTTGTGCCTGCACCTCTGTGCTCAGAAAGGCCTGCCACGCGATCTTAGTTCTCCATGATGTCAAGATAAACAGGCCAGCTCTCCGAAGATCAAGTTCCTCGGCTGCCTCCGTGGAAATCAAAAATACCTGGTATCATTTCTGGCCTTCGTGCTGCTGATGAACCTGGCGAGGATGGGCGTGTTCGTATCAGACGATGAGTATCACTGGGCGGATCTTGCAGCTCGGCTTCTAAACCTTACTGCCCTGCGGCGCCAGAGACCTCAACTTCCCTCAGTAGTGAAGAAGGGGGTCGAGGAGGAGGCTTTGACGGCCAATCCATGGTTGTCTAAATGTGTTTTTGGCTTGGAGCTGTCTTGGAGACGAGGTCGGCCTTCTCAGTGGCTCTGTCCTCTTGGTGATGCAAATACTTCTGCGGCAGCATGTGCGCCGGATGTATGACATGGAACACAGGACATTCTGCACCTGCATGTGTGACTCTGACAGGGGACTTCATCAGACATGGTTAAGTTTTAGGGCTGATTAAGGCCGAGATTGAGTTTACGGGTCTGACTTACTGGACCCATGTGTATTTCTTCGCTTTGTACGATATTTTCTGAGACTCAATCGCTGAGGTGATTGCCTCGCTTGGCTCTTCTGCTGTTTCTGTGCAGCGATGCAGGAGGCCTTGCAGAAGGGTTTGGGTTTCGAAACTGTTTCGGTGTTCAGGGCTCCATGCCTGTTGGCTATGGGAGCCATGAAGAACATAGCACAGACATTGTCGGATTAAGGGCTTAGCACCCCCGGCCCTATAAAAGCCCGAAATATCAGAACATCTGCACGTCTATAAAATAAATCCCTACATCCCGATGAGGCTATGCAGGTGGAGTACGTGGTGGCCAACCCAGCTCCTCAGCAGTGCTTGAAGAAAGCTTTTGGCAAGCAGCTATTCGACCAAAGCTTTCTTTGGGGTTGTTACTTCTGCTTGTTGAGAGAACTGCGCACCCTTTCCACAGACCGCTGAAGGCCTGCAATGATGAAAGCTGCAGCAGTGATCCTGAGACCAGCGCTGGGGAGTTCTGCCTTGGGGTTTAGTAGTTTAGGAGGTTGAGGATGGAGTCCGGTGGTGTGAGAGAGAGGACTTAGTTCGCTTGGTTCCTTTTGTAGGGGGTCTTTCAATGCCATGTAGGCCCCGAGGAAGCCATCAATTATTTGTATCAAGCCCATTGGGCCAATCGTGCGCTGAAAATGGGACCTGGGGTCTACACGGCTACTTTGGGTGGCAGCCTGCACACGTTGATGGGTGGGGCCCTGGATATTCTTTCGCTCCCTTCGGTTTTAAAATCCGTCGCTGAATAGGTGACGAAAGTGTGACATCTGTCCTTGCCTCCTGTCCTATGCCCAGTTCGGCAATTGCCGAATAACAGCGGCTCTTTTGGCAGAGCAAGCCAAAAGAGCAGAGTGTCCGAAGCCCGAAGCTTCAAATCGTGTGGCTGCGCATTTGGGGGGAAGAGGTGTGACCCGGAGAGATGCCGTCACCATGGCTGCATGCGTTTCCAGGGGCTCCTTGGACTCTTTCGTACAGGCACATAACTTATCAACCCACAATCCCTACTATGGAGCCCCACAGGCATAGTTAAGCAAACGGGCCAGTCAGTGACAAGATTGCATATTGCAGAGCGTAGGCAGCTGCCTGATTAGAGTTCGCCTCACAGGCGCCCCTCAGGATGCGCACGCCCACATATCAAAGTTCCAACTGCGACGGCGACGGCCCCTGGAAGCTGGAACGACTGAAGATGGCGATGAAAAGTTATTCTCCTTGTTCTCCTGGCCGATCTTACGAAAGCTCGTCACCCATCTTTGAGAAGCCAGGAAGTGCCCGGCTCACGGGCAATTGTCTGTTTGAGACTTCGCAAGCCTCCTTTTACCCAGAGGCCCGAATGCATCCGAATCCCGTTGGTGTACTTAGCTGACTGAGACTGACCCGCGGAGAGCCACTCAGGAAGGCAACAAGGAAGAGCGTGAAGAAGCCCACACTCTCAGTGGGGGTGACCGGGCAGCAAGCAGGAAGCGGGATGCGCAATGCAGCAATCTAGCTAAGTCCTCAAGGAATCTAAGAGGGCCGTAGTGTGAGATGTGGAAAAGTTCCATGCTTCCAGTCTGGCATCATCAGAGGCTTTATAGAGCTCGTGGTCTTAGATCTCATGCCTCATGGCAGCGGCGATAAAACCTTACACTTTGCAGCCAAGAGGCCAAGAGGAAGTCAGGAACACACCAGCTCAGGTGCAAAAGATCAAGGCTGGAAAGGGGCAGCGCGCTCAGTAACCTGAAGCCTCAACCCCAGGATTTGTGCAGAAATAAACCCCCCACCCCCAGTAAGGCTTCGCATCCTACCAAACCCAAAACAACTGCCGAGGTCAAGGCACTGCACCCTATGCCCTAATCCCTGAAGTGGATCCTGCCTCTGCGGTTGCAGCTCGGTCGGCCTTTTGCAGAGAGGGACATCATTCAGCAGGCCGACCTGACTGTGTTTTCCTGCTTTCCGTCCCCGAAGTCTGATGAGTGCTGGATACTTTCGAGGTGTCAGAGCGCTCTACACGAGGCTGCATGCCAAACAGCAGCCATGACAAATTAATGCTATGAAACCTCGGGCGAATGGTTTCCCCGCATTGCACGGGACAATGCTGGGAACTGTCCGGAACTGCTATGATCAACCATGTCTGCCCGCATTTCTTATTTCTTGAGCCTTGAGCACGATCGCGAAAATGCTGCCGGGAATACGCCTTCGGGCCTTACACCTGTTCTCCAGATGAGATTTATCGCTGCAGGTCACAGGTGTCTCCTGACGAAGCTCAGGCCGTGGGCCACTTGGTGATGCCTCTCAGCTGCAGTGTTAACAAGACTATACGCCTGATTACAAGCCATGTGATTTGGCCATTGTGAAATTCCCGCTACATTCGGGTGGCTGGCATGTAGCCACACAACATCCAAGCCAGCTCTGTCTCAAACAAATTTCGGGGCGCTTGCACCAGGCTGTTGAAAGCCAAGAAGATGCGCAGCATTCTGAACACGGCGCCGCCGGAATCCTAAGCTCGAACCCAGAGATTCCCTGCAAATTTGGTAGGTTGTAATTCTCATTTCCCACTGCTGATAAGCCTAACCATGGGCCACATGCCAAGCACTTGAATCATGAGACATCCGCAAGATTTCCTGCGCTGTGCACTGTACCCGGCTTCGACATCCTCCAGAATGCAGTCCGAGGCCACCGCAACTCCCAATCTCAGCTTTGAATGAGGCCAGGCCGTTTGCTCAATCTATGGTTCTCTTTTCGGCTTGCTTGAGGGCTTCTGGGGCTGTCGGGTCGAAGGGGCGGGCCCATTACTGTACGGCCAGTGCCCACACGCATTGGGCACATCGTCAGTACCATGCAATTACGGGCGCCATGCGCTTCCGTCAGCTTCGGAGTCGCGTGTTTGTGGGGCCTTAATGCGGGGATACGATTTAAGGCGCTTAATCTTTTGAATTGAGATCTTAGGCACATCCTGAGACCGGCCTGACACCGCTGGCGTTGGCGCTCGCACACGGCCATGTCAGCTTGGTGCCATCGCCTTTGCCTCAAGCCGGGCTTTCGGGTGCTTCAGGAAGGAGGGTGGTTGAGTTCTGCGTTGATTCGACTTGATTCTCCTTCCACACAAGAGTCGCACACAAGGCCCCGAAGAGCTGACAGCACCCCGAATCCAATTGATTTTCTTGATCCCGCCCATGCACCCCTCCCCCTTACTAAGTGAAAAAGCATAGTCGCGCGCCAACAGACCCCTTAAGACGAGAATCAACGAGTCTTGATACGATGAGGCCGCACGGGATCAAGCCTTAGAGGACACCATGGACATTCTTTAGATTGTCCCTTCAAGCATTTCTGCTCCAAGGCAAAGCAGGTTAATTCTAGACATGGGCCTTGAACTGCATCACGCGGGAGGCATGTCGCGCTACTGTACACTTTCCTCGCCCGCAACCCAGCCCAAAACCCCAATGTTTCCGAAACATCCCTGAACCTCCAAGCCCCCAAAACCCTGAACTCAATTTTATGGCGTTGGCAATGGCAACGTTTCGCCGACTTGCCTCCCACGGCTCACGGCTGCCATGACCCCAGCCGAAGCCTTCGACTTGTTGCATCTTGTTGCCCAAGAGTCCAGTTTGCAACCACGCTCCTGGAGAGTAACCGGTATCAAGTTGTGTCTTCGGAGCCGGGGTCGAGGCTGCCATGGCAGGCATCCGGTGTGCTCCGCCACAGGATTCGGTGACGTGGCAGCACTGGTAATTCCGAAGAAGAGCTATGGACACGCCCTGGTCCTTGCACAGTTGCTTAGTGCTTCAGCTGTTCCACGTTTGTTTAGTGGCTCTTTCAGAAACCTGGACCAGAGTGAGAGTGATTATAACCTGGCGAGAAGTGCGGAGAGTCCGCGCGCGGCGCTTGGGCGATGCCAGGCCGCTCAGCAGCCGAGCAGCACCTTGGGCACAAGGGGGGCGGGGGGGTGCGGACGGTTCCCCAAGTTCCGCTTCGAACTTTGGAGCTTTAGGAGATTTAGGGGCCATGGCTCATCATGGCTCAAGGTTGCATCCCAAGCCCGTACCCCCTTCAAGGGCCCCGAAGACCCACAAAACGCCTCTGAAAGACTGGGGCGCAGAGTCCCACATCTGTTTGCCGACCTTAGGTGCAAACCTATATTTGGGGGTTCTTATTTCAGGGAATATCCATGTGCAGTAGATATATATATATATATATATATATATTTTGATTTGTTGATTTGGATTTGTTTATTTATTTACACATAAAAGAATTATAGTAGTATTAAGGGGGCCTTTAATTGTATTATTATTATAGAGGCCGCTATAAATATCTTTGCAAGAAATGTAATTGCAAGAACGAACTAATGATTGGAGAAAATGTAAGGGCTAATAGTAATAGAATAACGGCCCGTAAATGCTTACATTATTAATAGGGCCTTTATTGCTCTCTTTCTATCATTACCTTCACTCCCTTGAGGTCTACTGGTAAACTCCTGTCTCATATAAAGGCTTTTCTCATGAACTAGGAAATTGTCCAACCGCAGCACCCATCACACCTTGAGACCCTGTTAACGCCTGGTCTTTTCATGAGTCTTACCGCTGGAGCTGGAACTAGATGCATGAGTCTTCTGTCTTCATCTCCAAGTCTAGGGTCTTTTCCCCATTATTATAATACGGACTGTAAATGCGCGATCTTATTTAATGTACGCCCGTAATATAATAATAGGGCCAAAGAGGAGAATGTGAACGCCCCAAAGAACCTCAAGCGAGAAAGCCAAAAGTCCGAATAAAAGCACTAAATTAGAAGGAACGGCATGAATTTAGTGCATTTATTGGGGCCTTTCTATGATAGACTTATAGATTATAGAGGTAGTTATTACTCAGGGGATTCTATTTTTGTTTCATGATACAGGGATTGTTCAAGGATGATCCGGGATATTCAACTCCCACACAACGAAGTGTCGTGTTTGGCTCTGATATGTGGAAGTGTACTGTACAGCTGGTTTCTGAAGAGCAAAATCTCTTGCAATTCTCGGCGGGATTTATAGCTCATGTCGCTGGCCATGCGAATCGGAATCAGGATTTGCAAGAGTTTGACCCGCTGTCCTTCATCGTTGTGGAGGCCAAGCATGACAAGCCCGGCGTGCTGGGAGAGATCATGCAGCCACCTACCTCCTGAAAAATTGGTTCAAATAGACCCGAATTCACTGCGCCGCGGTTGATGGTTTACAGAAGCTCTGTGGAGTGAAACTGAAAACCTACCCAGCCTCCGTGTGCTGAACTCCAACCCTAAGGCCCTAAGGTTGATTTTAGGATTTCGGCTTGAAGGTATGTACGGCTGAGGAAGTACATGCAACGCACTCCTTCCCCCCCTCCCCCCTCCCTTGTGTTTTTGGCGGAAGAGGGCTTGATCTCCGGGGTGAAGTTGAACTAAACGGACTCCCTTTTGTCTGGGGAGCCCCAGAGGTCGGAAATGAACCTGAACCTGACATCGGGAACTTTGGATAGAACGGTGTAACCCCAAACCTGCTTCTGCAGTGCACCGGGGATGTCTGAAGGTCGAGAAGAAATTGCATAGCGTGTGCGCGGCCCAGCGCCGGCAATGCCTGTACCAACCAAGGCTTTTCGCCAGCTGCGACGCTCGGAACGGGGCTTGCGCATCTGCATCCTCAAAGGAACTTAAAGGAACTTGAGGCCTCAGAGTTGGGGCTCATATGGGCCTGTGGGGTTTTCCCCAAGTCTGAAGAATCCCTTGTTGCGGAGGGGGGGGGGTCCTGAATTACAATTGGATTCTTGGACATTTGAAATGGGGGTATCAAGGCGGACCCCAACGTTCAGAGTTTGCAAGGGTCGTCTCTCCTGCCTAATTCCGTACTCGCGGCATCTCCTGGGCCTTCATCCGTGTCTCTCCTGCCCTGCCCATGTCGTCTCGTATGTCTCGTCCCGCAGAAAACCACAGGAGCTGAGGGAACCGAATGCAAGCACTCCTCCAAAATCACCTGTGACGGGCTTGCTAGGCCTCTTATGCTGACACGACATGAGACCTGGTCTCCCTGCTCTGCGTGCCCAGAGGGACTCCGTCTTCCGGAGAAAAACAAATCAGAAGCTGAGAATCCGACCCCACAACGCCCGAGGACTCGCTGGAGTTAAGACCAAGGGGCGAAACATGCAGAAACCCTGAAGACCTATCGTTTTTTCTTACCTGGCCACAGTGGCCACAGCTGTAAATGACAGCTTCTTTGTCGGCTCCGTCATCATACTGCCCATGCAAGGGGACCCGAATTCAATCCACTAGAGTCACTAGAGAGTCAGCCGATCACCACCAGCTGGGCAAGCGGCATTTAAGGAGATCAACATGACTCACATCGAGTCGCGGCTCAAGTCCTTCACGCGCGACGGGCCGTCGTTCCACATTGACTTCCAGGGCAAGATTGAGGACTCTCCCGCCATGAGTGGGACCCCTTCTGTGCACCCGTGACAAGAGGATACCGATGCGGGGAAGAAGACACACCCCCCCCCCCCCCCCGATACGATCTTCACCCCAAACGCATCGTTTGTAAACGGCTCCTTCATGTCCCTTAAGCTCATCTCCGGAAGTTGAAAGAGAGCCTTACACTCCGCCTTGCACACGCCGTGGGAGGAGCCAAAGATTCAGCACCTCATGAAGGAGATGTGTGATGCACCAAGGGACCTTGAAGAGCTGCCCCTTAGGGTTTGAGGGTTCCAAACAGGGATCCTAAGCTTGACCCGGATGGTCCTGGCGTGCAAAGTCCAGATGCAAGAAGGGTTTTAGGATCCTCACCCTTCAGAAGTGTGGGGACACTGCCGTTACCCTCAATGCATCCATTGGGAGAAGATGTACTATCGCTTTGCTTTGGAAGTCCTAGGGCGTGGCAGACCGGAGGCCCTAAGGCGGAAGCGCCTTTTCACGTTAGCACGAAGGGTTGAGGAGATGAGGGACAGCCGATATGCGTTTCTGGTGTGCGTGGTGTGGGAGCCGTTTGATTTGGCTTATAAGTTTCGGCTCGTCGAGGTATCGTTTAGTGGTGTAGGTCCCCCACTTAAGACCCGGCCCCCGCAAGTTTGCAGAGTGGCCTGGCGAAGGAGATCAAAGTGCTCTCCGGCGTCTACAGCGTGGAGGCCATGGCTCCACGAGAGGCCAGCAAGCCTCCCAGATTAAAAGGGCCAGATCCTTAAAACCCGAGGTCCGCATCCCATAGGCTTGTTGAGTGTTAGCCTTAGCCAGTCACAAGCCAAGGGGCTCTTGTACTCTGGTCTAGTCTGGAGTTGCGGCTGTGGGGCGGTAAAGTTGGAACCTCAATCTCCAATTTCAAACGATGAGCGGCTCTGCTCCTCTACCGAAAGCACCAGGGATGAAATCACGTGTCACCTTTGTTTGCCCGCCAGGTTCCTTGGCAGGAGCCTTAGTGCTGATCTGAATTGTGTACTTATTACTTGTCAACATGCACTTGCGCTTCCTGATGGGTCCTGTGACCCAGGTTCAGGGTTTGACGATTGCTTGAGGGTTCTTGTTAGAAAGGCACCTAACACCAGTTGTGATACTTTATATGGCTCTATGAAGAAGAGATTTATTCAGTGTTTGCCTCATAGATCCCGAAGATGCGATGAAGCGACAAAGCCCTGAAACGCTCAGCTAAGCCGTTTGGTGCCAACAGTATCCCATTCAAACCGTGCAGCCGAACGAGAACGACAGTAGATGGTTGAAGCTTTGTAGTTCCCCTATTTTGCAGATGCGACTCCCAGCTGCTGAGCAAGGTCATTCCTCGTCAAGGGTGTTTTGGACTGGACGACTCTTCCACTGAAGATGCCGAGGTTTCCGCTGAACATTCGGGACTTGGACCTGACCGTCGACACCCTGGATGGCGGATCGGCGTTGATAAACAAGGAGCAACGACACGCCATTGGCCAAAGTGCCCTAAAGCATAGGGGGGGCAACCCTACGCACCATGCCCATGAGGTTCTTGTTGGCGCGTTTCAGGCTTTCCGCGAGCCATTACAGGGGTCTCAAGAGGCAACGTCCTTCCTAGTCAATGGTCCTCATCGCCCCTAGTTAGTCAGAGGACCATCCCGGCTTCTGCGATGCCGAGTACCGCGAAAGGCGCGTCTGGCATCTTTCACACGTTTGATATGGGCACGTCCTTTTTCAGCGACTCTGCGGTGAGGTTCAGACTATAAGCCTGTCGCCGCAAGCCCGTACTTAGTGCTTCGAGTCGTTTGACAAGACTCTCCATGATGAGGTCCTAAATGGTCCAACAAAGCCCCCACACCAATTCACTCAATCGCAAGTCGCATCGCAAGTCTTGTGTCGTTTGTTTAAGTATGTTTCGGTTTGCGCCACTCTCAGTAGGTGTTGGGTCGGCCCTGTCGACTCTGAGTCTTCCAAGTCCCTCGGGGTCCAGGCGAGATCGCGTCGTGCAGCTGGCAAAGGAGTACCGCCATGGGGATCGCCTCCCTTTTATCGAGCACTTTGTCAGACTGCCGGCATAGATGTCACGTTGAAGAGTTCAAGGTCCAGGAGTATGGCGTGCTTCATCTAAAGTTGTCTAGGCGTGATAAAACCTGAGCTTCAAAGAAGCCACAACCGAAGCGACACAGTGACTCCACGCTGCTTGTGCACTGCATCATTGAATACAGCCCCGAACGAAGCAACTGTGGAATGCAGTCTGGGGCTTGTCGGATATTGAAGTGCCGCCTCCCTCGTCCCCTCCCCCTCTTGTTGCTCCACCATTTCAGGGCGACTAGACATTAGAGTCATTAGTCATTAGAGTTGGGTCTTGCAGTTGGTTGGGCCAACGAAGACAAGACATTGCGCAACATGCTTGCGTAAACCTGCGGCTCTGAAAAGCAAGTACCAAAGTCACGGAGCCTGGACCAGAGAAAACTCCAGGAATACTCTCCAAGCAACTGAGGTACACCGACAAGGAGGTTTCAACTTGGCAGGCGTGATGCCATCAGAGTTTTAAGGGCTCAGGTGTTCCAGCGGGGTAGTGGAGATGATTCATGATGGTTGTGAGGAGCTGGGCTCAGGTGTCATCCATGCTGGAACCCGCAATTTGCCCGCAAGTTCCGGGATTTGTCTAGTTCCTCCGGCGCTAGAATCAAGGGGCGGAGGACATAGTTCACCAGTATGCATGTGGACGGGCATATGTGCCAGAGTCTGTTACTCGTGTCCCCAAATCGGCGCTTCAATATGAACCACTGCATACTGAGCCATAATTCTTCGGCAGGCGGTGTATGAGCGGCTGCAGAACTGCCACGCGCAGTGGGCTTGTGCTGAGTACAGCATCTTGCAGCAAGCTCGCCCACCAACCCATTCCTATAACTTTAACCCTTATCGAGCTCGCAGAATGTCGGCTAGGGGCGGCTAGGGTATTGCTTCAAGTCCCCAAGTATTAAACGCAGCTGCTGCATGCTTGTCGTGCGTAAGTAGCAGGCAGCTTTTGCAGGCTTTTTGCACACTCGTGCATGGCAGCACGACGCAACCCGAGAAACGAACAGTCGGCGATCACGGGAACTGGGCAGCAACACATGCATGGTCACCGGTGACCCCAAAGCCGCCCTAGTGCCGCACCAATCCGACCATCTCAACAAGAAGCCGAGGAGACATGCTACTGCAGATGGAGAAGTATTGCGGCGCGCTTCCTCAGACAACGTGCCCATTCTGCCTTTATTTCGCAAGCCCTTCCCTGAGCTTAGGCTATCGGGCCAACAACATCCCGCAGCAGCTTGGCTGGCTCAGAGTCAATGGGGTCTACCGTGGGTTCATCGTGGGTTCATGCGAAGTTGCACCATCCTGATGCTGATTGATGCTGTGGGACCTGGTGCCTCTATTGTTTCTCGGGCAGGTTGTAGTGTCGAGCTAAAAGCTAAAAGCTCACTAAGTAATGCTTCGCTGCGCTTCTGACTGCGCGGCCCGCACAAGGCTGGCGGACATCTCGGACTTCCTGCAGCAGCGGACAGGCTTGTGGGTTGTGGAACTGTCGCTCAACCCAACGTCATGCAACTTCTCAGTTGGACATCATGTACTCCATGACATACCTACAGGGCAACCCCGTAAGCACCTTGGATCGGAAACTGCGAAGGAAAATTCGGCACGCCGAATGCCCCAAGACCCAACCATAATAGAGTTTCCTGGGTCAAAATGTTTGTTGTCGTGGTTTTTCGTATAGCCAAGAACCCGACACCTACCCATGGTCTCCTTAGGTATGATGTTTTAACTTTCCTTTACATAAACCCAATTGGGGATGAGGATCAGTTTTTAATTTTGGGTCGGGGCGGGGGGTGTAGACTAGAGTCACGTATCCCGTGGCAGGCTTCACCTTGCGGCCCATCAGCGGCCTCCTCTCGGCGCGGGACTTCCTCAACGCACTGGCCTTCCGCGCCCCCCGGTTCCAACTAACAGTGCTGCACTTGGACCAGAGGACTAGGAGAGTCGAAGTAGAGAATATGTGTATACCACAAGTTAACAATATTATTCACAATGCAACGCATACGTAATCCAGAAATAAAGAAGGGTACGAACTTCATTCAACATGCTCCTACATGTTCATTGTGTTTTGGAACGTTGCAGGCACGATGCGTCGGCGCATCTTGAGCTGAGGTTTTCTACTCCACCCAGTACATCAGGCTGCAAGCTTCGCATCGGTTTGTGCGTCTGGTGTTACGAAGCCAGCTCAGCTTCGTGACGTGCCAATCTTGGGATGGGAGCGCGTCACAAAGCACAAAGCTCAACATGCAGTTGAGGGGGAACACCAACTTACAAGGGTGCGGATATCAAGGGCCATAGAGATGTGAAACCTTGCTGTTTCGGTGCCAGGCATCACGGCAACCCGTTCTATACGCCAGAGCCGGACGTGGCTTGGCCTGGTCTAGGAGCCTAGCATGTTGCACTAGGTCTGGGCCCCCTATGAATCCTATGAAGTGATAGCCCAGACCTCGGGTTCGAGTGTTTCTCCATTTCAAACTGATTGCAAGCATCTGTGAATTTGGGGTGGATTGGCCAAGCCTGTATTGTTCAGGTCGATGTTATCAACGGGATATGATGTTGCAGTTTCGAATGCAAGCCTCCGTGCATCTCAGATTTGTCATGAGCTTATTGGTCACGTGCCTCTCTTCGCCAACCCGGCCTTCGCCGACTTTTCCCAAGAGATCGGCTGCTCGGTGATCTCAATTCAGCCTAGGCAACTTGGACACAGAGTTTGCTGTAGCAGTGATCTCGAAAAGCGCCTCTGTGATTGAAGCTGTCTCAGCGCCTCGCGGAGACGCAGAGGGTTGTATCAGGACATGTTATGTTTTCAGGGTAAGATTTCGGGAGCCAAAGCCGTCAAAGCCCTTCCCAGTTTCTGTGAGATGTGTGGACGTGTGGACATGTTATGTCTGCCAAGCTGCAGGCAATAAGACAACCTGGAACTGTTGGATTGAACTTTTGTCTTGGCTACTTGCTCCTGAAAGCCCTTGCCCTGAGTGCTAGTTCGTAGGGCACAACGCAGGGAACTTCATTCCCAAATGCCCGACGCAGAATACAAAGAACAGTAAGTCAGGTGAATCCTCACGCCCTCGAACCCGATGGCTTAGATGATCACAGGGTTCAGGCTCGTCGCACACTTAGGATAGCCGGCAGGTGGCAAGAAAAAGACCCTCCTCAGTAGAAGCGACGAGGCCTCGCATCGCTTGCGGCCTCCGATGACGACGTGACCCGCCTGGCTTCGGTCTATTGGTTCACCGTGGAGCGCCCCGCCTACCGTACTTAGTCCCTTTCGGGAGATACAAGGACTTTGTGTTGTGATATATATATATATATGTGTGTTTTTGTTTTTGCTTGGGTATAAGGAAATCGTGGGACTCCTGCTTCGTTGGGTGCTCTTGAGGTGCTCTGAGGAGGAGCGATTGAATTTGGCCTCAGGTTTCAAGCCAAACGATGACGTCTAAAGGTCGCTGCATGAACCGCTAGACACAGTTCGATCCTGAATCGCCCACGGGCTGCGGGAACCTTTCCATGGACCTGACAAAAGGATGATCTTTAGCAAGTGGGTTGGAGCATTGCCCTCCATGTTAGGACCTGCGAGGAGCCCTGATAATTACTGATCCCAACCACTCGCGTACAATTTTGATCCCCAGCTTGGCTTGGACCTTTAGGGTTTAGGGTTTAGGGTTTAGGGTTTAGGGTTTAGGGTTTAGGGTTTAGGGTTTAGGGTTTAGGGTTCCTTTTGGCGGCCAAGGTTTGGATTGCTGCGCGAAGGCCGCCGGACCACGTCACGTGAGCTGTCGTGTGCTCGGGTGCAGGGTGCGACTTAAAGCCTTGATTGGTGGGGCTGAGTCTCTCTGTCAGCTGTGGTAGACATGCAAATGCTCATCAGGCTGCCTCAGAACATTGGCCGAGGAAACTGCGACTGAATCCGAAATTCCTGTCCCACAGGGTGTCCATCAGCTTCATTGAGAAGCGACCAGCCTGAGAAAGCGCTGAAGTGAAAAACACTCTACCTGTTCGAACATCTATTGAAGCCAGAATTTTTGATTCGGATCCACACTACGCGCCCCTCGACTCAGCTCACAAGAATGCACGTGGCCCGAAAGCTTACGATGGAGTTGCCAGTTCACCCTGGATTTGTGTAGGATGCTGCAGCACTATCGAATTCCAGCACTTGCTTGTCTTGCAGCATTTACCACTTCTAGGCTCCCAGAACATTCTTAGGAACAAAACCCCCTTGGCCCTTGACCTTCTATAGGACTTCTAGGTACACCCTGGGACCAAGAGGGTTGTTCCACGATGCAAATCGCAATCTGCACCGCAGGCAGCGACTGCAAGGCTTTCGGCGCCGGCTTGCTTCGCGGCAGGGACGAGAGCGTACCAAAACTTACCCTTTTAATTTCTAGGCCATCCAATTTCTCTGCTGCCCGCGCCTGAATACGTGAGAGTGTTGTAGGTTTAGAGCTGCGTGAGATTCAGGGAACAACGTTGTCCAGATCTCGGGCCGTCAAAGTTCTGGCATTCCTTGGTGACTTCCTGAAGGATCGGGGGCGTTTTGGTTGCTCATTAGGTCTGAAACGAAGTCTGTACATGCACACCATGAGACACATCAAACCTATATGTACACATGCATACATATATATATATATGTATATATGTGTATATATACATACACACACTGCTCTGTGTGTGTTCACGCTGTTTTACAAATGACAATGTGTGCCATGCGAATATATTTTCACTACACGTGACAAGCACCATCCCCTATTCGCCCAAAATACGGGCGACCTTGTTGCAAAACTACGAGGGATGGGGCGGGGGGGGGGCTCAACTCTTGCAACTTGAGGCTCAGTTCATTTGGGGAAATGGAGTGGGCTTGCGACGCGGAGCCGTCGGAGGCCATCGAGAGGATGACTGAAAAGGCTTCCATTAGTTGCCGAAGAAGTAGAAGCCACGCCTAGACCGATGCTTTGAGCCCCTTTCAATCTGCAAAAGTGCGGAAGTGAGTCGACTAAGGGGAGGGTCGAGGCTCTCAAGGTTCTCAAACACGTGACGGCGTCACATCTTTGAATGTTTCCGGAAGCCGCCATGAAGCTTCAGGAGTGTCGGGAGATGGGCAGTATGAAGAACGTGCTGAAGCCGACCGTCTTGCCTTTGGATCCCATCACAGCCTTCTGGCAAGAGAAAGAGGGAGAACTCCAAAAATGCTGCTCTCGACAAGGTATCAGACAGCCCAACCCTTAATTCGCGGCTGTTGGTATTTTTTTGGTTTCTATGAACCCTAAAACCCTAAAACCCTAAAACCCTAAAACCCTAAAACCCCCAACCCTAAACCCTAAACTGGCTTGTCCGAGTGTGAGCGACTAAACCCTAAACTTTGGCCCTAAACCCAAAGCATACCCAAACAACCAAAAACACACCCCCAAAAAACCCTGGCTTCGGAAGGTCAGTTCTCTAAGTTGGGATGCTTGAATGCTAGGTTGTTAGGGCTGTTATAGGCGTGGCACGTGCCGTCCTGCAGGTTGCGATTGGGAACTATCCGTAAATCTACACCGAGAAGTTCAGAGTTGATAGAATTTGGTGGGTTTTCTGTGTTTTCTGTTTTCGCTCAGGCCGCGAAGCAGGAGTACCCGCAGCTTGGCCCAAGTGCTCTCTGCATCCTTTTGTGATTTTTCGGAACAGCTATCGGCTAAGCTACCTTGCAAGGGAGTTCCTTGAGACGCTCCCACCCAAACTGACGCACCTTCCTATCACACGAAGGCAAGGCCGAGAGGAAAGATATTGATGCGCTGGCTTATTGCTCCGCAAATGACAGGATCACCACCTACCAGCCAGTCCTGTTCTGCGCTGACAGCTTGCAGGACTCTGTCACTGAGGATGGGTTTGAGATTTGAGGATTGAGTGCGTGGACCCTTGACTTGTGGAAAGCTTGTTTTGTTTTCCGGCAGTTCCGCACGTGTCCTGTCGGCGGGACTCGGGTGCTTCATGGGACTCGGGTTGCGTGTTCGCAACTACGCCACGCCCATGTAGCCCTTGCAGCCTCAACCGATTGAATGGCAAGTCTCAGATGTTGCTTTCGCAATCAAAGTCCTTGTCGAAATCCTGGACGCAGCTGTGAGGATGCCAAGAACAAGATCTCACACTTTTGCGACTCTTTGACACGGCCCTTCTTCCCTCAATATGTCCCTTGTCCACAATTGGTTGGACATACAGAGCAGGAAAACACGGCTTCGGAGTTGGTTTGAAATGCCACTGTGTTGGAAGTGCTCCTGGCACGGGCCACTTGCAAATTGTCGTAGCATCACTATGCATTGATAGCACAGGAAGCCCAAAAAGAAGCCTGAGTAGCTTTTACGTGCGTTATGTGGTGCCACATGGGCGAACACAGCGAAAAACCAAGCGGGCTGAGGGCCCGCATTGCCGACCAAGGATCCGCTGACGCAAAACATCCGCGTCACCAAGTCCGTGCAGCGCCACTTGGCACTCAGGTTTGGAATGCTGATCACTACCAGACGCCTTGAAAGCCTAGCTGCGTTTACAGAGCAGACCGACGCTCAAGGCCTCTCAGCTCCAGGACAGGAAAATGCTTCTGAAGCCTTAATTAAAAGGTCTGAATGAAGGCCTCAAGTTACTCAACAGTTAGGCTTCGGCACATGTTTGGAATTCAAGGGGAGTGCTGCCCCTCTTAAAACCAGTCAGGCGCGCCCCGCATCTCCACCGTGGAGCTTCAGCGCAAAAAGCAGCAGCTCAGACGTGCTTGGCATAAGGAATGCAGGGACTTGCCACTACTTATTAAGCCATGCTTCATCGTTTGCCCTTCCTGGTACGCGTAATGTATAGAGCCCGCACGCTCGATACTTAATAAGTCCAAGCCTTATGGACATCATTTGTTGTAGCTTGTCAGGCTGCGACAAGGGTCGCAGTGAGCAAGGCGTGTCCTTCCCAGCTGTGGTCCTTGAATGTTTCCCTCGTTGACGCCGCAGTCTGCGGAGTATTCAGAACGATTTTGACCCATGAGGAAAACGCAGCTCGCACTATACATGGCACTGAGATGTGAACTGCGAACGAGCTTCGGGCTTGCCCCGGTTTAGTTTGGTTGGAGCCTTGTTGAAATGTCTTCTGGGTATATGAGTGCGGTTGCTTGATTCCAGGCCTAGGTCAAAGGAATGTGCAATCGTCCCAGGATTCAACATGTCTTGGGCGACAGGTTTAGGGTAAGGAAGTGCTGAGGCGTCAGTTCTTTGAGGAGAAGCACACAGGCTGATTCCGTGGCCAGCCAAGTAAAGAGGCCGCGTGGCAAAACATCGTAGGGGGCTGGCACGGCATTTCCCAAGAAGGCACTGAGTACGTTTTGGAAGCCTGGACATTTCTGGACATTTCTGCGCGGCCTCTGCGCTGAATTCAATATCGCTTGTCCCTGCGGTTGGGTAGATGCTGGTGATTGGCCAGCTTAAGGGCCCCAATGGCTTGGCAGGCTCCGGCAAGGCGTATGGATGCGCTCTTTTGCTATTCTTAACATGTAAACCACCAACCTACAGTTGACAGTTGTGTCAATCTCGGACTTGTTCAGAATGTCCCCTGCAATGTGGCTTGAGTGTCAGCTATGTGGGTGGCAAAACAAGACCCTGGACCACAAGCCCTCGGAGAAGAAGAAGATGAGAGAGAGAGAGAGAGTGAGAAAGTGAGAGAGCGCGATGGAACGAGGAAGAGAGAGGGATTATAGGAGAGATGGGCAAAGAGAGACAGAGGGACAGGCAGGTTGATCTGTACTCATGTGTGGATGCGCATGTGTTCCTGTTGCGTTCTACGGTATCTCAACTGGGAGGTTTTGTTTTTGCCGGTGCTGGGAGCCATGAGGTCACTGATCTCCTCCCTTTGTCGCTATGGAGGGTTCATACGAGAGCCATGATGATGCATTTAAAGCCTTTCCAAACAATGCAGAAGCTCTACACCCACACGATCGTTATATCATGTCTATGTGTATATATATATATATACATGTGCTGATTTATCACGTGTTCACTTGTTTTTTTTCAGCTGCATACATTATCGACAGATGTGTATTTTCCTTCTTTTCTCTCTGTGTGTACATATACATACATACGTATATATAGTGTCTGCATATAATAGTGTGTATATATATATGTATATATGTATATATGCGTGTACATGGACCCATATACCGATTATTACGTGCTAGGCTCTGGACACAAGTTCAGGGGTTCTTGCCGGCAAGAGGCCCTGCTCGAGGGACCCTGCTCAGGGGACCCAGCCTTTGTCCGCAAGCGGGTGTTTCAAGGTTGACGCTTCTTGGAGTCCAGTAGGGTGATCTGAGAGACGTGTCCCGTCATTAATCTGGGTTTTCTTCTGGATGACTCGTCCCCACAAAAGACGGGCTCCGAGATGAGCATGAGGATCACCGAACATCTGACAGACCCTCGCTCTAATCCTTTCCTTCTTCCGATGGCCTGCTCACTATAGTCCTTTGGGCTTGATTCGCCAGTGAATCAAGCCACCCTTGGGATGTTGATGATAGGGATCCACAGCCTGTGTGCCACTGGAACCCCCACCACTTACAGAGGTCTTTTCGCCCGGCCCAGTGTTCACTTGAAAGTAACACTGAAGGCCCGGGCACTGGGCAAAGTATCCGCCTTCCATTTGAGGACTTACGAGGCATCTGAAATGCTCAGTGCGTTTGCTGGGTGTTGGCCGACAAGGAAAAACACGGTGCAAACCTAGCAATCCCGAAAGGTTGGCGCAGCATCACGGCCTGATGCCCGGCGGAAACCAAAGTGTGAGCCCCTGGCGAGATGCAGCCCCTTGTGAACCCGTTCTGCCGAAAGCTGACGTCATTGATTGAGAAGTTTCTTCGAGGATGTGATCTGGCCAGGGATTCATGTACATAGCTTTGTGCCAGATCCGGGAGGCGGCAAGAAAAAAGGCCAGCGTCATGACATGGTTGCAAGCAGCCCTTGTATCGTCTGACAGTATTCATTTTTTAGGGTTCGGGATACGATCCCAAAGTACAACTACAGTTTCATATACGATCTTAAAGTGGGTTCTGGATACGGTCCCAACTACAACTACATTTTCATATACGATCTGGTCTTGGAGACCGTGCTGGAATCGTAACCGGAATCGTACTTGGAGCCGTACTTGAAATCGTACCTGAAATTGTACTTTCCTTCTTGCAAAAGTACGACTCCACGTACGATTCCAAGTAGGTAACCGAGATTACATTTGAAGTCGTCGGGAAGCTGCACTTGTACCCAGAACCGTACTCGATATTGCACGTCGAAACCATTGATATTCAGAATCGTATACGACACTGTACTTAGAAGTCGTATTGGGATCTGCACTTGTACTCAGAATTGTATGCGGTAGTGTACTTTGAAAGCGTACTGCAATCTGTTCTTGTACTTTGCAAGTGTACTTGAATCTATATTTAAACCCTAAAAATAAGTAATCCTTGATTTACAAGGATTGGTTGTCCAAAAAATGTCATAAGGCCAGCGAGGATCGAGGGTCCTCCTGATCCTGTTCTAAGCTACAGAAGCCTGGGGTTCAATCTTCAATACTGCAAGTTCAACCCTGGAACCCGAAACCCGAAGTCTCAGTCGAGCACCTCTTAGTCCGCCGCAAGTAGCCCACGTCTTGCATGGATCACAGCCCTTAGACCACGCAAAAACGCTACCCCCTACGAGAGCATTGCAGAAATGCCGGAAAAAGCTCGTGTTCGCTCAGGCTCGTCAGCCTCAAGGCAGACGTGAATGCTCCAGATCCGAAAGGCGGCCATTGGGATTCAGCACTTGACACATTTGGGTCTTGTGGTCCAAGTAAGGCAAGTTTGATGTGGGCTTTAAAAAATCCAGCCGACGAAGGCAAAGTCTTCTCTGTGCAGGTGATACACCACTCATCATGGCTGCAACAACTGGCGACGTGGCGGCCGCTTTGTCGCATTTCTGGGCCTGGCTCCGGCTAGTGTTCGGGTTTTTTTACGGGCTTTGGATTTTGAGGTCTCTAGGGCTTGTGAAGAATGTGCAGGAGCCGCACTTCGGGCGTGCCAACATGACCTGCAAGGATTCTGATTCTGGGCTTGGCTGTAGGCAAAAAAACTTGAAGAGACCCGGTCGCAGCACAAACAACACCGCTAGCCTGGCATTTGACCCTCCATCCTCAGTGGTTTCTACCATTATGCCAGCGTGGACGCCAAACGGTGAGAGACCGCGTGAGCCAGCAGTCGAAAAGCGACGGCAGCTTCGCATTTCGTGAGCCCAGACATCCCAAAAGCGAGGACAGTTTTTGCATTGCGCGAGCCCAGATGTCTATAAGGTCAGTGAGGCAGGTGGCAAGCAAAGCGCGATGGAAGTTTCGAGGACGACGCACGCGGCCACGCGCCGCGCCTAGGCGAGAGCGCGGTGTTCGTCCAACATGCGAGCCAGCTTCGAGAAGCCGTGATTTGGGCCGCTCCCGGCGCTGCATCGACCAAGTCATACCCTTGACGTTGGAACTCCTTAGTGTTGACGCACTGTTGGGGAAGAGCCCTTGAATCCTGCAGGACGCAACGCCAGCAGAAAAGATTTCTGAACTTACCAAGGCCCCACCCAGAGAAAACTTCGAGTTGTGGACCCCAGCTGCCGCAGCTGTAAGCAAGGCTATCACAAGGTCACCAAGGTTTCGAGGTCACAATGCCAGTAATTAAACGTCATTTGCTAGGAGGGGGAGGTTCATCCGATCCTCGTGTCGGCCCAAAATTGTCATGCCTGCTTAAAGACGTCAAGCTTTGAAGCTCGGAATTAAGGAGTCCTGCTGTAAGAACTTGAAAAACGTTCTCTAGGCCCGTTGCAGGAGAACCTGCTTGTTTCCGGATTGCCTGTTTTGAGCTGATGGTTAGACAAAGGCCTGACTGCATGGTGGGCCCTTTTCTGTACGTTTGGGTTCCGGGCTCGGTTCAGGGGTCATGGACTTCTTTTCAGTAGTGAAGCGGTCTGCGAGCTGCCGACTCCTAAAGCGACCCTGTGCTGCAACTGCTCTAGTTATTCTATTA
The DNA here is from genome assembly GCA_905221605.1 of Symbiodinium natans. NCBI lineage: Eukaryota > Dinophyceae > Suessiales > Symbiodiniaceae > Symbiodinium > Symbiodinium natans. The sequence continues at coordinate 698,705 of CAJNDS010000780.1, forward strand.
CAAGGTGGCCCACTTCATGTATCTGCATTCCTCTGGCTGTGAACCCCGCGATTCAATTCATCTAGGTGGGTCCTGAATCCCGAATGCCTGCAGGCCAGCATGACCATCACTCCGAATTGCAAAGCTAGTCTCGGCTAGTGTTTTTCTCTTGGCTACACACCAAGCACCTGAGCACGGTTTTCACCCTGGACGACCCTCAATGCAAAGCACTTCCACCCGACTCGATGCCCGAAAAAGTCAAATTTGTAGGTGGCCCCTATGTTAGATATTGTGAGGCAGGGCTTTCACCAAAGTAAGTTTTCCCTGTGCCTCTCGATAGCTTTCGCTAGAAGACCCAATCTCCAGACCCTCTCATAAACCGATTTCGGAAGCCCCAAACCGTCCAGGCTATCGCTGCGTTGATCGAGGCGCTTGCTGTCACTGTACCATTCTTCCTCTGTTAGGGTTCTATGCTTCGGGTTGGGCGTGAACTCTGACTCTTGCCTACGTGCCTGTAGTCCGATGGCTATTTTGCAACTTTGGCTGATACATAGACTGTGGTACCACAGCAACATAGAGTCCAGCACTTTCATGCACTTTCGGGTTCGGGATCCATGAGATTGGAAGAGTCAGGCCGTCGAAGCGTTTCGTTCCTGAGTAGTCTAAAAAACTGTGCCTCAACACGTTCAACATGACCCTCATCTATCCCACCTAACTTGCTAGCGAAGAGGCCTTCTGCCCAGGATCATGAATTGCCCTGCCTTGCAAGGCGGGGGCGTCCCTCACGCAGAAGAACAAGGATGGGCGGCAGGTACCTGCCCCAGAGCCAGATGCCAAATTGTTAGCGCCCCTACAATTGGACTGTGCCAAGCATAGCAGTTTTTCCGTAGCTGGGAGCCCAGTTGCAGCAAAGAGACATCTTGGGAGTCAGGGCTTCAGAATGGCGTGTCAGTTGCCAGGGGTTCTTGCTTCGTTTATGGGCTTAAGTTGTTCAGGCTTCGGGATTGCCAAGATATTTGCCAAGCTGATTCGGCGAAGGTCTCCCCAGCCCACGTACTCAGTCCCCGTCCGAGATTTTCTTCCGGACTCCGCCCTCCTTCTGAGCCAAGCCTTCCCTTTACGTGCCGCAAGCCGTGAGCCATCTTGAAGATGCCGCACACGCTTGACGCGATGCAGCCCGCGCTACCTGACTGCCTTGGCTTGGGGCGAAGGATGGCGAAGGGAGTATAAGGTTGATGTAATTGAAAAGTTGCAGGGTGTCCGCGGGATCTTTGCTTGTGGCCGTTGCGGGGGCCTTCGGGTCTCGAATCTCCATGCACGTCGCAGCTCTATAGATATCTGTGCTTCTGAGGCCTGAGATGTCTTGAAGTTCGAGTTTGGATCTTTGCACGGAAATGCCGCATGAAGGCCCACATAACCGACCCAAGAAGCATGGGATCAATCTTGAAGCAACCCAAGGCTGTGCTGTGCAGAAAAGCAGGAAGATCAGGCGCCGGCTGTTCTTCTTCGGGGCTTCTGAGGGTCTCTCCTTTCTTCTTCGCTCCTCACTCGTTTTTCCGCCCACTTCCAGGGAGAAATCTCCAGGTGCTTTGCTTGTCCATTCAGTTCTACAGAGTTGCCATGGAGCTTCCAATGTCGGTCGGTCATCCCACAATGCCCAAAGCGCGCCCAAAGCCCCCAAAAGCGCTGGCGGGATTCGAGTTGCAGGATGCAGAGGCCTTGCAAGGCACTTGCTGGCACCTCTTGCAGGCTTGCAGGTAGCTTTCCTGGGAAGTATCTTGAGGCAGAGGTGCCTCCAAGCGGATCATGCACAAAGAGGTTACAGTTCCATAAAAGGCATACATCCCAGACATTCCATGGCTAGAAGGTCCAAGCAGTCCTCTTCTGCAGCACCTAGTCCAGCACTAAAGCCGGCAACCCCTACTACCCCTACAGCAGCGCCGTGCCCCTTGAAACCTCTGCCTTGTGGACATTCGTAGAATCTCTGATGCTAAGCCACTATAAGCTCTCCTCAAAGACTGCTGAAAAGGAGAGCTTTCTCGATGTTCTAGCACGGCGCCATGAGGAGCTCTTGCAGAGGCCGCCTGCTCTCTCATTGCACTCGACGCGTGAAGCGAAAAAGATGCACCTAAACACCTGGTTGCTGCACTTGGTTTTAAGAGTTTTAAGTGTCTGTAGAAGCCAACCAATTGCAAACGTTGTCGTGGGAGTACACTGAGTACACTTGCTGAGATCTTGAAAGTGTTCCACGCCTATCGTGCACACACCTATGTCAGGACATGGGCCAATGGGGAGGGGGGGGGGATAAGGAGCGGCACCTTGTGAAACTCTTATGGTCTATATTGCTGCACGCTCCCACAGACCCCCATGTACTTTTCATGAAGGCGTTGCATGGCACATGGTTTTATAGCCGTTAGTGTGAGCTACTAGCGGAGGTCCAGGGAAGCTCCGCAAGTCAATGTTTCTTGTCAAGCCCCATTCCCTTTACGCGAAGCCAGCGCCACAATGGCATCCAACGTACATGTACATGCAGGATGGCACGTTCCTCACACAATGCACTTTCAGATTCAGGAAGGAAGGTCCACTTCACTTTGCAATGTACCTGCGAGGTTTGACGCGCAGGAAGCCTTGCTGTGCCATGCCGAGAGCAGAGTGGACTCGCTTTTTGTTATGCTTAGTGGAGAATCTTGGGAAACCTGAGATGAGAAATTTGGATTCGGTTATCAGCTTCAGGCGCAGGGAGAGACCGGGGACGCAGGGCTGGAATGGCGTTCTACAGCTGTGTGTGACCAGCCGTCAGCCGTTGAAATGTTCAGAGTCAGTGGATCCGGAAAATTTAGGGTTCTTAGCCCTGAACTGACGCCAAACTCTCTCAAGCCCCAATGCCCTGAACTAGAGCCCGGTCCTAAACCCTAAACCCGAAACCCGAAACCCTAGATGCAATGGCCTCTCTTGAATCGGTGTTCCGACGAGTGCTCAGGTTTCGGCTGACAGAGCGCGGCTCCGCAAAGGCTGGCGGGGCCACGAACCCGAAGCCCCAAAGCCCTCCAAAAATGCCCCATTTTCTTGGCCCCTGCGAAGTAGCATGGAAGCCGGGCTTCAGGGATTCAACGCATTTTGGGGGGACCTTAGGCCCTTAGGCCTGGGCACAGCTGGAGTTGAAAAGGACATCAGCTATGGGAGCAAAAACTCGCGGAACCCTCAGAAGGGTCCTTAAACTTAGGGTCGCTCCAGGTGGCTCAAGCTTTGCACTTGTGTGCACCCCCCAATTGGCCAGTCCGGCCAAGAGCATCTTAGCTGGTTCGTTTTACAGCGCAGTCCAGCCAGGCAACAAACAAAACGAGACCTCTGCACAGCTGAAAACTCGGAACCCCAAATCCCGAAGACTCCTCGACCGTTCCCAGTTTCCAAGCCTTGCGCAGGGCAACTTTCTGCCCGAAACGTCGATTCCAGAATTGTCACTGGCCGCCGCTTGGCTTGAGCTTGGGCCCACGCTGGACATCTTCGTGCCTACCCAAAATGAAGTCCAAATGAAGCCCCAAGCAGCCACCGACACCTGAAGTCACATTCCTTTCCTTTCCTCGTGCGAGTCTGAACGGAAAGCCCTAAAGTCAAAACTCAAAATCCTGAAAGTCCGAACCCCAAACCTCAAACCCCAAACCCCAAACCAACGATCTGAACCCTTATGATACATGATGATACCCTACGGGACATGGAGGTCGACCGCCGCCCCACGGATGGCTCTGTCACTCTGTCATCATTGCCGGGCTCTGGCGGAGGCCACCCCCCCCCAAAGCCTTGAGGGCTCGAAAGGATGTGTCAGGAGTGGTTCAAGACGTTCAAGAGCTCTGGCCTCCTCGTCAGACTTCTGACCCTAAGCCCCCCTCAACAACCTCGCGAGCGACTGAAAGGTGCCTCGGTTAGGCTTCCGACTTCTTCCGACTCCCCCTATTTCCTCAGGCTTGAAAACCTCGGTACGGTTCTTGCACAAACAGGCTACTTCCAGGGTGGTCAGTGACTGAGTGAGAGGGAGAGAGTCTCTGTCTCTGTGTGTGTGCGTCAACCCTTTACATAGACGTGCCACATGAAACAGCATCCATCAGCATCCAGTAGTCCATAGGATGACGCGCACCAGCTAGACTAGAACCCCGCCCCCCCGCCACGGAATGCCCACGGGATCTCTTGCTGCTTACCTCCCAAGTTACCCATGCGTTGTGCAGGCCGGACGCAGTCGTTGTTGCTGAATCCAAGCACTGACGTCAAAGCCGACTTACAACGTGAAACGTCCGGACCACCGACGTCCATGCACGGCTCCCTGCAGAGTTCCATAGCTCTTGGCCCAATGAGGACCGCGGGGAGCTTGCAAAAGTGGAAGGAGTTGCAAGGAGTGCAGAGCAGCTGGAGCTTGAGTTCCTCCCGAGCCCTTCGTTCCTGGAAGGAAGCCGCGGCTCTTCACGACCTTTGAGCAGTCCGACACAGCGAGGCGAGAAAGTTGGCTCTCCAACCCAGGTTTGTTTTAACTCCTGCAGGTGTTCTTTGGTGTTCACCAAGCCCGGGGATCAAGAAAGTGAGAAACAAGAACAGCTCGAGGTTTTCGCAGTTGTATCACTGTTGTATCACTTTGGAAGATCTAAATGCAGTAGCACTTCCATCACTTCCTTATGGGGCCTCCAGCGTCTGGAGCCCCGGATGCTCGCGAAATGGAGTGCCGGATAGTAAAAACGAACGAAGTCTGCCCTGAAAGGCAGTCCTCTTGAAAACTTTTTCCAGGGACCTGTTAAGTCACCAAGCTGCCCTCAAAAGCCGCTCTCGACAAGGAGGGAGGAGGCGGCAAGCGCTGAGCGGCGGCGAGTCACGAGAGCGACGGACATGCCAGAAGAGGAGACAGCCCAGCTTACCAAGGGGTGCTGTGCTTCTAAGAGGGTTAAGAGGGCTAGATGATACATCTAGATGAACAATTCTTCAAGGGCTCCTCATCGGCTCCTGTTGTAATTTGCAGCCCTTCATGTTCATGAAAGCAAAATGAACACTGTCAGCTGGGGATGTGAGAATCCCGGGCCTTGAGTCCAGCCCCGCCGGACTCTCCAAAGCTGAACTGCAAGTTGGTACTTGACGCCATCGTCCAACATGGCTTCCGTGCTCGCCGTGCTCACAGTCTTGTCAGATATTTCAGTGCTCACAACGGGGTACATGACTGCTGTGAAGTCCTGTTGGTCTATGTCCTCGAGCACTCGTTGCGATCCCAGGTTGAAGCAGATGTTCAGAGACTAGGTCGCCGTGCCGCAATAAACATGTCTCAATTCTTGCGGGCGGAACCCTTCAATCCCAGAACCCAAGCCTTGATTCGCAAACCTCTCGGATTGTCCCGGGTCTCTGGGCGACACTGTCGACACCCGAAGAGCCCCGAGGAGAGAACGTCCTGCTCTCAGAGCACCTTGGAGACGTTTTGCAGTGAGTCCAGTGTTTTTAGGTGTTCGGCGAAGGGTTTGCAACGGTACTGCGAGGACTGGGGACATTGGCAATGCGTTGCGGTTCTGGCTTTGGGGAGTCGTGCTTCTGTGCGTCTGTTTGTTGGACGACCTTCCGTATTAAGTATGAAATATGTATGCCGCTGTATGCGAGCAGAATCGCAAATTCGCCATGAGTCCAAGGGCAACCTCAGTAATATCTCTGGTGTCGCGTTTCCTTGGTGCGGGAACAGCTTGTTCGGCCTGCTTAGCGCAGCCCAATTCCAGCAAATCATGTGATGCTGCCACACGTGTTGTAGCAGCTCCGGGCCTCACTTGCATGGTAGTCGTTTAGGCGAGTTGGTTTCGAGTAGCTTCGCTCACGCCTCTCGATTTCCCAAGGAATCGTCAGGCACTCCTTTTTCGATGTCTTCTTTGCTGGTGTGGTCATCACCAACTCCCTGTTCATTGGAGTCGAGGTCTCCTTGGCAGATCCGGCTGCCTGCCCAACTTCGACACAGCATGGGGTTTTTCGAGTTTAGGCTGGGTTTGCCGAGATGGTGGGCCCATTTGCGTTTTGAACTTCATTGCGGAACACGCGAGCTCAAGTGGCGAGGCTCTAGACTCTAGTCAGATGGCAAGGAACACATAGCGGGCCTAAAGTGTTGCTACGTGACTACGGTACGACCTCCTAGGGCCCTGCGGCCTGCACTTGAGGCCCACGACTCACTGAACTCCAAGCACTGGGCGATTCAGTCGATCCAGTACTTCTACACCACCTTGCCACTTGAGCGTCAAGTGGGGGAAAGTTTGGGCTTTAGCAGCTTTGGCATAACCGTCTTGGATCGGGAAAGGGGCGGATCGGAGCCTGCTCGGAGTTGGGCTTTGACAAACCTGACAAAAGACGTCCCAACACAGCTTAAAGGCTTAAAACTAAACCCTGCATTTTTATGCCATATTTGGGGTATACAGCCGAAGCCCTCGATCCCAAACGCCAAACCACTGCACCCTCTTTCAACGGCCAAAAAATGCCGATTCGAGTCCGAGAAACCCTGCTGAACTACTGCATGTTTCTGTCCGTCCATGAGCTTAACTGCCCCAATCTCCCACATCCCCGAAGGTGAGTGAACGTGAAGTCCTATCACTGAACATTTTGCAGTAGTCGGGAATGTTCGCCATATAAGACCTCCAAGCCTGCAACGTTTGGTGGCTTCCATGCATCGCTTACTTTTCTGGCGTGCTCAGCTGCTTCACCGTAGCTGAGGCGCTAGGGAAGAGGGATTAGCACAGAGACAGAAGAGAATGATGTGGCTGGCCACCGCTGGCATGGCCTGTATTCTCTGACTGGCAAATCTGACAAAGATGGCCAAGTGTCCGCATCAAAAACGAGTGGAGGCATCTCCACGGTGCTTGTCGACGGTGCTCAAAGCCCAGTGTGTGATCCTTCCATTCAGACCCAGTCAGAGATGCAGACTCCGACGGTCGGTGATGGGTACAGCGCTGCGCTTAGACATGCAGAATCTTCTGGCAAGGGCAATGAAGGCTGCTTTGTTCAGGCACACGAAGTCCACCTGTCGGGAAAGCGCGACGGAAGCCGAAGCAAGGGTCATCTCGAGGCCGCAGTTTGAGCTCATCATGGACCGGATGATGAAGCTGGTGGAGAACTTGAGCGAACAGCTGGCCCAACTCAGCCAGTCAGTTAGCGAACCCATTTCAACTCGCACTATGTCCAGATGCGAGTCTTCAGCAGAGACAAACAACGAGGTATCGTCATCATTTGTGTTGCCGCGCATGAACTCGAAGAGATGGAGGCACCAGCCAATGAAGCTAGTGCCAAAAGGGTTGATGAGTGATTGCAGCGTCTCCAACGATTTGAACAATGTGCAGACAACACCTGAACTCGTGTGCATCTCGTTACTCTTCTAGTTTGTGCTCGGAAGCGGATCTGTGATGCATAGCGTCAGCACAAGCCCTGCGCTGCCGGCATGCCCCTCAGCCCGTGCTCAAAAAGGGTGTTGGGGAGCTCTATATGGTTTAGGATAGATCTGGCCAGTCCCAAGCATGTGACATGGTTGAGGGGTGGAAGGCGCAGACTTGGCACGTTGGTGCAGCCTGCCGACTAAGGTTCACCTTCGAGCTGATCCTTCGGATCTGTGCCGGTGGAGCCTTTTCAGCAGATCACGTGTTCAAACCAATGTGCAGCTGAGCATACGAAAGCTGTTCAGGAGGTCTCCAGAGCGATCTGAAGGTCCTGAATTGTAAACGCTTACGCGCGCCGCCTCGGCAGCCGGGCCGGCCTCAGGACAAAGGAGGCAAGAGGGTTTCTGCTGGGGGGGGGGGGGGGGGGGGGAAAATGGGGGGGGGGGGGGGAGGGTTGGGGAAGGAGGCCCGATCCGGGTCTGCTTGTTCCAGACGCTTCTCGGCAGGAAGCCGAGGCGAATTTCTTAGCGCAAGGCTCAGCCGAAAGCGGGAGTGGACAGGAGCGAGGAGTGGCAAGGCAAGCCAGTTCCTCCAACTGCGCCTCCAGTTTCAGTGCTCCCGGCGCTGGCTTTGCTGCCGAAACGAACAAGAAAATGAATTGGAAGTCAACGAATTGAAGTGTTCTGAATTTTCTGGTACAGTCTTGGGGCTGGCTGCTCGGCTCTTCCGGTTTCTTGCCACGTCTTCCGCAAAGCAGGTTGCGCGGGATGGTGTGGGAGGGGGGGGTGCGGGCGGTGCTGTAGGCCTGGCCCAGTAGGGCTAGTCTTTAACGGTCGGTCCCAAACGCACCGCCCGCTCCCAAATGCCTGCAATGGCACGTGGTTGGGTGGGGCACCTGCCTGATTCTCCTCAAACAACTACGGCGTGAGGCCTCGGCGGATTCTTTATGGGTGAAGCCCCCAAAAACCAGGAATTCAGTGCCCATTCATGGTCTGAGTCCAAAAGCCACTTGAATGCCGGGTCACGATTATACTTCAACGTCTTCTCAATCAGAGCAGTCACTGTAGCTCCTAAAACGCTGAGCCCAAGTGAAAGGAACGTCTGCTGTCCATTGACTCGTAAAGATACATAGCCCGCGGTGCTTGTTCTACTTGCTGTCGGGTCGTTTGAGTTGCAGACGTAACACGCTCTTGAAAGCGATTGCAGATGCCTTCTATGCGAGTGCTGCCTGCAGGAAGCTGGCGTGCTGTTGTGTGTTTCTGGAGTGTGACCAGTTGCAGCCGAAGGACGTTGTTCGTGCTGTTGAAGACTCTGTGGTTCGTCCAGCAATGGCAGTTTAAGCCGCGTGGCCAAAATTCTTGCCGGTTCCTACCAATTCCGACACGCCCAGGAAGAACGTTCTTCTGCTCGAGCGAGTGGCCCTGGGCGCTTGGTCCGCGATTCTGAGGTAGGTTTGACTCACTTGACGGGCTCTTATTGTTCTTGTTTTGAGTGGCCGGTTTGTGAAGCCCATGGGCGGGCTCAGGCTTGAACAAAGTAGACTTGCAAGGCTTGAACTGCCAAGTTTAATTACCAAGTTTGCCGTTGAACTACATCCGTAGCAGGCAGAATCATAGTCGACAGCAGCTTCTGCTGCCACGGTTCTTCCTGTTACAGGTACTATATTGCCATTGCTACTACCGACTTCTGTTTTCATCTAGGGTACTCCTGCTTATTTCCCTGCCCATGTCTTTGTGTGCTTTTCTTTCATTCGCCCTGCACTCTTTACACTGGAGACTGGGGTGGGGTGGAGGTTCTAAGGAAGGCAGGTGGGTCATGAGCCAGGGTGGCCGGCCGGCCCCATGCTGTAATCTGCTAGCCTTCGAAAGCCAAGTCCCTGCAACCCCTACGCCCAAGGCATGGCTTGATCTCTTCATCGTCGTAAGCTCTTTGTGGGAGGTCGTGCACCTTGGCGGCCAGACGTGCCCACACGCAGCAAAGATGACGCAATGCACGAATGTGAGATTTGCCTAAGAAGCATGTTGCCATGATTCAGTTATTCAGTTCGGTCGGCCTGTTGAACAAGGTTTACCTGGCAATGGCGGCCCAGTCTAGGCATAGAACTACAGTGCCATCTTCATAGTCTTATTACATTTGACAGGCATCAAATAGGGTAAGAAGCAGCAACAACTAAAATCGGATCAAGAGTAATTAGCAAAAGCAAAGTTCCATAGGAAGACAGGAAGGAAGGGCAAAATGAAGAGAGGGAGGACGGGTCTGAAACTTGTGAATCAGCAGCAACTGCTTGCCGGATTTGGAGTTTGTGAATGGCAGAAATGCTAGAACAAACCGTGTTTGCAGCCTGTTCGCACAGAGATGCTGTGATCTTGCAGACTTTTGGAGCGTGCTGATTCATTCATAGTATCTGGACCCTTCGAACAGGCAGGAAAGACTTCTTCTAAAGAGAGGCATCAACAAATTATTTGGCATCAACGAAAAACCATGAGCGTCAAACACATCTATTCGGGATATCCAGGAAACCTTTCATTCGAGCCAAGCTTGCTACAAAGCATATCTCGCAGTCAATAATAGACAGTTCTTCAAAACCTCATGAATCCTTTCTTGCAAATGGGATCCCCCCGCCCCTCCACCGACCGGCTCGTTTATGCTGCAATGCATTCCTTCGAAAGCATAAAAGCCCATGAATTCCAGGCCCATCATGCGAGCATTGTGTTTGCAAATGGGGGGTGGGGTGGGGGGTGGGTGGGGGGGGGGGGGTGCCATGAATGGATGGAGCCGGTTAACAAGCAGAAGTGCTGCACGTTGTTCCTGTTGCGGCTTAAGAGCTTTTGTTGATGGCCCGCATTTTACAACGAATACGCAGAAATGTATTATGTTTGTCACCTTTTTCTTCTTGTTGCACGGTTCTTTTTTCAGAGTACAACATGTGCAGCTTGGAATTGGGCGGAAGAGCTGGAATTTACAGTATCTGGAGCCAGCGAATGGGCAGAAATGAAGTCATTTGCCGTTCTTGTGGGGTTTGTTGAGAGCCTGCGATGAGGCATAAATGTCAGTATTTTGTAATATGGAGCCGGCAAACGTGCAGAAATCCAAAATATTAAAGTATTCGAAACCTGTAACTGTAGAGCGTTTGGAGTATCTGGAGCTTTCGAAGAAGCAAAAATGCTGCTATTCACAGCGCTCAGAGTCTTGCGAACGAAGGCCGCGTAGGGCTTAGTGTTTTGCGGGTTCTTTTTTGGTTCTTTGTTCCCTGGATTCTGAACCCTTTGTTGATCCTTATTACATTTGTCGGCCAACTTTCAGCATGCTGGGCAAGGTCCCAAAGTCTCAGAATCTACATAGCGTCATCTTATATAAGAGTTGGAAGCCTGTAGAACTACCTGAACCATCTAGACGCAACAGGTTAGGATTGTGGTTGGCGGAGGTGTGTACTGGGGTGTTTGCCTAGTTTCTCTTTTTGTTTTGCTAGCGGCCTGATGCTCCTAGTGCCAGCTCGTGCTTTTCTGCGGGCTTTTGAGGGCTTGACTGTTGGCCTGAAGCCTTCGGCAAAGTCTTCGGCCAATGGCCCTGCCATGTGCCAGCGTGCGTGCCGAGACCTTTCAAAAGACGTATCAGCTTCTGCAGGATCGATGTCCTGTATGCCATCTACGAAGCAGCTGGCAACCTGGAGACTCCGCGTTGTCCTTTGAGGTTTGCGAAGTAAGGTGTAGGGACAGTGCAGGATAAGAAAGCGAAAATTCCAGGCGAGGGTACCTTGGGCTTCTTCCTTTGATTTTCTCAGTAATTTCTCGTATCTCTTAAGTGCTTGTTTGCAGGGCCCACAGCAGGCCAAAACTAAATCAAGATTCAACCAGCTTTGAGGCTGAGGGAACTCCGCCAGGCCGACAAATACGCATGATGGGTAAAGATAGTAGAGATCTTGGTGCGGTAGTATTTCACAGCCTGAAGCCTGAATGCGACAAGCCGCCTGAAGGAGAGCCTGGATGGAATCACTGGCTTCAAAGCATTCAGGATCATCCGGATTACGCGAATCCTCAAGACGGCTCGGCTTATGAGGACCTTGCTGAGGGACTTGTTATAAGACGCAGTTTGGAGTCCCCACACCATTCAATCTTTCGACGAAGAGGTCACCATTCACAGGGTTCGCCCTGCACCAACTCTGAAGTCCCACCCCATGTGGTAGATGCGGTACATGCTGCCTTCAACCTTTGAGAAACATTTTGGCAACATTGTCCCCGGAAAGGCTTTCCTCGCGCTCAGGGGATCGGAACCTCATGACCTTGCATCCGTGGGAGGATCTTCCGGTTCGTGCTGGCTTTGCGGACCCTGATTACTTCGATCACACACACGCTCAAGCATCGCGGCTGTCTCGGGGGTCAACCGTAAGTATCACTCCCGGGCGAGGCTCCATCACGAAAATTGCTGTCGTCCAGCGACAGCTACGCTCAGGCTGTGTGTTTATCATATGTGTTTGGTGTCCGTGCGCACATGCCGGGTTTGATTGCTTTCGGCGGGATGTATTGAAGCTTGTGACATCAGGTGCCTGCGGTCACTAATTGCAGGAAACCTCCGAGTGGAGGGTGGTAGGGCCGAAGATTGTAGTGGATGCTCAAATCAAGATTGGGTACAGCAAGCTCCAGTCTCTTATCCCTTGTGGAGCTTCGGGACGCCAATCTTGCTACCAGTAGGGCTTCATGGCCACAGGCCTACTGCACCTGTTTGTGGCTTAAGCGCGCCGGGTGCCTTCTAATGAGAAGCATCTTTTATGTTGCAAAAACTCTTAAGCCGGAACACCCTCACGGGGAGTTCCCGAAGTCGAGATCGTCAACGTAGAGAACCCCCTCATGATTGCTCCTGATTGCCCCCAGCCAGCGGCTTCTGGCACCCAGGTCGCTGATTTGGGCGTTGATTCTCCTGGGCTTGATCATGTCGCTGAGCTTTCGACTAGCCTTTGCATCTCTATAGATGTACTCTCGCGCGGGGATTGTCAGGTTCTTAGGGGGGTTTGGAGGCGGTTGATGTTTCGGGCTCTTTGATGAGGGGTGGCCTTCTGTTCCAATGACTCAGGTGAATCTGCTTCAAGCTTTCAGGTCCTTTTACGTTCGTGCAGTTGGCAAAACGCAAGTTAGCCCCCAAGCGCCAACCTCTGCAAAGGTACATTTTTGCGCTGATGTTCGTGCAGGCTGTGCAAGGCTATCTGGCAGATCCAGAGAGCCCGCCGCTGTCAGCACCTTCGCCTAAATTGCCTGGGAATTCAGAGCGAATTCCTACATAGATTGGGTCGCCTGGATTCCAGTTCACGTGCGTCTCTGAATCCTCTGTCAGGGTGCTGGGCTCCTCGCTTGGGGAAATTTCTACATTGCGAAAACACTGGGTTTAAGGGTTCTTCTGGCTTGGCTTGTAAGTGTACACTTGCAGGCAAAGCAGTAAGCAGCCAAGGAATACGACCAGAACGCCGCGGAGGTTTATTTTGGTTCCCTCGTCGAGACAATGCTCAGACGCTGGCCTTGGCAGAAAGAGAGAGTGAAACCTATAGGCTCGGTTTCAAGAAGCCGCTCTCCCATTCAATTCATCAAATGCCTGACTAGCACAAGAGCCTTACAGCCTGGCGCTGCAAGGAGACTTAGGATCCTTGAGAGGGGCTAAAATCCCTGCTACGAAAACCCGCCAAACCAACCCCCCTAGAAAACTCGCAGGCGTGCAACAAGCCTGGCACGTTTCTGCTCGGGATTCACTATGACTCACTCTGTTTTTTTAATTGATTCAGGCTTTCTTGCGACTTCCCAGGTCTCTTCATGTCAGTCTCCGACGGCGTGAGTTGGGAGGTTGTGATCTCCCCACTTCGGACCATCTCACCGGCCGGGCCCAAAAGGGCTTAGGGTTTAGGGTTTAGGGTTTAGGGTTTAGGGTTTAGGGTTTAGGGTTTAGGGTGGCAGGCTTGTTATGACAGTTATGACTACGTCTGTGGCGCAACGCAGACGGTTGCAAATGTCTGTTCCGAATCTGCGGGTTTAGATCGTTGCTTTCCTAGAGTTTCCAGGTTAAGTATAAGGGTTCAGAGATGGCATAGGATGAGTTGAATGTGCAACATGCAAAGAGCCAAACTGGTATTGCGGCCAGGAAATACATTCACGAGTAGAACGCCGTAGAACGCCTTTTTCAAGTGAGAACCGTTGGACAGACCGACAGCCAAGCCTTGTACCTCAAAAGGCGGGTTCCAGAAACAACCCGGGGGGGAGGTCGCCTTTTTCCCGAAGATGCACCCCCTATGACGGCCCCGCGCCTCGCCTTCACACAGCCAACCAAAATTCTTCGCATACACTTCGACATCCGAACCACCAACCTGAAACAAGTAATCAAAGGCATCGCAAACTTCCCTGCTTGGACCCTGAAGCTCCTAACCTGAACCCCCAGGCTCTCCTAATTACACAGCTCCTTCACACTAGTGGTGAGAAGCACTATAAGCGGGTGCTGCACCTTCGCGAAAGGATTGAAACATGGCTTCAGTAGCACTGCACACGGTCCATGGTCGAAGTCTGGCTGGCAGGTGTGGGGCATACTCTACACTTTTTACGTGTCGTCCCTTGGCTTGAGGTTATATTGGATCCACGCATGGCCTATGTCAGGTTACCAGGCCATTAAGATCATTAAGAGGCTTGCAAGGTTGATATGGTTGTCTTCAGAAGCTTCCAGCGAGCCATTTGCACCACAACGTTGCAAGTAAGAAATGGTTCGAGTGGCTACAGAGTTGGTAGCTGCATGCTTCTCCGAATGATTCCAATATGGGAGGCTTCACAAGAGCACATGTTCCCACACAACACTGGAATGGTGATGTCCGAACATGCTGAGATAAATGAAGAGACATCTGCTTTGAGTATCTCATTCATGTCCTTACAGCGACTCTCGCCATAGGTTCATTTACTTTGCCGTCCTCAACGCCTGGACCTCAGCTTCCGCCGCCCCGAAACCCTCAACCGAAATTTCTCTGAAGAATTATAATATTGCCCTGACCAGCTAGTGGAACCGTATGGTGAAATTCACTATGCTTGTCGATGGTTGGCGTGTGGAGGAGAGGTCGCGCGCGCAAAGCTTCGCACGGATGCAAGACTTTGTTTTCGCACCTGCCTAGCTAGACGCACCGGGCTGCAGAGTATCACAACACTCAAGGAGAAGCCAGGTTCGTCAGCCTTTCAGGTCAAACGATGTTCGTGCGAACTTGGGCAAGAAGTTTGGCGCGAGGTTGGCTCGAAAAAATTGCGAGTGGCCATTCATGGCTCCGGAAGTTCCACCGAGACTCCCGCAGATTTAAGGTCCTATTTCTCCGTGTATAACGCATTTTCTGTTGCATGCCTGGGGTGCGGACTACCCGGGCGAAGGGTCGTAAATCCCAAAGAAGGGAAATTTCAAGAAGAGACAGCTTCAATCCCACTGCGAGGCACATTGGAGCATGGAAGAAGAGCATTTTCGAGATGTTGGTTTGAAAAAGGCAAAGCAAAATTCCCAGCAGCAGCTTTGGCTGCCGCCACCAGCAGTAAAGAAAGCAAAAGATCCTAAACAGGTCCCAGACCCCCAAAAACGGCAAGGTTCTGAGGCCTCAGGTGGGGGGAATGTGGGTTTTGTTGAATTTTGCATAATGTTCGAGACTCGCTTTTCGCTTTAGATCGGGCACTGAACTTCCAACTAGGGAGGCCAATGAGTTTCCATTTGTCAACATGCCGTGTGACCCGGATCCTTGCCAGCGCCCGCGCCAGTTGCCAGAGTCGAAACGCCCCAAACACCCTAAACGCCCTAAACGTCCTAAACCCTACACCGCCGGTCATGCAGCGCTGAGGTCTTGACGGCTGTGTTCTGTGGCTTGGAGCAAGCTTAGGTCCTTGGGGCCCTGCCCCATCCATCGAAGCCCTAAACCTGTCACCCTCATATCATGGACATGAACCCTATAGGTACCAGATACTTGTTCTTGTGTATCACAATAAAAGCTTTGTAGGTTTTTGTTCACGACATTAGAGCACTTTTCGGAGCCCAAGGTCAAACCGCAATCGAGAGCGCGCAGAATGACCATGCCACCGCGATTCATTCTATCATGGCCCACAAGGCGGGAACAGTGTAGCAGCGTAGCATTTACAGATTCCAAGCCCCACTTCTCCTGTCTGCGTGGCGCCACAAGTCCATTGCGAAGCCAGCTGACCATGTTGCTTAACGAAGTCGCTTTCTCTTGCTACATCATGTTACAACATTCCTCCTGACAGTCCGACAGCCGTGTGTGATGTACATCATTGCACTTAATGTTATACATCGCTGGGTTCCGCACGGCCTCCGAAACCATCGCTTGACCTTCGCTTGACCTTGGGGTAGCAGACATGCGGCACTGCACAAGGAGATCGCAGAGAGTTGGTTCTTAAGCAGGTCAATAATTACATGTATGTTCTGTGGAATGTGCACGCACGCCTGTGCATTTTCAAAAATTCTACGCGTGCTGTTGAAACCTTATGCATTCCTGCACCTGTAGGCATAGCCCACGTGTGATAAAGTGAAACACTTGCTAAGCTGCAAGCATGTGAAGCCTCATCGCCCGCAGGAGTCACACCTGGAAAAGATCCGCCAGCTGTTCTCAGAACTCGGGGATGAACGAAACGACGTCGTTACCTACGCAATGCTGCCGGGATGCACCTTATCCTTCGTGCAGGCACGCTCATGCAGCGCACAGACTGACCGCTCTGCTACGCAGAGGCAACTAGACCTAGAGTCCAAGCTTGTGTTTCAAGCAGACTCTTGGGACCAAGGCTCGAAAAGGCGATGATGGCGCCAGAAATGCAGCGATACTTTGAAAGCCTGGGGCTTGAGATATGGGATGTGTGGTCATTCTTCAAGCTTTTGGACACCGACGAAGACGGACACGTCCGCGCTGAAGACTTTCTGAACGGCTGCCTTCGGTTCAGTGGTCAAGCCAGCGCTGTGGATGTGGGTCGGCCTCTTGCGCTGCCATGGAGGAGGTTTTAGGTTTTACGGCGGCTTTGGACATTGAGGTCTTGCCATTGACAAACCCAGGTTGACGAGGAAACCCTTCGCCTGAATCCCACTCATAGCATTCTTGTGATGGGATTCTTGGGTGGACTTGCGGGCACCAGATCCAAGCAGGGCATGTCGAGGCCATACATCTGGTGTGCTTTTGCTCCGCTTTCAACTTCCCAGGCGCTCCTCCACAGAGCCCCTCTGCACATGCCAGAAATACATGAGCAGCTATCATTAGCATATATTGGCATTCTCTGAGGTTGATCCATGACCAGACGTGGATGATCTCCAACCAAGGCCGGATCGAAAGGCAAATAGGATCTACTTTGTTGCCCCGCTCTATGCCCGGACTGCCCCAAAAAAGGCCCCCTAAAGTCCTAAAGGGCTTTTCAAGGCTTGCATAGACCCTTGCAGGCAGCTTCGCGATGTTCATGGAGTCTGAGCTGAAAAGCCTTCGGCAAGAGATCCGCGGTATGGGCCGACGCTAAATGCCAGCGTGTCTTAGGCGTGGGATCGGTCACTGTTTACCGCGAAAGAACCAGGATATCAACAACATATACGTTCACGAAGTACACCAGGAGGTCAAACCCCTGGCCTCCCGAACCAGTCGTGCCAGACTGGAGCAGACCTGCAGTTGAGGCTGACTGCGGCATAACTCACAGGAGAGCTGTTTTTTCATGGTTGCTGAAACCTTGTTGAATTCGGTAATGCTCTGGTAAGACCATGGCTTGAGTAGACAAAGTCAGGCACGATTGGCTGCGGAGTGTGTTGATTGAAGCGTTCCAGAGTCCCAGGCGATGCTCAAGCTTAATTGCTGTGCGGCAGCATTGCATTGGGATCTGGCTGTGACCAACGCTTCGGCACTGTTTTTGCAGGTCCGACTGTGGTTTCTGCTTGAGTCAAAAGTCCTACACAAAACAGAGCATCTGTTGCCTTCAAGGAAGCAGTCTATCCCTGCAGAAGGACTCGCCTAGGCGAGACCTCACCTGAAATGATTTTCTGGACAGCTGCAAAGCAGCAGCCCGAAGAATCTTCACTGCACTGGCAGAGGCACTGATCGGTTAATTGTTGTTGGGAGACGAGTTGAATCTAGCTTAAGTGATTCTGGCAGGAGTTAGTATAGGGTTGAATGTTTGCGAAATCCTGTTGCTCGACCTACCCACAAGCACCGAAGTCTGGCAGGCCAGTGCACATCGGACGATTTGCTCTAAACCTCACCAGAAAAATTCAGGACCGGACCACTCCCAGTTCGGAGTCTTTGCCTCGGATTTCTTGCCATTCCTTGTCCTCAGAAGCCCCAAGGTCGCGAAATCCTGCAATAAACCTAAACCCTAAACCCTAAAGCCCCCCCTCGACATCCCTCCAACATGACTTCAAGACAGCTCCTTCAAGGAAAGACGCTAGCAGGAAACTCTTTAATCCATTAGCTCCACCAGGCTTTGGACTTGGCATCGACGGTCCCAGCTCGAGCTGCGCTGATGACACTTGGGCTGCAGCTGCAGCAGCGTAAGACCTTGCGGAGTGCGGTCTGGGCGCTTGGAGTTCAGGGGAGCGCTGAGGTGTGGGTTCCGAAACTAGGGTTACCAGGGTTTGGGGATTCCGGTTGTGAGAACTAAAGTGTTTGGGGGGGGTACCCCAATTTCAGGACCAGGAAAGTCTCAGGTGTCTCATAGATCTGCCTCGTGAGTGGGCCCAAACTGCCACGAAGTTCTGGGATTTGGGAGGGTTGGGCCGGGGCACAGAACGCACATCCCTCTCATACATACCCTGCGTGCACCGCCCGATTTAAATCCATGTCTAAGCTTCATGCTCGCGGTTACCCAAGGACCTCCACCGTGCGGAAGATCGCGGGGCCGGGGCTATAGACTCTATAGACTCCAGTGCCATCTCTTACTATGAGCACCTCAACCTTAGTAGTAGAGTAGGTAACCTTCAACCTTTTTGGGTTAATATATTCCCCTTAAAATCCCAAAGGTTAACCTTTGAAACCCCTAGGTACTGGACAACTAAGCAACCCACAGCCTCTTCCTTTTCCGAGCCAAGTGTGTGAAGGCTGCCGCGGCCTGTGTCGGCATCCCTAGCACCGATCCGGAGGCGGCGATCCTCAGTGTGGGAGCCAAGACGAGTTCTGGGCTCTTCCTTGGCCTACATCTTCTTAAAGGGGGGGTGGAGTTTAATTACTTCGAGCGTGAAGAGCACCCCCCTCTCCCCCCCCCCCCCCCCCCGAAATTTGGGGGCCCCCGAGTTCGCTCGATCGAGGCCGCTGTTCATCATCGCTTCCGCCTGGAAGACTTGCCGGATACACTGGGTACTGCCGACCTTCTGGAGGCCTCCTTTCCAAACGAAGAGTAGAGAGATCCATCACGGCTTGCCGAGTTTTCTTTGGTACGTGCGCGGGTTTTATGCAGACAGAAGACAGAGCATAAGTCAGCGCACCGGTCACCGCTGCGACTCCGAGGCACCTGAAGAAGCTGTCGATGACATCGCAGGTTTGCAAAGACACAAGTCGCCTGAACCAAATCCCTTAGAGCCCTGGAGACTCGAGTCCCCCCACTGTGCCTTGGCAAGCCTGAGATAGCCTGAGGCAGGTGATCTTTCCCTAAGGGTCCATGTACCCATATAGTATATACTTGGGGCTTAAAGGGGCTCCCATATGGTAGCTTTAGGACCCTAATATGTACTATATAGGTACATGGGCCCTTGGGGTTTCGACTTTCAAGAATGTACACGTGATACGTCGCGCCTATCGCTCTGCACCGACCCTTCTCGATCACCTCCGAACCTGTCAGGGGCACATCCGATCTCTCCTCCGGCGAGTTGGCGCACCAAGGCGAGGTCCCCCCCCCCACACCCCACACCCCACCACCCCACAGTTGTGATCGTCATCTCTACCTTTTCAGCTTCAAACAGGTGCGGGCTTTTTGTGAATCTTCCTCTACTTGCCATATGACTATGGCATTGGGAGAGGGGGGACGAAGCGCACAAACAATGACTGTGAGTTTTGTTTGCAGCTCCAACGCGGATTGATCTGTTTGTTCCCTCTCTTCGCGAATCCATCGAGAAACCTATTCAGACCTACAGTACTGCATTCTCCACGGCTGTCCGGCTTGTCAGCAAACACCTGGAAAGCCCTCCTGCTGTCTAGCAACCTCCCCCAAAAAAACGGCCAAAAGCCCTCAACACACTTAACAGACTATGCAGCCCTGACAGAATCCCATTCTTAGAGGCAAAGCCAAGAGCTGCAGAACGACCCCCCCCCCCCCCCCCCCCAACAAAATGGGAGCAGGCACGGATTGCCACAATTGTCAATAGTCCCGCGTATTATCAGTGGTTTAGTTATTTTAGATGTAATAACTTATGATTATGAAAATTAGTAGTATGTTGATGTTTTTGTTGTTTTTAGAGTTCTGAGTTTTGCTATGAATTCTTTCTTTGTTTGTACATGTTGACTTGTCATTATGAACAATTTTGTGTATTCATTCTTCGTTATTGCTTACATAGTGTTCTTCATACTTCTTTCGTTCAGACTTTGAACGGGCACGGCAAGGAGTCCTGGGATTGGGGTAACTCTTTTGTCTGAGGGTGGGCACTCTACTCTTCCGGGGCGTCCAGGGATACTGAGTAGGAGACCCAGGCCCGGTGTCTCGGGCAAAGTACAGGAGACCCGAGCGAGGAGGATAGCTGAGTTCTACAAACCGCAGACCCAGAGTGGGGAACAACGACTGCGACGAGAACGAGAAGGGTGACGAGGATGCAAACTAACAAACAATCCTTGCGCGCAACCTGCACATCATGCATTGTCCTGCAGGCCGGATGTCCTGGACATCCCCGTAGCCTGGCCCTGAGCATCAGAGCTGCCATCGCGATGCCTGTGAGCTGTTGGCCAGGGCGGCTGTTGCAGGTTTTTCAGGCTGTGCACGGACCAAGGAGAGCTTGGGGTGGGGGGGGGGGGTCCAGGGTTCAGCCGTTCAGTGACACAACTGCAGCGGGCTGCCAAGGATCCGATCCGGCAGAAAGCCAAAGGCCTGCCTTTGCGATTTTGGAGTCTTCGGTGCTTTTCGGGGCTGGGGCCTGCAGGATTGTTCGAGGTTCATGTCCCCGAGCTGATGATCTTGGCCGCAGTTACCTTCTGCTCTGGTCACAGGGGGGCTTTGGGTTCAGGTTGCACCGCTGCCGACGGGTTTGTAGTGGCATCAACCCTAAACCCTAAGCCCTAAAGCGCCGCTTCTCAGTGGTCAGATGGCAACACAAAGAACGGCACTTCGCCAGTGGCTTTCTTGAGGTTGCAAACTTCGTCGGTCCTCCCCATGTTTCGGTCTTCCTTGATTGCTTGATATTGCTTGTAACATCGCCTTAAGGCCGAAATTCGATCTTTAGAGTTTGGACACCGGGCGTCATCTGACTTCAGGAGCTGTGGTATAGTCTGACAGCACTCCCTATTTCTCAATTCCCGTACATCAACGTAGGTGGTCCAGAGATGGGAGGCAAAGATGGGTTTTGAGGATCTGGCAGGTGTTGCCCCCCCCCCCCCCCCCCCCCACTTTCGGAAGTTTGAGGAGGATGCGAATGTGCAAGTGCCAGCCCTCAGTGCATGCTTGGGAGCCCTTGCAATCTTTTTCAAACCCGGCACCCCACAGCAATCTGTAGGATTGCGACCTTCAAACACTGACCGAAGGTCTGGCGTACCTAGAGTACGCAGACAATGCTGCGGCTGCGACTTGGACCGAAGGTGGCGGGTTAGGGTTGCACCCCTCACCCTCCCATCTAAACTAGTGTTGAACCTGCTTTACCGTGCACCCTCTTTGGACGGTTTGGAGATTTCCAAAAGGAGCCGCTTTTTCGGAGGTGGGAAAGGCCCGGCAGTAGGTTTCGAAGCGCAGCATACTTGGCCCTAAACCTTCTTGTCAGCCTGCCCTGTCCTGAGGACAAAGCCGAAAACATGTTCGAGGAGGCGCGTCAGCTGTGAACTCGCAAAACGCCAGAACGACTGCTTTCCGGCGAACTCTTCCTTGGCCGTTGCGAGGCCCAAGACCAGAAAGGGCCGATGGGCACAATGGCCAGGCTTGTGCGTGAGGGCACCGTGCCAGCCAGGTGGGACGGGGTTCTTAAATTTCAGCCTTACAGGATAACGGGCTCATAAATTTCAACTTCACAGGAATTTGTGGGGGGGGCTTCGCCACCCTGAACAAAATGGGAGAAGACACGTTTTGCCATAATTGTCAAAAGTCCCGCAGTGCCAGCCCCAGAGAAGTATGCAGAGAGTCCTGCCGAGTGTCCCTGGAAGAGAACCCACACCCGGATTTGTTTTGTTCTGGGCTTTTAGTCTCCGGCCCAGGCCTGCGGACCCTGAAAGCCGATGCCTTAACCGCCTTAACCCCCTCGCACAGGAGACCATCCACCCCTGGCCCAAGGGGCCACTAGTCAGTGGCTCGGCGTTGAGAGGTTTGGGGCGCAGGAGCTTTCATCACTGTTGGCTGTTAGGGTGTGGGGGAGGTGTGGGGTGTGGGGCGGCGATTCCAGACCCAGGCCTCTACACTCCATGCCCCCACCCCACACACCTCAACCTCAGCCCAAAGCACAACCTCAGTGCTTCATACAACTACACGGAGAATCTTCCAACAAGCCTGGCAAGCCCCAGGTGACTTTGCCTCCGTGCCGCCTTCCTCTCCGTGAGAGGGTTTCACTGCGTCAGAGCGGGACATGAAGAACCTCCAACGATTCCATGATTGCAACGATTTCAACAGTTTCCCAGTGCTATAGGAAAGAGCCGCAGAGGAGCCAAGAAAGGTACAAGGTTGCTCCCCCTACTTCGGTTTGAGGGGATGCTGGAGGTTCTGGGTCCAATCTAGGACCTAGGAATCTAGGACAAGCAAAAAAGACGCTGCAGACAGAGAGCGAGAGAGAGGTGCCCTGCTTTAGGGTGTTTGGCCTGCGGGCTTCACTTGCAGGAAGGTCTCTCGGGATCCAGCGTCTGCATGAGATGCACAGTGCAGAATGATACAGAATGATACAGAATGAGCCACAGAAGGAACGCAGAAACCGCTCTCGTTCTGCCAAAGCCCCCAGGTTCAAATCCCCCAAGCTCCTGCTCCACAGGTTCAACAAGGTGACCCCCTGATCCCCTGAGCTCTCCCAAAGCCTACGAAGTCCTTAAGCCATCTTAAGCCTGAAGACTTAGAAGCGACCCTCCCAGTCCAAGCACAGCACTTGGCAAACGCAGACCTCATGGCGCCTCCTCGGCCAACACGACCCGCAGGCCTTAGACCTGGGGCTGGAGGTACATCGGGGCAGAAGGTTCATAAGGACGAACGCCCCCCCTGAAAGATTCAGCGGTGGGAGCTTGCGATGTTGATTGGGTCTTGCGTTACAGTTCAAACTTGTTTGTCTGTGTGT
Organism: Symbiodinium natans; assembly: GCA_905221605.1. Taxonomy (NCBI): domain Eukaryota; class Dinophyceae; order Suessiales; family Symbiodiniaceae; genus Symbiodinium; species Symbiodinium natans. Next base: position 721,456 of record CAJNDS010000780.1, read on the forward strand.
GTGTGTCTGTGAATTGAAATGAAATGAAACGAAATCAAATTGAACTGAACTTCATTGAGTTGAATTGATTTCAATACAGGCAGACCTATTTTGCTACGCGCTGTCCGCCTTTGCTACAGGTGCATGACGCGGCCCGTCTCGGAGAAGGAGGCCGTGGCCTCTTTGGGGGCAGAAGCTGCCATTCCCCAGTCGCTGCATTAATGGGCCGATTGATGGTCTTCAGGAATGCTTGTGCGCGTATAGGGGGCCCGACCCTCGACCCCCCCTTTGCCGAACAGCAATGCTTCCATGTTCTCAGGCCCAAAGATAGACGAGGCACAATGCCACGTGGGGAGAAATTTTCTCAAGCACCTCGAACGCCAACCCCTGCACCAGGAGCACATACTAATACTGCAATTGCCCTAGCACTCTCGCAGCTTTCAGGCCACCGATTTGCTTTGGCTGCTTGGGGCTACACCATCACCGCAGGGGACCAGGTGCCTAAACTGCATGCGCCAAACGTCATCAAAAGTCTATGCCTTGGCAAGTTAAACCTTGCAAATCAAGAAACATCAGCATTGGGAAAGTGAGAGCTTTACAACGGGTCGAAGAGTCAGAGTACGGAGTTCGGGCATCCCGTGAGGTGTCAAGCTTGTTGGACTTGACTAGGTAACGTTATAAGGCTGATAGTGCAAGATGTAGGCCCTCGAACTTATTTAAGGTTTATGGGATTGTGTGACATGCTTTTGTTGGTCTACAGTCTAGAGGCTCCGCGCAGCCTTAAACAAGTTAAGAGTTAGTTGAGATCAGGATACTGCAGCATCTTGTCCGGTTTGCAAAGGAAGCGCCCGCACTCAAAGAAAGTTGTGGAAGCGTGGCTGCATACATCGAGGTGCGCTGCAAGCGTGTGCGCTGTGGTGCCGTTGCCATCATGAATTCAGCAAATCGTAGTGCAATCCCCGTTACGGCTTGGGAACTTAACGCCTTAATATTCCAGCCAGCAGGCCTGAAATGGGGAATTCCAGAGGCAGCTAAAAGAAAAAATGCCCTGCTCAGCACCTTGCATTCTGTTTGGGCTCGCAGGCCGCGTGGCGCATCCTTGCCGATTCCTCATCACATCTGGTGCCCTGTCGAAAGAACTGGAACAACAAAAACACCAGATTGTGGATTCACCATGGGGCCTTGGGCTAGGTCAAGAGCATGACTTGGTTCATCCAGGGCTGAAGTTCACGGATCATCTTGCCCCTTTCTGAAGGACAGGTCTGGTGCAGACAAGGGTGGTCTGGGGGGGGGGGGGGGGTTTGAGGCAGAGAGGATCCGAGACCTAGGATATCTGCTGATGCTCGTTTGGAGAAACTGGCGAGCTGAAGCCCATGACTTCAAAGAGAATCCTCAAGCCCAGACCTTCAACCTCTGAGAGCGTGCGATGGATGTCATCAATACCTTCAACAAGTGCTTCCCCAGCTTTCCACTGTTTTGGAACCGGCTCAAGAGCACTTATAATCCTTTTTGAGATCTTCGCCGCCTCTTCGTGGCTTTCGGCAAAGCCGCCGCGATGGGCGTGTCAAGCTCGATCCAGCCAGCATGGCCATCTTGGTAACTTGGCCCCATTACGGCCATCCAACTTCAGGCATTGAACCTCAGATGAGGAAATTGAGCCAGTGGCGAGAGCTGCGGCTGAGGACAGCGGCGATTGAACAAGTTACCATCCCGAGCGATCAGTATGAGAGTGATGCCGGTAAATCAAGATTGTGATTCTCAGGGTAGGACTCGCTGTTCTTCCTTTTGCTGTGAGGCAGTGGCCCAGGGTCTTTGGAACGTCTCCCGTGCTGAGCCTTGCTTGCAAGTGATTATGCGGCTGTTGCCCTGCCAACAGCTTTTGAGTGGTTGAGCATGTTTGCGTGCTGCCACATATGGATACATGCACATACGTTTGCCGTGAGAGGTGTCTTGCTTGTTACAGTGTTGGTTAGAGTTGGCTAAGAGTGTGAGTTAGAGTGTTAGTTTTCAGTGTTAGTTAGAACTCAATGCAACCCTAAACCTTTGAAGAGGGCGTCAGTCAGATGCAAGCCTGTGTGTTCCGGCATGCTGGGGTCCTACTTCAACCCACCCCATTTTCTCTGATGCACTCTGAAGAATAGACCGACACCCCTGCAGTCTGAGGAGCCCTGGAATGTTCCGCATCTTTCGCGGTCTTATGGCCGCCGTGTTCGTGGGCCACCAGATCTGGCAGCTCGGCAGTTGAGGGGCTTTGAGAGCCTGCATGAGCTGCCGTGGCGTTTTTGGGATTGGTTCAAGGGGCTGTGTGACTTGAGAAACTGTTTTTGCGAGTCGGGGACCGAGGCCGAAGGGTTTGTAAAGATTCACTGAAGCCGGCCAAAGCCCTCATGATCCACTCTGAAAAGCCTCTTTGCGCATGGCACTTGAGGCATGCATGGGATGCCATCGTCCTTCGCGAGCACGGCTGGTACTACTTGATATTTCTCACGACATGGTCACTGTTCCTTGGCTGCTCTCGAGGATAATGCAGACATGTGCGAAACCTGGGCACCCACTTTGCATTCCACTGCTCAAGCCGTTGAAGGAAGAAAGGAAGCAACACCGGGGTCCGGAGCGTCGGTGTGATCGGGTTCGTGTTGCTGTCTCTTTGCATTTTGAGCCCCGAGGTTTCTGGAGACCTTGAGCCTTGACTGTTGGATGAGATGTCTTTCTGGCCATGTCCTCAGAAAGCTGCGATTCGCACCACCTCCCCAAAGGAACATGGTCCTGATGTTCATTTTGGCCCTGATGGCTTCTGAAGCGCCGGAGCCCAACGAAGATGCGGAGCCTGGGCACTGGAGTCCTTGAACTAAGCTGAGGCCCAACTTCTAGATTCTCTACATGTAATACTTCGGCATGCAACCCCCAGCATCAACAAACCCTGCAAGCGCAAGCCAAGAGGTTCCCTACAGTGCTGGCCCATGCTCAAGATCCCACAAGGTTAATCCAGCCTTAGCGAGAAAGCACGTCAAGGCCATAAGCTCGAAAACCAGGAATTTCAGAAAGAATCCGAGCCGCTCCTCGCTCGCGTCTCCATGGTCATCTTCTCGATTTCCCAGCCAGTGTCCATGGGTGACCTGCCACCGTTGCAACATTGACTGCTTCATTGAGGGCTTATATAAGGGTTAGGCAACAAAGGGGAGTGCAAAAGGGAATGCCATCCCCCCTTCGACCAGCACCACTGATGTGGCAGGTGTCGCCGTCCTATACTGGACCCTTCTCACGCCAATTTGGGACGCCCCTGGGCTGCCGCCATGCTTCTGCTAACGTCTGGACAGGACTGAAGTCCTCTTCAGTTTGGCCCCAGTTGTCGGCACGCCCACTGTCGAACCCATGTGTGTCACCTGTATGTCATCTGTTCCCCCGCCTCTCTCACAAGCAGTGGGTGTTTATAGTTTGGGGCCGCTCTCAGAAGTAGGCTGCACCTCCCTACTGGTTGATTCGATGATTAAAATCATGACAAGCACTTCTCACCAGACTAAGGGTCCATCATGTCAAAAATTAGATCTCTCCGAATCCATACCAAGACGTAGTCCTACATTCCTCATGCTCGAGGCTTGCACAAAAGCCTACATGAGCACCAATGTTGCCCCTTTTATAGTCCCTGTAGACTTTGGAATGTAAGCTGCCCAAACTACATAATTCAAACTCAAAGGCCCCCATAGTGCCTGGCTCAGTCCAAGCAGGGCGGCCGACAGGGCGGCCGGCGTGTTAGGTCTTGGGAGTTCTTGAGATTTCTGATGTGTTCGGCCGGCACTCTGCTTTCATCATGACGTACTATGCAGACCTCCAAAGAGACCTTCACACTAAGACCTGAATACTTCTTGCTCTCCTACCTGCGCCTAAGCCGCGACCAGGTTTGGGCGGGAGTGGAGCCAGTACCCTCCTACTTATCGATGTTCGCGCACGGGATCGACTGGATCTTGATGCACCTTCGCCCGGAAAAACCATTTCTTCGTTGAGGGCCGCTGGTTCCAAGCATTCTGCACGCATCAGGGCTTCAAGTGGTTGGCTCTAAGTCGAGTTCATTGTGGAGGGCTATGGAAACTGTTGATGTGCGGAGCCCGAAGTTCGTAAGTGTGTGGAATTCGCAATCTTTGCGGTCTTCTCAGGGCTCCAGAACTCCTGACAGAAGTCCGAGGTTCATGACGTTCTTTGCCTGCCGCGTCCCCTTCACCTGCTCCCATGTGGGCTGGACCACGCTCTTTGCCGTGCTGTACGCGGCGTGGAGCTACCTCCACCACGTGCTTCGCTCGCAGTTGGAATAAGATTGCCCCTGCTGACTGCGAAAGCACCACCGAACGTGTCCATACATCGATTGTCGACTGTCCAATATGGCAGCTGTTCGGTTGAATGTAACATGCCTCTATGTCGTCAGCTTTCTTCAGGTTTGGATTGCACTCATGATGAACCAACTGACATAGAAGACAACGATGTCTTTCTGTCTTCGGCTCACGTGGCTCATGCCGAAGACGTGTTGCATCCATTCCCATGTTGCGCTCTCCATCCGACCAGTGTGGCCGTACGTGCGGATTCAAGCGTGGCTCCTGACAGCATCCGGCGTGGTGGCTGTCAAGCCACGCACGCACGCGTGCCACAACACAAAGAGCTCAAACCCCGGTTTGCTTCCCCCCCATTCACTTCTCAGGTTTAGTTCTCAAGGCAGATGTAGGCTGGCTCTGGCTTCAGACTTGCGGTTGGCAGCATGTTGTGGCCTCTCTGCCAAAGGCAGGCCTGCACTGTAGACATTCCCTGCCAAATCCTCCGGCCGCTCTCGGCTGTAATATTGTAAACGCTTGCGCGCGCCGCCTCGGCAGCCGGGCCGGCCCCAGGACAGGAAAGGAGGAAAGAGGGTTTCTCAAAAAAAGGGAAGGGCAGAGCGGGTGGGGGGGGGGGGGGGGGGGGGGGGGGGGGGGGGGGGGGGGGGGGGTGGGGGGGGTGGGGGGGGGTGGGGGTGGGGGGGGGGTGGGGGGGGGGGTGGGGGGGGGTGGGTGGGGGGGGGTGGGGGGGGGGGTGGGGGGTGGGGGGGGTGGGGGGGGGGGGGGGGTTTTGAGGCACTCCCCCTGTAGGAGCCACGGACAAGCGGGACTCTCCACGGCATCGGTTTGCAGCTCCTCCAAGGGATGGGGGGGGGGTCCCACAGGGGGGGGGGGGGGGGGTGGCGTCAGAAAATTCGGCGAAGGGTTGGGTTAGGGGGAAGGAGGCCCGATCCGGGTCTGCTTGTTCCAGACGCTTCTCGGCAGGAAGCCGAGGCGAATATCTTAGCCCATAAAATTGTCGGCTCGAATGTTCTCCCCGCGATGAGCGACCAAGCACAGCCATTCTCAGCAATTACTTCCTATCTGCTGCACTCCTTTGCGCGTCAACCTAAGATTCTGCATTTTCCGCCGGGTTTCGGGGGGGGGGGGGGGTTGAGGCTTCGCCAGGAAGTTCATGGGACGTTGACGTCTCTGTGGGTGGCTGTGGTCCTGCCGGGCCAATGCACGCAAATGTGTTGTTGAGTTGGGTATAGTGGTGACACAGCTGAAGAAGTTTCACTACCATTGCGTTGGCCTGAGCATGCACAAGATCCAAGAAACACTTAGGTGCTGCGCATCGGCAAATCGTGGACGTGTGAAGGGTATGTCGCCCGGTTTCTTTTGGCACTCTTGTCTTCAGGCTGTGCAGGCTGTGCCATGCACCAACAGCACCCACAGCAAGATGGCACACTGCGAACTATAAACCGAGGATGACCCTGCCGACTGCCCAATCTACGACGTGCTTGACTGGAACGATCCACAGAAGGCGGGTTGAGCAGGTGGTTGGGTCTCAAGTTGGCGCACGGACAATCCTTGCAAACCCCCCCCCCCCCTCGAGAAATCCATCCCAGCCATCCTAAACCCTAGAAGCCAGAACCAATCGCAAACTGACCACATGAGCCCTTAATGCGGCTGCAAATATCCAGATAAGGGTCTTTTGGTCTTTCGAGGGGCGGCTCTGCCCCGAAGAGGCTGGAACGATCACCGGCGCCGCCGTTGTGGGAGTGGGACTGCTCATTCCCTGCGCTCCTTCGTGGCATAAGAACTTCTCCCGGCTTTGAGGGCATCCATGGCCTCATACAAGGCTTTAAGATATCCTCCCTTGCCCTACTCCCGAAAAGGTCTACGTCCTCCTTGCATGGTTGCGCGACCGCTGTGACAGCCGAGCAGACCTCCAACAGCTGCTCGGTCAGCTTTGGCCAGGCTGGGAAAAGGAGGCCGCAAGGGGCCCCGTGTTAGGAATTCGCGTTCAAGGGCGGCGTAGCAAGCTGGTGCTTTACTGTCACCCTCTTTTCTGGTGATTTCGGTTCATGTCCTGCTGAAGCCACAAAGGTCCAAGCAAACCCAAAATCCTACTGACAGCGTTCTCTGAAGCCCCAGGCCAGCCTCACAACCTTAGAGCTCTTTACACCTCAACATCCTCATCATGACCGGCCCTAAGCACTCAGGATTGATGAGGAGCGCCAGAGGGAGAAGCTCCTGCTCCAAAGCGACGACGAGATCAATGTAACGAGCAGCAGAAGAAATGCCTGCGCTTGCCTGACGTGCGTTTAAAGAGAAGCTCCATTCCAGAGCTCTCGAGAAGTTTTTTTTCGGATCAGCTTGTATCTTCAAAAGTTGCTTGTCGCTTGGATTGCTCTGAGAGCATCCTGTGTCTGGCTGGCTTCTGCAAAACTAGGGTTCGAGGTTCTGAATAGGTTGTAGAAGAGAGCGGCTCCTTGAATTCAAGGGCAGCGCGTCTTGGGACAGGATGGGTGTTGAAATACGCCCGCTCGGGTTGACGATTTCGATCCTGCATCGCCCAAAGTCGAGTTGGGGCCACCTTGCATCAAGTCGTTAGCAATTGCTCATTGCCAATTTCGAGCGCTAGGTGAAGTGGACCAAGTGGACAATGCAGGTTTTGGTTTATCAACCGGGTGTCACTGGCGCCTGCAAAGCCGCCCTTCCCATGCTCCGCAGCATCCTGTAGGCAGGGGTGTTGCTCTCAGCCAAGGTAAGGTTGTAAGAAGATGAACAAGTATAGAACTACACCGCTTCCCTTAACCCAGAACTCGAACTCCAGAGATTCTCCTTCAACCCCTTGCCGAGCAAGAGGCTCGGAGCCAGGCAAGGAGTTGGAAAGAACAAAAAAAAGTCTCCAAAGCCATTGCGGCATTGCGGGGCTGAGCCAAAGGTGCGCTGAATGTGCAGAAGCCTCAGAATGAAGAGCTCACTAAAAGGACCAAGAGTAAGAGAGCTGTCATCGGGGCATTTTGTAGCGCTTGCCATCAACCCCAAATCCCAAGGACTGACCATGGAGGCTACATCGCCCCCCCCTCAGCGAGCCGCGGCGCGCCGCCGTCGCGCGAGGAGGTCCTGGAGCGGGTGGCGGCTCAGAGGAGGATCAGAGACCTCTGCTTGCGTAGTTATTTTGCGTTATAGGTCATTGTGCCACAGTTGAGACATGTTTGAAAATTGTCGACCTGCATGTCTATCTCTGTATCGACCTAGTTCTAGCTACTTGCCGCTCGCTCTATCGATCTAGCTACAGGAAGCGATGTTGCCAGCTTAGGGCATCCTCGAAGTCTTAACGCGCTGCCCCCGCAAACGGCTTAGAAGTTGCCATTAATGTCCGGATCACGTGAGCCCATCCTACCCGTAGGACAGAACCGGGATTTGTTGGGGGCGATCTCGTTGCAACATCCAGCCCAGTTTCTTAACGAGCGTTTTGTGTGCCTTGGGCGAGACCATGACAGCAAGTGCACGTGTTTTTTTTTTTGGGGGGGGGATTTCAGTCCTTCACAAAATAAGCTCCAGACTTGTTGGGAACAAAGGCAGTGGCCCGAGCCCCAAGTTCTGAGCTCAAGCCTCAAGCGGCCTCAACGACCCACGCCCTAAGCCCCCCAATCACACCTCCCAAACAAGCGGAAGGTGAGGACATGCCAGGGAAATTCAGTGGCGATGGCTCCAGATTTCTTTATAACAGTTTTAGTGAGTGTATATGAAGATAGAATACAGCTCCCCAGATTGGGTTTGGTTTCGTTTTGGGATTACAAGCATATCAAGCCGTTTAGCTCTTGCTGAGGCAAGACTGGATGAATCTCGACCAAGGCACGTCGGACGCTCTGAGCCGCTTCGACGATGCCATTTTTGTCGCATTGCTCAGCCGCATCCTTCCCGAATGTTCGCCCATAACACTGGCCAGCAGCATGCTAGCCATACCAAAAACGCTGCTCACCCCCGAAGCACGCAGACCCCGAATCCATCAGCTCTACATGAGCCACGCGAGCTGCAACTGGGCGGCCGGTCTAGCTTGATTCAAGGCATATTAGGATAAACTCGAAACTCGTTTGGGGGGGGGGGGGGGGTTGGAGGGGGGTGGGGGCGCAGGCCCAAGTGGGCGTTGGGGAAGGGGGGGGGGGGGGGCGCAGCACCCCCACTTGCAAGCATCATGGGTTTGGCAAACTTGCGGCTAAAAAACAGCAGTAGGGTTGGGGGCCCCCCCCCCTCCCACTTCTTGCAAGCCTGATGCTCGCATCAGTGTTTGGAAGGGATTCCAACCCCAACCCGTTCTGGGTAAAGCAAAAAGAAAAAGTTTCGGTCAAAACGTTTCGGTCAAAACTGAGGGACCCAAACCCTATACAATTTCTATAAACCCTAAACGAAACCAAACCCTAGACCTTAGACCCAAAACCCTAAACCCAAACCTAAACCGCTGGAAAGTGCCCAAGGATGCCCCCCTCCCCTCCCCCAACCCATGATGCGAGCATTGTGTTTGCAAATGGGGGGGGGGGGAGTTTCCTGCGAATATGTTTAAACGAAATGGGGTTTTCGTATCAAACTACAGAAGAAAAAGGGTTTCTTTATCAAACAAAAATGAGGTTTTCCTGTGTAAATATAGACAAAATAGAGGTTAGAAAGATGTAAGTAGATAGAGAACGAAGAGGAGGCTTATATCCTATGCAAATAGAGGTTTACGGATGTACATAAAGACAAAATCCAGGTTTTGCCATGGACATAAAGAAGACATGGAGGTTTCTTGTTCTGTTGAAATGTAGGTTTCCCGATGTAAATATGGCGAAAATTCTGGTTTTCCTTCGTAAACACAGTGCAAATGATTCCTTTCCCCCCCCTCCCCCCATCTGCTGGGGAGGCTGGCCCGTATACACACGCCCAAGTTGGCGGTTTTTAGGAGACCTTGTCTTGCATGGACGTATCGCAAGGTATGGACCGAGTGAGTGAGTCTTATCCCACATCCTTCTTGAGCTGCAACATCGCGAATGTTTGAATTTTGGGATCTTTGGTTTCATGTTTATCTTTGTGGGTATGGAAAAGGCTTTGGAGTAACGGTATGGCAAGAAGGAGGGCTTTAAGGTGATTGAGGGTTTGGGGAGCATGCGCAGGCGCCCACCCACGGCCGAGCAGGCGCAGAAGACTGGGCCGGCGGATTTGTTCGAGCAGGTGTGCCGAACTATCTGCAGGGCTTTCACACCCTCCAAAAAACATACAACCTTCCGTCCTGTACTGTGGTCCACCGTATCTCGAGCTCAACCAAATTCGGAAAGCAGCACAATTCAAAAACTATCGTCGCCCTTGTGCCTTACCTGCATTATAGGTATTGAGAAAGTGGTGGTGCTTCATTCTACTACGAAGGAAGCATGGTCTATGCCTGGACAGCAAAGCAACTCAATTAAGCTCAAACAAAAAAGAAAGCATGCCAGCACACTGAACCCCCTAGACAGTTAGCATAGGGCATGCCCGTTTTGGGTAATGACGCCACCGCAGCCAAACTGTAGCCCAATATATCTTTAGAATTTATCCCCGTATAGCCCAATATATCCCAAAACACATTGCTAGATAGAATTTATACTAAACTCAATTATATTGATTAAACTGTTTAAGTTGCCATTGCCTGAAAAAGGACAAGGTAAGCTTTCGCCCAGTTTGGGTAACGACGCCGCCGCCGGCCAACTATAGCCCACTGTACCCCCAAACAAATATCCACACAGATTTTCGTTTATCGTAAGGTGGTGTAACTCCCCAAAATGGTCAAAGCTAGGGAAAGAAGATATTTGGGTGGGTTCGGACTTGTTGGGGCATGGCACATATTGGCACAAGCAGAGGACAGGTATTACTATTCCTTCTGGCAGGAGTTGCGAGCCGTACTGCGGGCAGAGATGGAGGGCGAGCCAGACCAGGCGCAGCTTTGAGAGTTCAGGGTGTTGAAATGGTTTATGTGTAATGTCATCAATGCTTCTTTTGCGATGGGTTTAGTGGTTTGAGGGTTAAGCACACGCGGACGCCACCTAACACCGACAAGCCCTGTGAGTTACCCTGCCCAAGGCCCTTGTGGGAGTGGGCAGGAAAGGAGTCTCCAAGAGAGCATCCCCAAGTGGAGTTTGAAACTTCCCAATATGGGCACGGATCCTTAGGCCCTTTGTTCGAGCCGCCAAGAGCTCCCGACAATTTCCGCCAAAGGAAATCGATGATGCGACGTTTGGTGGCCGCTGTGTGCAGCCCAGAGCTCTAATTGTGGGGATGATTGGCTGTAGTTATAGAGAAGAGTCGAGAGCTGCTGAAAGACCCAACTTGCCGTGCAGCAAAGGCCAAGCCCCCTTTGTACCAGTGAGGCTCACTAATGGCACGCAGCCGTGGCGTTCGCACACCCGACCACGGGGCCGCAACCGGGCTGCAAGGAGGGTTTGGGAGGGCTTCGGCGTTTTCCTCTGCCTGAGTTTTGTGAGGGACCGGGGGCGCGTCCACCATCAGCCCCCCCCCCCTCCCCCTTCCCTGTAAACAGTCTATCGCATCTAGGCCGGAAATGAACCTCGGGCCACGAAGCAACAGCAGCGCCGCAGCTTACATGGCCCGCATGTAGTTCAACGCATCGACTTATAAGGGTGCAAGAGAAGCCCAGACTGGCCCCAGTCGGAGACCCGCACACGCTGTCCCATCCGACGCAGGCACTTTACGAGGCTCGTGCTGACAAGGCCTTGGTTCGTGCGCATGGGGGGCTGATCGCATGTGGGCTAAATTGGGCATCTAAGCCGTAAGGATTTTTACTCTTTGATCGAGATCCCCCCAAAATGAGCAAAGTTCCTTTGATCAATTTGTGTCAGCTTGAGTTTCTTGATGTTTCTTGTGAGGTCAGGCGAGAGCGAAGAGCCAAGAGCCAAGAGCCAAGAGCCAAGAGCCAAGAGCCAAGAGCCAAGAGCCAAGAGCCAGGAGCGAGGAGCGAGGAGCGAGGAGCGAGGAGCGAGGAGCGAGGAGCGAGGAGCGAGGAGCGAGGAGCGAGGAGCGAGGAGCGAGCGAGCCCCAAAGTGTGTATTTGTGTGTGTGTGACGAGAGGTGGAGGGGGAGGGCGTGAGGGGGAGGGGGAAGGGAGGGGGAAGGGAGAGGGGGAGAGAAACAAAGAAAGAGCGAAAACACAAAAGGAGCGAGAGGGAGTGAGAGCGAGAGAGAGACCTAATTCAACTCATCGGCTCCCAAAGCGAAAGCCCCTAACAGAGGGTAGGCGGAGTGCTCGGGGAATTCCTCATGCCCCCAAGAAAGGCCAACTAGCCCCTGCCCTTTTTGGGGCAGGGGGGGGGGGGGCGGAGGTGGTCGAGCTGGAGTTCAAGGGCCTCAGGTCTCCCGAATGCTTAGAGTGTCAGGGTGGACTCGCCAGGCACTTCTTCTGCATTTGGGTGGGGACGGTGCGGAGAGCATCCTTGCGAAGAGGACCGCCTCTATACTCTATCTCTTCTGCTTTATGTTGTCTCCGGCATCAAGGGGTTTGGAGGCTGCGGTTCTGAGACTGCCAAACATGATGTCCTGTCGTGGTAAGATCCTCCCGTGTTGCACGAAGGCTCGGGATTCAGGAAATAAGTGTGGCGGAGGCTTCTTAGGCCCAGGATGTTAATTTCGAAACGTTATGCTTGTAGATTGAAGATGCGGTTTATGCCGCTCTGCTATGGGCCTCATGGCTTCCAGGAAGAGGGAGATCAAGGAGAAGCAGATGATTGCCAGGATGAACGAGTCCCGAAAGATGGCCTTTTTGGATACAGAAGCTTGTCGGCATGATGGCCAATGTCCGAAACCATGATGGCCGGCCCTACATTCATCTCAAGCCTCAAAGCCCAAGCCCGCGGAAGGATCATCAGAAACACTACACTCGAAGCTTAAGATCACAGGAGAATGTTGCTGCCAGAAGACGCGCGGCCGACATCCTTTCCGAACTGCACTTCGGATCTCAAAAGGGGCATCTGGAAGATTCATGGTAGCGATCGCCGTGCCCCTATGTCATTTGCAGCGAAGACCCCGGCGAGTAGGCCAATGGCCTAGGGATTTGAATAGGGTCGGTTGCGTAGCTGATTCTGAAGGGTGGCGGTGTTTTTTCCGTAGTTTTTTCAGTTTTTTTTTGTAGTTTTTTTCCGGCCGTCTGGCCCAGCAAGCAAGCAAGTAAGCAAGCGAGCCAGCAAGCAAGCAAGGAAAACAAGCAACGGTACCAGCAAGCAAGCAATCAAGCAGGCAAGCAAGCAAGCAAGCAAGCGAGCAAGCGGGCCAGCAAGCAAGCAAGCAAGCAAGCAAGCAAGCAAACAAGCCAGCCCCCCCCCGCTTGGGCTGCGCCCCCCCCCCAAACCCCCCGCTTTTTTAAGCTAAACCCTAAACCCTAAACCCTGAACCCTAAACCCTAAACCCTAAACCCTAAACCCTAAACCCCAAACCCCAAACCCTAAACCCTAAACCCTAAACCCTAAACCCTAAACCCTAAACCCAACCCCCCCGCTTTTTAGCTTCTTTCACAGCATGTGAATCTTGAAACCCATCATGCAAGCAAACTAATCATGCAAGCATTGAGTTTGCAAATGGGGGGGGGCTGCGCCCCCCCCCAACCCCCCGCTTTGTTAAGCTAAACCCTAAACCCTAAACCCTAAACACCCTAAACCCTAAACACCCTAAACCCTAAACACCCTAAACCCTAAACACCCTAAGCCCTAAACCCTAAACCCTAAACCCTAAACACCCTAAACCCTAAACCCTAAACCCTAAACACCCTAAACCCTAAACACCTTAAACCCTAAACCCTAAACCTTTAACCCTAAACCCCTAAGCCCTAAGCCCTAAACACTCTAAACCCTAAACCCTAAACCCTAAACCCAACCCCCCCCGCTTTTTAGCTTCTTTCAAAGCATGTGAATCTTGAAACCCATCATGCAAGCAAACTCATCATGCAAGCATTGAGTTTGCAAATGGGGGGGGGGACTGCGCCCCCCCCTAACCCCCCCCGGCTTGGGCTGCGCCCCCCCCCCCCAACCCCCCGCTTTTTTGAGCTAAACCCTAAACCCTAAACCCTAAACCCTAAACCCTAAACCCTAAACCCTAAACCCTAAACCCTAAACCCTAAACCCCCTAAACCCTAAACCCTAAACCCTAAACCCTAAACCCTAAACCCTAAACCCTAAACCCTAAACCCTAAACCCTAAACCCTAAACCCTAAACCCTAAACCCAACCCCCCCGCTTTTTAGCTTCTTTCAAAGCATGTGAATCTTGAAACCCATCATGCAAGCAAACTCATCATGCAAGCATTGAGTTTGCAAATGGGGGGGGGGCTGCCCCCCCCCCCAACCCCCCCCGCTTGGGCTGCGCCCCCCCCCCCCCCCCCCCCCCCCAACCCCCCCGCTTTTTTAAGCTAAGCCCTAAAACCTAAACCATAAACGCTACACCCTACACCCTACACCCTAAACCCTTAACCCTAAACCCTAAACCCTGGGTATATAGGGTTTATAGGGGAGGGCTCACCGACCAGCAAGCCAGAAAAAAACTACAAAAAAAAACGGAAAAAAACTACAGAAAAAAATCCCAGCCCATTCTGAAGCTGGGTGTGTCGGGCTTCGGCCAGATGATCTTGGATTGGTGCAGTGCCAAATTTGCGGTCTTGACATCAGAAGCCTGAGAAAGAGAAGCATGAATCAGTGCTTTAGCTTTGGGTCGGGCCCACTGATCAGCGAGGCACAAGCGCACTCTCTTCGCCGAGCTGGCGCAGAAGCGGGAGCTTGGTGAGGCGAAGCTGCACCCGGAGGCTCTCGGGCTCTGAGGGGTTTGATGTCCTTGGCCATCTGCTCAAGTCAGCTTCAGTTTCTTTGGGTTGAGCAAAGGGACCTCTTGCGTAGGTTCTTGGGCATCTCCGGCGTGTTACGGGCTGCATCTTTCATATCCCTGAACTTCAGAAAAAGCTTCGATCGCCCTTGCCACTGGCCGTGGAGTCTCCGGAGGTGCCACTGGAGGACGCTTGTGCTGAGAAGAAGTTCTCGAAATTCCCTAAATATGGTGGCGTTGGGGGGAGCGGAGTGGAGAAGGACTCTCCGACGATAGTACAGGAGTCCTGAGGCTAAAGCTACTGGTGGTATGAGGTGTGGGGGTGTGAAGCGGCATCGCCTGACTGTCCGAGCCTCAGCCCTACTCGAGAGTCACTTGCCTGAACGGCCAAGGAGACACTGCTACCAGAGGAGGCAGTCACCTGGTCGGCACCAGCATGATTCTGTGTATTCAGGGGAGGAACAACCCAGACAGGTGCGATTTGGCGGGCTTGCTATCGTAACCAGCAGAAGGAAGTCCCGTAAACGAGTCAATCGAAATCCATGACCAAGGAAGCTCTCGGCAGTGACGCCGTCCAGAAAATGCCCTCCTCTGCACGTGCTTCACGCCCCTTGGCGTGGAGAAGCATGTTGAGGTTCTGGGCCTCAGTGTTTCAGGGCATAGGAAGATGTGAAGGCCTGGGTGGGGCCTAGTGAAGGGTGTTCTCCTCGGCATCTCTCCTTGGCCAATCGGAGAGCAATTTAACTCAGGTCTGCAAGGCCGCATGACCATGACGCCGGTGTCATCCGAGCGGAAGACGGAGATCTTGCGGGTCACGGTTGCCTTACGCTTCATCTTAAGGTTCTTGTATAGAGCTGCCAAGCACGGGCATCACCACGCATTGCGCGTTTAGTAGCGATGTGAAGCGCCCACGCTGGCTCGTTGCTGAGGAGCGTTGTAGTAGTTTCTGAGTCGTTGTGAGTTCGTGAGGAAATGTGGAATCCTCACCTGACTTGCCCAAGAGTGTGAGAGCGTGGGAGTGGGCGTTGCAAGCCTGGCCTAGGTATTGCCTGTGCATGACATGTAAGGGCTGTTTGGAGGCGCCCGGCTGGTCGAAAGAATAGTTCTCGGTTCCGAGTCGAACCAGATGTGGAATCTTGAGTTGCTAGGGACGTGATTGGAATCACCAAATGTCACTCTTCTCCTGGCTCTTGTGATGCTTGAGAAAGTCACGCCTTTCAATGCCGATGCCCCAGCAAGATCGAACACGAAACCCTGAAAACTAACCTTAAACCGGTTCAGAGAAGATAATGAGCCAGTTCCTTACAGAAGCTGCAAGTCTTCTGGGGGTGACGAGTTCTTCTGCTGTGCAAAATGTAAACTCGAACATCTGATGCGCTTAAGGTTGTCTCCGCCAAGGGCCTGCGCGCAGCCGACAGCAATGGGATGTCGGACCCTTTCTGCGCACCTTGTTCGGCAAAAGCAGGGTGCTGGATACACTATAAGGTGGGCTCCGCAACATTGCCGATGCCTCTAGGGAGGGATTATCACTACATCACTTTTCCGCAGTAGAGTGAGGGAAACAGTTAGGGGGCACCCCCTAGCTCTGCATCGCTCTCGGTTTAGGAATATGGAAATCCTACCTTGCATGCCCACCCTGCACCTCACTCTGCAAAACCCCAAGCCCTCGCCGAAAGCAGGTCTGCGAGCTTGTCGGGAAGCCGGGCACCAAATGCCACACGCAGGCGAGAACGATCGCTGCGAGCTTTCCAATGGGTTCAAAGCTGAAAAAAAGAAGATTCCAGGTGGTTGGTGATCTTCGGCTGGAGAAGCTCTGAATCCTCGCAAGCATGTCCGAGTGTGGGCACCAGGCCCCGAGAACCCCCGCAGATCAGAGTCAGGGTCTCGTAGCCCCACAGCTCTTGCAACATCTACACGTCCGAGTTGAAACCCAAATTTTAGCCAGGTGCAGCGGCGAACGACCTGCCCGGAGTGGAACGAAACATTTGAGGTGAAAAACTTCGACGGCCACTCGGCTCTGAGAGGCGCTCAGAGCATGTGGTGTTGGTTTGGAGATGTTTGGAGGGTTTTACATGAACCTTCGCGAAGCTTGGGGTTGCCATTGAAACATTAAATCATGTGCGCGGATCTGAGAATCCACTTGAGAAGCCGAACTGCCGAGGTGATGACTTGAGCTTCCAAATCTTTGACTATGACTTCGATCCCTGCCTGTTTGTTAGGTAACATGTTCGTCCCAACAGGCTTGTTTGGAGTCGTGATTTTGGAGCTCTTAAGGGCCTGTGGGGGTGTGTGGAGTTTGGCGCAAAGATGCGAACTTATGGAAGCAGGGTTAAGGGGCTTGGAAGTGCTTTTTGGGATGTTAAGAAGGGGCGAGGAGGGGATTAGGAGGGGTATAGGATGATGTAGGTCCGAGACTACGGCGCAGGTGTATATACCGTACGTCGTACGTATCATCAGCAGCCCCAAACTCAGAGCACCCCTCCTGCAACGCAGCGACTGCTTGGGAAAGGAGAAAGACGAACTCCTGGGATCGGCGGTGCTCAAAGGCAGCTGAAAGGGGCGCTAGGATTTTTGGGTCCCACTGGCTTTTCTTGGTCGCTGCCCAGCAGTGCGTGTTGATTCGCCGTCCAGTGGAGTTTTGCATGCCAGGCTCAGAACCCTGCAACTTGTAGTCGCTGTAGTCAGCGACGTAAAATTGAAACCGACAAGCGACTAAACGATCTCCTCAAGCCTATAGCCCCAAAGCCGTACAGGCCATACAGCACGACGCGGCTTGAACCGACAATTCCGAGAACGGTTTACAAGTTGAACCACGTTTGGCTTATTGCCCACATCCCTGAGAGCACCTTGACCTTGTTCTCCCAGCAGGCAGCCACATCATCCAGCAGGGCTCCGTTGAGGCCGTTCCATTCTAGGATGAAGCATGCCATCCAAAGTTAAGTTGTTGCCGGCTTACTGTAGTGCCGGACCGTTCAGGGGTTGAGAGGGGTTGAGAAGTGGGCCCCTGGATACAAGCATTGAGTTGAGTGCTTAGCGCCAAGTGAGTTGGGTTTGTGGGGCGCAAGCCTCTGCCCACGGAGCCTCCAGGAAGAATTGCCGCTGGAGGATGCGATTGGCTCGAGGGTTCTGGGACGCGGGAGTCTTACACCATGTGGTCTATGCAGGTTTTAATAATTAATTAATAACTAATTTAATAATGATTAATTAATAATTAATTAATTAATAATTAATAATTAATAAATAATTAATTAATAAATAATTAATAATTAATTAATAATTAATTAATAATTAATTAATAATTAATTAATAATTAACTAAATAATTAATTAATAATTACAGTCCGGCTTATGGGTTTGGGGCTGAGAGTCTGAGAAATGACGACTCTCAAGCTCTCAGAACTGCATCTTGAGCACCCAACATAGATTGGCCAAGATGTTGGTACGTGCCGTCAAAAGCATAGCCAAAACCAGAGCAACGACATCTGAAGGAAGAACACATCGAAATCTCCACGACCTATTTGGCTCTAAGCCGCTGCAGCTCATGGAGCAGAGAAGTGCGATGATGCCTCCCAAGGTCGCAGTCAGAGTGTCATGAAGGCCAGGGCGGTGCTGTTCAGAATGTATCCTGGACATAGGGCTTTCGCTTTGGCCCCTCAATGTTAGACACAACGCCTCTCAACCAAAGTAGACTAGCGGACTGGTGATTTAGGTTGCGGCTGGTGTTGCAACTTGCGGGTTTGGGACTTGGGATTGCCATCGCCATGAAGTACGTAGCTACCTTCGCTGGCAGCATGTGTCACGAGGCCTCTGCAAATCGTGCAGTGCAGTGACGAGCCATAAAGTCACTGTTAGGGGGAGGGTTGTTTGGCTGTTCGGGGCACAGATCTTCGCACCGTGCGTCCAAACCGCCACCCTTGACACACTTAGCTATGCTCCAATGGCAAGTGTTCCAGGGCACCATCTCCGTGCGAGTGAGCCTGCTCAGTGCCGACGGCGCAATCAAGCGTCCCTCGGCTGACTTGATGCAACCCCCAAAGTCCAAAACTGCTGGGGCGCTTCATTTCATGCTTCACAGGGCTGCTGCTTCTGTGCCAAGGCCCATAACACAGCAATTTCCAGCAATGTCACTCTTGTCACATCTAGCTTGGGCTCTCTGAAGCCTCCAACATGAGACTTCCCCGGCTTTTTTTACTCCTGCCCCAACAAAAAACCGGGTGCTGATCCCGAAGCAAATCCTGCCAGTCAACGCTGCATGAACAAATCGGACCAGGTACGGATTCCTTCACCAAGGAGCTGCGAAGGTCCTTCGGACACCGGCTGCAGGCCGGGTTGAGATCCCGAATTTCCTCGGCCCATCGACCCAGTCTCCAGCTTTGCGCTCGGAACGTTGCGAAGCATCACAGGCTGCTTGTCCAGATATCTGTGTCAAGCATTCACTCTCTTTGCAACCACCGACTGCACAAGCATGCCGCTCCCAACCACTGAATAGAGGGCCCCAAACCTTCTACCCTAATTCGGTGGTCGGTGGAGTTATTGCCGGGCTGGCAGTATTTAGTTCATGTAGTGATATAGTCAATATAGTCGCCCTCTGAAGTTGGGTGGCAAAAATGACGAATTGAAACCCCAACCATATGAATACCCCTGCACCCCTCG
Source organism: Symbiodinium natans (assembly GCA_905221605.1). Classification (NCBI taxonomy): domain Eukaryota; class Dinophyceae; order Suessiales; family Symbiodiniaceae; genus Symbiodinium; species Symbiodinium natans. The sequence continues at coordinate 740,202 of CAJNDS010000780.1, forward strand.
TTAGCGCCCCAGAGAGTCAGGAGATCAAGAAGCAGCACCTGGAGGAGCTGGAGGTCGCGCAAGGGCAAGTGCGAAGTGGAATGAGATCGCCTTCCTTCAGATGAGCGGGTTAGGGTTCGCTGGGTGTGGGGTGTAGTAGGGGCCCTCAAACAAGAATTTAGCCAGGTGCCCACTGCCCAATTTCAGGGCTCGGAGTTTCGCATGTTTAGGTGGTGAGCGGGAGTTTGGACGACGACCTTCCTTGAACTTCAGTGTGAAGTGGTTATGTACCGTCTTGGGGGGATAGCATAGTATACATGCTAGAAGCAACATGCTGCAGAGCTCGGTCGTGTGAATTGTGGGAGTTGGGCTTGAAAGTGTTTTCCTCAACGCCTCTCATCCTTTCGCCCCTTCGTTTTGGGCCTGCGGCAGCTCCCAAAGGGAGTGGTCCGCACTCACCCAACAGTAGACACATTGCTTTTACAAGCCACAGGAAAGCTTCTGCAAAGACAAAGCTAGATCAGACCATGTACACCACAAGCGAGACTTGGGTTGCAATGCGCAGAGAAGTCTCTCACACATGGCACCCCATTGTTGAGAAGAACATAGACCCTCATGCAGAAAACTGCCCTAAGCGTTTCACCCATGACCTAGGGAAGGAGGCCGTGCGAGGAAGCGCAAAGGAAAGCAGCGTATCTGCAACAACAAGTATGGACATTTTGTGGTACAGCGAGCTTGGAGACACCACTCAAAAACAAACACACACACACACACACAGACTCAGAGTGACGACCCCGAAAAGGTTAGCAGGTGCAGTCTTCTCTCATCACTCATCACATGCATCATTCTCTCCACTCTTCCGAAAGAGACATTTTCGCAGATACGTCCAGGTGGCCCATCTCAAAAGCAGCTTCGTTGGCAGTGGGCTTGTGAGTGGGCCACTGCCCCCTGCTTCTTCAGCTTCTTGTAATCGAGTCCACGACAGAACTCTTGTTGTCAGAGCGTGCACACACAGAGTCGCCCCATGTGGGGTAAAAAACATTTTAATTCAAACAAGCACGTCATGCGGCAACGCGGATGCGTATAAAGGCTGCAAACCTCGTGCTCACGGAAACTCACTCAGGAGGCAACGATTGGACTTGTCAGGCATGGGCTGGGTGTGTTGACGGGCGATTGCCATTTCATTTCCACGGTGTGCTGTGGCTGCGCCGCCCCTCCCCCACACCCAGGAACAGACTTTTTTTACTTAACATTGGCGTCTTCTAGCCATCAAGGAGGCATAGCCTGTCTATCACCAGGAGCCTGCCAGGTGCAGCACAGAAGCTTCCGGAATGCAGAGCTAAGCACATAATGACATATGCAGCAGAGGAGGGCAAGTTGACATGGATTGTTGCGTGATCGTGGCAGGGGCGAACTACAGACAACCATGCTGCCATGTTCCGAGCGAAGAAACGCCTCTCAGATGTTCTGTCCTGCATGTGCTCGAAGCAAGGGTCATGCCAATGGGTCATGGCTGGTTTCTAATCGAACAAACTGAAGCAGAATTGGCTGCGGCCCTGCTTTCGCATCAGGAGCACACCCCTAAGCATCCCTGAGGCCGACCATCCGACAACATGGGAATCGCATCTGACATGCAGACTCACGTGCCCAACCTTTGATCCTGAAGCCTGGAATCTGGTCTTGCTCCAGACGGCTTACAGCTGACTGGTTCAAGTTACTTCTGCGGGTCATGCCGGTGTCCTTCACTAGCGTGACTATAGCCATTATACAAAGGGCTCAGGGCTCCCTAGCCTGGAACTAGGGAGAGGACATCCCGTGCGGCCCACGGCGGCATGCTACCCCACGACGCGCACGCGCATGGGACGGCTGCCCAGGCAGTTCAGCTGCCGTTTGGTGATGTTTGCTGTCAACACCCCGAGCCCAACCTCTGACAAGGACGTACGTCCCACCCCACGCCCTCCCACAAAAGGTGACAGGTTGACGCCCCGCAGCAGAACTCAGGGTTAGGGTCATGTTTAGATCAAGTGATCACTGTTTTTCTCCATGCCGGAAAAAAGGTAGCTTCGTCTTGATAGAAGACTCGAACTGGCTATAAACCTCACTGCCATCGGCAAATCTCAGCTGTTCGAAGTGACTACTTACAAAGACAGAACCTTTATCCAGATCCAGCTATCGACTGACACATTAGCAGTTGTGATTTTGACTTGCAGCTTGAGCGAGCCACCTGGCCTATACAAAGGGGTCACTGCTTGTTGCTGCAATCCCGACCAAGCCGTAGCAACCAGATGAAATCGCGCAGCGGATGCCTCGCAAAACCGTGCGCCTTTACACAGTGACGTCAACAGGGCTGAACAGTACAGCACATTAGCCGCCATTAGCCAGGCAACTCTGCACCAGAAAGTTCTGGAGCCCCTACAAACGGGCAGAAGCCCTTACATACCCTTAGCATCGCACCCCGGCACTGCTCACAGGTATGGTGCGGTCCTGAGCACTGCAGGGCCTTGTCTTGGGATACTTGTTCGAATCACGTGCTGGGGGTTCAGCGGGTATCCTCGCGTTTAGTGAGTGTGGGTTCTGTCCTGTGGGGGTTAAGGCTTGAGGACTTTGTATTGCATAGTTTCAAGCATGAATCAGGCTGGACAGTCGGTTTGTCCACGTTGTACAACCGGCAGAAAGATGCAGCACAGAGATGCGGACACTTAGAGGACCCCGTCACTTTCTTGTGTGTACACCCTCAGCCCTGAAACATCGACAAGCGTCGTCGATCTGTTTCTTGGATTCCAAGGCGCCCAGCTCAGCCATCGCTGGCTAGAGCGAGGGCCCCAAAACAGATCACCAGGGCTATCTTGGCAGGATACAGGCTCTGAGTAAGGCTCAGGAGGAGTTTGGAGCTTTGATGTTTGACGCTACGACTTCTGCCTGAGGACTGTTGAAAGAGGGCTCGGGTTACTCATGAAGTCCTTCGTCGCTGTAGGGTAAGGCCTTTGGGGTGATATGGTGGCTTCAAAACATGTGTGGACTTTTGTGGATCTTTTGGCACTTGGAGTTGGGTTACTTGCGCGAAGCGGCCTACGACGCGTCCCAATCCAACTCGATTTGTTGGTTCAGGGTGAGAGACTCTTCTTCAAAAATGAGGCTAAACGTGTCTTCAGGCATTGGCGCTTGCATACACAATCTGCATCGATCACCAGTACCTGCCCAAAGTCTTGTTTGGGTCTCAAGAAACTCTCAGGTCTGCACAGGGCGTTTAGGACTCAAGACTCGAAGTTTCTGTCAGGAGCGTGCCCTAGCTCCCGTCGCAGCCGTGCCCACAGCTGTTCCCGCAGGCCAAGACGTAGCGAGTCTTAAGCGCCGGCTTTTGATGAATCAGCTCTGCGACGTTCTGCGTCTGACTTGGGTTTCGTTGAGCTGATAATTTCAAAGCCTAAGCGCAACGACAGAAATTCAGCCGTGCATACCAAGAACTTGCACACCTGGAGTACCTTGAGCTCCATGGTAAGACCGGCAAGCTTGCACCACACCCAACACTCTGCGAAGATGCTACAGTCACAGTTCACTGGTATACCGAGATCAGAACCTCTCGGCCCTCCCCACAGGTTGCACCGTGGTCAGCCATGTGGCTGAGCAAAAAGCACCTCCCAGGAGCTCTCTTTGGAACTGTTTTTCTAGCAGGATCTGGCAGGTCAGGGGTTTTCATCGGGTTTCCCTTCTCGACTTGAAGACGTTAGGCTAACGAGGCTAACGAGCCAAATTAAAGTCGAAGTTCGCACAGTTCCATCATGCTCCATCCCGAAACCTACAAGAGCAGAAGCTCGCAGACTTAAGTGGCAATCTTCATGACATGTCACAAAGTCTCTGGGGCATACAGCGGCGGTGGGTGCTCAGGATGTTGGAACACGGGCGTGCGATGCTTTTGGAAGTATTTAGGCACTTTCGGTTCGACGTAGGGCTCGGCATTTGGGATCATGGACTCACCCACCATGACGTTCCTTTGCCGTTCGTGATTCAGCTGCCACAGCATGTATGTTTCCTTGGATGGTGGGCAATTCCTTCTTACTCCATCTCGGCAGAAGTGGCGGCGCAGCGTGAAGAGATGATCAGAGAAGAGCCACGACCTTTATTCAAGGAACAAGGAATTGCTCAAAACAGAGGATGTCTTCAGTTTCCGTTTCTGCAGGCGGCCAAAATCTTTCTTTGACTGCAGGACCCAGCCGCAGATTATCCGGCAGCCTGTGCAGCAGAAACCTGGCTTGGTTAAGTGCTCTTTGAATGTTAAGAAGGGCTGCTTGGCTACATGCGGACTTAATTTTAGACAGCGTCAGTCATGGATACCAGCATCCTTTGATAAGCATTTCGAGCTGGTAGGCTGGGAAATGTCGACCCCACCCCTGCACTTAATCGCGCCCCATGAGTATTGTCATAGTCAGCCGTGGCTTACGACATAGTGACATAGGCTATCGTGATCTCCTCGGCAAGGTATGCTGCGCCCTGCCGCTCTATGCCTGCAACCACGCCGTTCTTCGGCCTGACCAGCTGTGGGTGAAAGGTCTCAAGCATGCTTATACCACTGTCGATGTGCATACTTCCTCATTGTATAGTGAACATAAAACCTAAACTTAACTGGAAACGCTCAAAGCCCCTCGAAGAGGCCTAAGAAAAGCCCGAAGCTGCGGAGAAATCATCGCGAGGCCGGTACCGGTATTTACCGGTGTGCCGCTGTCCGAGCAGAGGATCTCCACCGCGTTGCCCAGGCAGCCTGTCACGACCATGATTCCCCAACCCCTTCCAGGTTGAGTCATGGAAATCACCTATCCACGCTCTCCCTGACCTCAACACAGCCCGCTCTCAATGCCAAAGCCGCACCCGAAGGCTACTCCCAAGGCGAGCTCTAAGAACTTTCAGGTACCTGCAGTGCATGCGTTAACATGGCCTGCATTGGTTAAGGTCAAAGTGTGTACTGTAGAGCTCTTGGTACGTATGTCACTCGGGTGCCAAGTGCCCACCGCCTGCCAGGGACGAGTCGCGACACTTCGCTACTTACCAGGAGCCCTCCAGGACTGCACGCGAACGCGAGGCTCTTTCTGTAGCCAAACCTGACACCTATCTACCTCATTTGACCGACAGGCTGTCCCGAAGATTTGCCGAACCAACTCCGCCTCGTGAGCTTGGGAGCTTCAGTGACTTTCGAGCTTACGACCCCAGGGCTGAAGCTCCAGGCTCCAGGCCCAGCCGTTCAGCCGTGGAGCTCCTGAACCCCAAACAACCCAGAGACCCCAATATCTCTTAGTTATGAATAAGAATATTCCTTCAGTCATTGTCGGATGGATCCCTATTGCAGTTTATGGATTGCCCCCCTTAAGGGATATTGGAGTCTCTGGGGAATCGACCGCGACATGCATTTCCCTTGCACCAGTGGGAAAGCGATTAAGGTTGCAACTCCTGTCGATCGATGAATACCACCACGTTCTGACATGTTAAGCTGCTTGTCCAGGACATGGGAGAGCTCATCTTTCGTGGCACAGCCTCATGCAGAGGCGAGATCACTGCCTACCACTTTAAACACTAAAGGCTCAGGCCTCAAAGCCGGAGCCAGGAGCCAAGTGATTCCAGGTGCGTCAGAAGTTCACAGCTTTGGGGGGAGATGATGTGGTTTGCAGGGCTTATATAAACAGATCACGGATGCTGTTGCACGTGCTCATTGGAACCATGCGGAACCCCTTACAAAGGAACAACCCCCAGCAGCGCTGCACCTCCCGTTGCACCCAAGACTCTGCTCCCGCAGTCCTTATGAACCACCATGAACTACCTGTGGCTCCTGACTTTCGCACCCCCCAAGAAGCCCTCAAAGCCTCGATCCCCCCAAGCCCGATGGGCAACCCGTAAGTGTAAGCGGCGGCAGTGGCGGGAGGCGGACTTTTCGAAGGGCCCCGTGTGGACCGGATCCCAGTGCTTTAAGTGGGAGAGAGAGAGAGAGAGAGCGAAAGCTTGAGCGAGAGAGGGGGAGGGAGAGGGAGAGGGGAGGGACAGGGGGGGGACAGGGGGACAGGGGGACAGGGGGACAGGGGGACAGGGCGCACACACAACGCAACACACACAACACACAACACACACAACACACACAACACACACACACACACACGCACAACACACACACACACACACACAACACACACACACACAACGCCCACAACACACACAACACCCACAACACACACAACACACACAACACACACAACACACACACACACACAACACCCACAACACACACAACACCCACAACACACACACAACACACACAACACACACAACCCACACAACACACACACAACACACGCACGCACGCACGCACGCACGCACGCACGCACGCACGCACGCACGCACGCACGCACGCACGCACGCACGCACGCACGCCCGCACGCACGCACGCACGCACGCACGCACGCACGCACGCACGCACGCACGCACGCACGCACGCACGCACGCACGCACGCACGCACGCACGCACGCACGCACGCACGCACGCACGCACGCACGCACGCACGCACGCACGCACTCACGCACGCACGCACGCACGCACGCACGCACGCACGCACGCACGCACGCACGCACGCACGCACGCACGCACGCACGCACGCACGCACGCACGCACGGCACGCACGACGCACGCACGCACGCACGCACAACACGCACGACACGCACACACACACCGCACACACACACGAACCACACAACACACGCACAACGACACACACCACACACAACACACACACGCCACACACACACCACACACACACGCACACACACACACACAAACACACACACACACACACCACCACACACACACACACACACACACACACACAACACACACAACACACACAACACACAACAACACGCACACACCACACACCACACACCACAACACACACAAACACACACACACACACACCACACACACACACACACACACCACAACACACACACACACACACACACAACACACACAACCACACACAAACACACACACACCACACACACACACACACACACACACACACAACACACACACCCAACACACACACACACACACCCAACACACACACACAACCACACCCAACACACACACACAACACACACACACAACACACACACAACACACACAACACACACAACACACACAACACACACAACACACACAACACACACAACACACACACCACACACACAACACACACAACACACACAACACACACAACACACACAACACACACAACACACACAACACACACAACACACACAACACACACAACACACACAACACAGACAACACACACAACACACACACACACACAAACACAACACACACAACACACCACAACACACAACACCACAACACACAACTCACAACACACAACACACAACACATGCACAACACACAACACACAACACACAACACACAACACACAACACACAACACACAACACACAACACACAACCCACAACCCACAACACACAACACACAACACACAACACACACACACAACACACACACAAACACACAACACACACAACACACACAACACACACAACACACACAACACACACAACACACACACACACACACACACACACACACACACACACACACACACACACACAACACACACACACACACACACACACACACACACACACACACACACACGCGCACGCACACACGCACGCACACACACACACACACACACACACACACACACACACACACACACACACACACACACACACACACACACGCCTCTAGGCGGGAGGTCACGGCCGCGGCCGAGGGCAGTCAAGTGGTCCTGGCACCCAGCGCTTGCACTTCTGGGTCCACTTCGTTTATTTCTTTTGTGGATTCTGTGGGTGAGTGTTGGGGTTCTGGTTCAGGGACTTGGTAAGAGATTTTCACCTGAACTTTGAATCAAGGATGTCGTCGTTTGCTCGCGTGGGCGAAGCGCTTCTTGGGTCTGGACCGGGTTTAGTTTTCAGGGTGAATCAAGTCAGTGAATCAAGTCCCAGTTCAAGAAAGGCTTGGGGCTTGTCCGGCATTGTAGGCGTGGTTTCGAAGGGGTTTCCCGGGGCGAGTTGTGCTTCAAAAACTTGGATATCCTCACTGGGGCTGCATCGTTTGGGCTTCTGGGGATCTTGTAAGCCTTGAAGGCTCAAGGTCAAGCCCCCCGAGCTCACGAGGTGTCTGCGCAGTCGGCACAGCCAGGCAGGACTTCAGCATACTTCAGCCGAGTCGGCGGCTTCCCTCGTTAGTTGGGCCTTGATGGGACCGACCCGCAAGCGCAGAGTGGATTCATCCAAGGTGCCTCTGCTTTGCTTTACCCATAGTTGACACCTCGTGTCGCCGGAACCTGTTTTTGAGGCAGTCCAGGCTTGCCAGTGCATTGTATGCATTATATATAGATATTTTTTATGTTTATGTATATATATATATATATTTATAGATATACATGTTCTCTCACACACACACATAGTTGAGGGGGTACTGAGCAGGTCCCTCCGTGCTGGCCCTCAACGCTGCCCCCGCCCCGAGGCGAAGCTAGTGAGAATGTCCTCTGAGTCCTCTGACTCCTACTCTCTTTGCCCTGCTTTTGTGCCCAGCACTGGTACTGAGAAGCCCCCCCTTTTAAGTGCGCTTCACATTTACTAATGAAGTAATGAGCTGATTCTGCATCCTTCCATCGCTTAATCTCTCGTTCGCACAGGTTTTCTTATGTTTTCTTCACAGATCTTCAGGGCCCTTTGAGATTTTTTTCTCGGGTTTGCGGGGGTACCCAGCAATTGGGGGGGAAGACTTGTCTTGTTTCGCGGGGTCTCACGTCCAGCTTTGGGTGGGGATGCAGACGGTAACCAAGGTTGTGATGTTATTTGGATGAACCTCTGCTGCCTTCCGTCAAAGATCCCCACATGGCATTCAATCTATGTGAAATTGAAGGATCCCGTAGCCAGCAAACACTCTTGCTCACCCCTGCAGCACCTGCACACATGACATTGGTAAACCAATATGGGGACACCTCAGGCTCAAGTCTAATCCGCAAACGTTCTAAATCACATCCCCAGACACACACGCACAAGGAGTCAGCATAGGTAGCATAGTTGCACCGCGGCATCAACACTGACACCAGCCTTCGTTCAACCCAAGAGCATCTGCCCAACCCTTGAACTCTTACCTTTTAGTACTCGGGGTCGCCGTAACCTTGCTATGCTATGACGGCCTTACTGACCGTTGACACGGTTTGCAGCTATGCTTCTTGGCAGCCCTGGCACTGGGCATCAACTTGTGGCTTAGGGAGCCAATATCCCGACAGCAACAGCTTCCTTCCTCCAATTGCACAGCCCATGCAAAAACCAATTCTCCGTGTCGTAGACCCATGGGTCGCAGGAGCTTGCGAGACTTGCTTCGGAGCTTGCGTTCCGGAATCTCATGGGCTTCGCTCATTACAGAGAAGTCTTTGCAAGGCTCGGAGAGAGAGAGCAGCCGGAAAACTAAGGTCGCCGAGCAGCTACGAGATTTGCCCGACGCGGCTTGCCGGAGAAGGGCTTTGTGCTATTGGTGCAACTGAGCCTTCAGGGCACCTTCATATACCGAACATGGAGGTAGGCTCGGACAGGCACGGGCAAGGTTTCAAATGGTTTCAACAAGTCGGAAAACACCGGTCAGCTGGCTGCAGCACTTCTGCAAATGCAGATCGGAGCTTTGATGCCCTCAAGGCAGACATGCACCCTTGCTTAGCTAGTAGCCTGGCGGCGAGCGGACGTTTGTCCCGAGGGCCCATCTACACTGTCACACGTGCCCAGAAATCCTGAACTTGCAGTGCAACTATGTCGAACCCACAACCCCACAAAGAGCCCCAATGCCGGCCAACAAGGTGCCTGTGTCCACAGGCCCCCGCCACTGCACCTTATGCGGAATGCCGACATGTACAGAATCCTAAGATGTCTTTAGTGCAGGTTCGCTGTCTTGGCCTATGGGGCGTGAGTCCTTATAAGGATTTGGTGCTCGACAGTTGCTTCGTTTGCAGGTTTGGAACTTCAGGCCGCGGTGCGAGGGTTGAGGGCAAATGAGCGGCTTTGCGAGGCTCTCGCCGAGAGTTCGGCTTATCATGTCAAAGCCAACACGGTAGGCAGACTTTGCTATAATCATACGAGCACCAGAGAAAAAACACATGTCACATAATACATATGTTTCATGTCAGAACTTGGGTGTCTTTGGGTGTCTTTGGCATACTTGCGATGTAGGTCACTAAGCTTCAGTTTCCAATTCAAGCCTGAGCCTCTAACAACAGAACACATGTCAATCACCCACTGCCAATCATCTTCGCAACCACCCCCCTCCTCTGGCAGGCTCGTCGCTGACTGCAGCCGAGGTCACAGGCAAGGCTGCTATTTTGTGGATTTGCTAGTTTTTATATCTTTTGAAATACTTCGTCAAGAGACATGACATACCTGCTTTGGAAGGGAGTTCTTCTCCTAATGACATACACAGCCCATCGCCCTGGACATGACAGGCTGAAGTGCAAGAAGGTGACTTCTCTGGCCTTAGCCGGCTCTGTTTTGAGCAAGTCAGGACCAGAACCCCTGGAGTCCCAGAGCATCATCCACACTGCGCTCTGCAACCTTTGAATGTATCTTTGGCAATCCGCACTCGTCAAGGTTGTTTTGGGCGGAGGTTCCCAGGTAAACATGGGAGGTTCTGAGGCCCCCTGCCTTGCAAAGTCAAGGGCGATTCTGGATGGTGCAGGTGGGAATCTCAACTACGCCTTTGCCGTCCGCGACCCTGCGGGAGGAGGCGTCTTCGTGAAGCAAGCGCCCGACTACATCAAGGTGGATTGAGCATGTCAAAGCCCCACACCTTTGTTACGCCATTCTCGGGCCTTCCATGAAGCTGTTACAATCAAAGGACTTATGTTTGCGCTCCGCCGCTCGAAATCGGAGAACCCCTTCCATTGGCCATTGCCTTTGGCCTTGGCTCTTAAGTATTAAGGGGTGCCTCTGTTGTTTTTTTAAGTCTTTGACACCCTCAGGTCTTGGGACCTGCAGCCGCTCTTACGCGCCAGCGCATGCGCCTCGAGGCTGCCCTGCTCCTTTTAGGTGCCAAATGGAAAAGAGGGGTGTTCTTGTGCCGGGTTCCGTGCGCGCAGGGAGTTCAGACCCTACACAGAACCCTCGCATGGGGCCCTCAGCTCCAGACGACATCCTGAATTGTTCCACAAGGTTTCAAGGTGCTGGAAGGCACTGGGCTCGACACCTGCAGCTTGCAACAACCAAGCACACTTCAAGAACACCAGCGGTTTGCGACGCCTCGTCGTTGAGGTTCTCAGGCTCTCAGGCCTCAAGCCCTCAAGCAGCGCAGGTGCAGGTGTATACAGAGTGGACGGCGCATGGCTTCTTGGCATCCAGCAGCTGAGATCCACTTCTAATGATTCTAATGCGAGCTGCTCTGCACAGTATGGACATACGCAGGATCGGTCGCCGCCACGTATTTCCCGCGTGTGTGGAAGCAACTTGGCTAGTGGCCCGCAACCTGTCAGACGGTGGAGAGTTAGGCGCAGAAGTTTTGGGTTCTTGCTTGCACGCTAAGGCTAGGCTAAGGCTAGGCTAAAGCTAGGCCAAGGCTACTCCCAGGCTTGGGGGCTTTGGGGCTTTTCCAGGTGCTGCACGTAGATGGACACTCTCCCATCTTTCAGGTTTGACGAGGAAGCCATGGCCTTCATCATGGAGCTCTTGGACAGCCACGAGCTACTGCAGAAGCGCCTTTTCGAGGCGCCGAGATGTACACGATTAGGTGGGGTTTTAAATGTTGCCCTTAGGACCGAAAGCTGCTGAAGAGCCGCAAAAAGTAGAGCGCGTCGAATCCTTATTAGCCACTGACTTCCTCGATATTTCGCTAAGACTCCTAGACTTTCCCATCCACGGATCAATGTTTCCTTCTGATGGCTTCAGGCACCCCGCCCTTGCTCTGCTCTCATATAAGAAAACGGGATCTTTCGAATGCTGTTTGAAGATTATAGCACGGGATTGGCTTAGGGCTAGGGGTGAGACTCGTGAGCCTCTCATCTCACGTGTTCGTCATGTTGACTACTTTCCCATGGGAAAACGCACGAGAGAGGCCGGTATCTCTGGAAAAATGCGATTCGCAGCCCCGCATGTTGAGAGTTGTCCTGGGGCAAAAAAAAAAAAGAACATGAAGGATGCACACCACACGGAGCAGGATTAGGGTGCTGTTACGTGCAAAGTACGATGCAGGCCGAAATGCACGGAAGAAAAGCTGCAAGCATGCCAGACATGGGAAATCGATGGAGTCCGGAATACGCTGCAAAAAAACGCAATTCGCACCCAGCTCAAGCCTACACTATAAAGCACAATCCTCCAACTTGAGTGCGAAAACACCTGGATATTACCCTGCACTTTGACGCAATCCTGGAGCCCAGAAGCTGTTCAGCCTACTGGGTATATTGTGTGCTTGGTCCAGCGGAAAAGAATCTATTTCACTGCAAGCCTCAAGTCTTCAAACTTCAGTACCAAAAGGAAGGGAGGGATGGTGGTCTGAAATTTCGGGTTCAGGGTTTGAGGGGACTTAATTCAGGTTTAGGCGTGAGGGTTAAGCTTTTCATTGGGTAAAGCCTTCAGCCCGTTAGGTTTCAATCCCCCTGAATTCCCAGAGGAGCGGTAGAGGAGCGGTTTCCTTGGAGAGTGTGGAATACTTCTCCATCGGAGGGATGAAGCGGCTGGGAGCGCACCATGCAAACGTGGAACTCGCATGTTTTGAGCACAGACGGCCAGCCTAAAAAGGGTTGATTTTACCAGACTACAACGAGAGCAAGGTACCTTTCGTCTCCTTATATTTTTTGTTAAGCATCTGCTCCACAGGGACATGTCGAGGAGGCTGCGGCAAGATCGCTGGGCGACTGCCACTTGGATGCTCTCTGGTTGTTTTAACACTTGCTGGGCCTAGATAGGCCTGGGTAGTCTTTGGAGTTTCGGACTACTGGACTTGGAGTGGGACAAACCTGGGGAAGCAAACCGAGTAACCCGACAATCCCCGACCAGGGCTTTTATGATATCTCAGGGCCCCTGCAGCAGGCTTCAGGCTTTCACAATTTGATCATTTGATCCCGTTTGATCGCCCTACCAGCGAGTTTGGGGTGCTTCCGCGCAATGCCCTCGTGTCCGAGGCATGGCGCAGATGCACAGCAGGAGCCACAGACGAAACTCCACAATCAAAGGGGCAATTGACTTGACGGCATTGAAGACGACTTTGAAGAGTGGGGGGAGAGGGAAAGAGCGCTCTCCCGGTGTGCGAAAGGTCAGTTGTATTGCGACCCCGAACACGGGTGCAGCGGATGCAGGACTCATTGCTCAAAGATTTCGGCAGAGGAGTGTCAGCGGCTATCAGCGGCCTACGAGAACCGCCCCTTACCTGGAGATCTGCACGTCGAATGTCGATCCGGTATTTCCTGCGTTCTATATGCAATACGGGCGTCGATTTGCTTTCAGGCTCTGCTGGAAATGGTTCTGGGCCGGATTTACTTCCCTAAATTCTAAGCCAGGCTCTAGCCGGTTCCAGCATCATTGAGAAAGCGAATATCCCCTGAGCTTTGAGTCAGCACTCTTCTTGCATTCCGCAACATGCCTAGTTGCTTGTGGGCCATCGTGCTTTCTTATCTTGGCGCAGTTGCTTTGAGTAGGTACATTCGGGAACTTGGCAATGGCGGCTGCTAGTTTTTGCTACACGTCGTTTTCTGTTCCTTTACTCGGGCTATTCGAAACAGGGTCACACAGGCATCACGAGTCTTCAGGCCTGATGCGGGACATCCAGCTTGAGAGCCTCGGAGTCATCTTTAAGGGTTTTAATGTGATGTGCGGCGCAGGCGTAGGGAGCACTTACGTCATTGCCAGGCCTCGTTTGGAAGAGTGTGCTCGCCCCATGAAGCCTCCTGAAGCTGGGTCACTAAGCTGGGTCACTGCATTGCACAGATGGTGACCACACATGTCCGTGAGGGATGTGAATCAACGTACCTATAGGTTGAGCTTCGGGGGAAAATTTTATGTTTCATCCTCCTCACAATGCCATGAAATCTCGGACCCTGCCAGAGGTTTGTGTTCTCCAAGTGCTACCGGGAGGACGCACGCGCAGCACCTTGCCTGAGAAATAGTCGTCACGCCCGAAGGCTTGAGGCCTGAGGATCACTTCGGCCTCAGACGCGTGGTTTGCCTTCCCTGCAAACTTTGCAAACCGCAAATTCAATGCTGCCCAGAGAGTTGCAGGAAGAGGGCACGCATGGGCACGCCAAGAATAGGTGTTCCTCAGCATCCAAAGGCCTTTACAGCTTCCGAGATGCTGGCAAAAGTCTAAACTTGAAAAACGTAGGAGAGCTTGCGCTCCGATGCCGCCTTCATGTCGCAAGTGGAGGCGATCAAGGACGCAAAGGCCAAAAGAAAGAACTCGAACCCCGAAACCAGCAAACTAGAGGTTCCTGGGGTGGGCAGGGATATGGGCCTTTGTGGAGCAAGACATGGCAAGACTGTCGACATAGTCGTGGCAAAACCGAATTTTCGAAACCGCAGGACATCTACAATGGGAGCGTGACCAGCAATTTGGCCCTCTGCCATGGTGATCTTCACGCAGGGAGTGTGATGGTCACTTGGCAGTGCTTAGTGGGTGCGATTGGGCCCATTGAACTCGTGCGCCTGCGTCACGTTCTGGTTGTGACGACCAGGCTTTTTGTCCTCAAATGTACGTTTTTAAGCAGGATCGGGTGACAGGCCTCAGTCATCCAGTGGTGCTGAAGGGTTGGATGTAGTCTCTGGGGCAATTGGCTTGGGACAAGATCCTATACTGCCTGCCTGGGGGCTGTTCAGTAATTTTCTTGTTGTGAAAGTGCCATGGCTGGCCCCTACAACATGAGAACGCAGCATCTCTCTGAACTTTAGAAAAGCTCAAGGCGATGTGCAGGTGCATGTCCCCAATGCAAGGCCACTTCAGACTGCAGCACGTGCTCCCGAAAAACGCTTTGGTTTGAACTTGCCCAGGTGGATGACCGATCAGCAGCAGTCACCTGCCGTCGATGATCAGTTTGAGGTCGCCAGTCGGGTCCTTTCTCGGCGGCTTGCGTTCTAGTGTAACAGGGCCTCAACAGCAGCACGGGTTCTCCAAAATGCTCCTGTGACGTATGAAGTCCGACTTGGCCGTACGAGCCGTTGTAGAGCTCAGGGTTTGACGCCAACACGCTCTTGGCCAGAAACATGTCTGCGCAGCGAAATATCGGCGATGTCCAACCATGGCTCCTAAGGGGGCACATGAACTTGAACTGCACACGCTGCTTCTTAGCGGGGGGCCCTCAGCCCACATGATCCAGAACCCAAATTCACAGAATTTCGTGTTGAAGGCACTCGTCGAAAAATGCTGGTTGAGCTTGGTACTGCACCAGTGTACCCCAAACGATGAGCCAATCCCCTGCTTCGAGAGTCGAGGCCCCAACCTCGAGCTTTTTACCTGTATGCCCCTGACCACAGCATAGTTCCATTTTAGGTGAAGATCATCGACCCTGAGTTTGCCGTTTTCGGACCACCTGGCTTGGATGTCGGCTCACTGCTCTCGACCTACGCGCTGGCCTACTGAGCCCCGGCTCATCCCGGCTCGGTTCTTTGTTGTTGTTCTTTGCTGTTCTTAAGTGTTCTTTGTTTATTTCAGAGTCAGCGGCTAAGACAGAGCACCCGTCATGCACATGCGTATATGCATATATACGCAGACACGAAAGAAACACAGAGAGAGAGAGAGAGGGGCCATACTGGGTGCGAATAACTTGTTGTGCTGCCTGTTTCAACACAAACCCCCATGGGCTTTTCGCAACGGGGAAGAGAGGGGTCCCCCGAGGCATGCCCTGCAGAAGAAGAAGAAAGGGCCAGCGCGGCCGGGGCCACCTTCGGGGGGCCTCTTCGCTGGGTAGAAGGAGAAGAAGAAGAGAGAGGGGTGCAAATCAGTCATCAAGCACCAGTATCACCCTGACTAACTAAGTGGAGCATGCCCCTTGGGGCAGCCCCTCCGAAAGCTAAGTGCACTGGAGGGCTGAAGGCTCCACTTGTTAAAGAAAAAGAACAAGCGCGCGTGCGTCCCAGAACTGTTGCAAATCTAGCTCCATGACCTTAGTGCTGGTGGAATCGTGACAGCAGGTCGGCTGCAATGCAGCCCAAGAGTTGATTGGGAGGCAAATCGGCAGTTGTCAGAGAAAGCCATTGCGCTGAGTCGTGAAAGATGTGTGTGTGGGGTGTTCCAGTCGCTTGCCCTAGAAGCCTTGCGGGTTTATGTATAGAGTACAGTCTATGCCAACCTTTCACAAGCACGGCACGCCTCGCTTGCCTGAAGCCACACAGAAGTCGCGGCTTCTCAGGTTTCCACAGCGCCCTGCAGAACAGCTGCAAGAAGGACGAAGTGGTTATTCTGCTTTGTGATTCATGTAGAGGATGCAGGATTTCAAGTTTTAACCGCCCACCCACCCGAAGCCATGCACGGAAGGGGGCAGCTTGAAAAACATCAAACTGAATGGCTTTCAGGCTCTGGCAGGGCTGGATCTCGAATAGTGCTCTGAGGTTTTGAATACTGAGTCAGGGCTCTGGGGTCTGGAGTCTGAACAGTTTTTTTGCCGGACAAGGGACGCAATGCTGAAGGTTGGGTGTGGGGCGGGTCTTCGTTGCTTCTTCCGGGCTTCTTGAATTTAACCTTGCCTTTGCAACCCAAGCCATCCTAAACTTAAACCTGCTCTGCCGATGAGGATTTCTAAGTCTGGAGTCTGGTCTCGACTGCTTAAGGAAAGAGTCAGAATAGCATAAGAAGCCTTTGAATTTGCGAGGGGGGGCGGGGGCTGGAGAGAGAAAACTTTGTTTCTGCCCTCCCTTTATGGTTTGGGTCTGGAAGCCTCGTCGGGGAGTTTGTTTTGGGATTGTTCCCCAAACAGCGGGCACCGCGGGCCTCGCTCGCGGTGCCCGTAGAGGTCAGTGTTCACCAAATGCAGAACTGTCATGGTTTTTGGATGCCTGGTTTTCACTGAACCTTGTTCCATCCACAAAATCCAGAGGCTGAATGACAATGATATAGACAATCTAGCCCGACGGTCTGAGATTCAGGTGCTTCCTTCCAATCAAGGGCTTAAAGATCTTGGGAAGGGCCCGGGAGGAGCTTCTGCATGCGATGCGCGTGATCTGGGAGACCTACCTCGCAGCTATGAAGGTCGCACCAAGATAAGGGGAAGGGCCCAAGATCATCAAGAATCGTGCGATTCGCAGTTCCTTGTGGCAAGATGTATACTGTGAGCCGTGGCCTTTTTTAGGTCAGTTGCAAGAGCAAATTTTTGGTCCCGTGCAGAAGCATAGGATGCGTCACCAGTTGAGGGAATGTAGCTTTGGGGCTACACGGCCGCAATGCGCCGTGTTTGTTGACTAGGGTTTGGGGGGGGGGGGGGGTCGAGAAGGTTGCTATAGATTCTGGCATCCGAGGCTGCAGGCATTGCAGCCGACCTGTTGAAGTCCCAAGGCTGCACTATTTCTGATAGTTCCATACGATGGGTTATTTCGTTTTTCAGGAAGGTTGGCATAATTTTGGTTGACAAAGACGAGGCCAAGCCTAGGCTTGCAGTTCCGCCACAGGGATTTCAGCACAAAGCCTACCGGAGCAAGTTTGTGACGCGTCCGGATGGCGGTTGAATCACATTGAAGCCTGCCTTCAACTCGAGCTTCAGGTGTTCGTCATGCTTGAAGCGTCATCATGAGAGATGTGCCATAGGGCGCCCACCGCTTCCAATCCCACGTTCAAGTATACGCCAAATTATGTCAAGACCGAAAGCTATTGTTTTATTATTATTTCTTTACTTAATTTAGCAGGCTTCTGCAAGACTTCTCGCCCGGACTGAGGCCTGAATCCTCGCGAATTATGGCATGATCTCCTCTCCCCAGTTACAATACGTACATGATCCCCCACGATATATAAGCCCACAGTGTTGCACGCAACAATGGTGCAGTCCGCAGCATGAAATCATGCGAGACCTCCCTCATTGCAATAGCACCTACTAGTACTTCCAGAGCACTGGCCCAAGCATGCTCCAGCCATTGCCCTACTGAACAACGCCGACTTAGAGGGGGGGAGAAGGCCTGTAAGGCACATCTCTCATGATGACGCTGCAAGCGTAGCGAGCACAAGCTCGAATTGAAACTGCGTGCCAGAAGAGGCAGAACGGCTCAATGTACGCATCGCAAAGTTGATCCAGCAGGCTTTTTCCTGAAGCCCTTACCCCCTCGTCATGCATTTCTTGATGTGACTTGTCAGGTCCACTGAGCAAGAAGCCGTGGCCTTCGCGGGCTGTGAGATCGCCCGGACGGCGCTGGGCTTGGCCTACGAGCGTTCCCTGCGGCTTGAGGACAAGCCAGCAGCAACGAAGAGCAAACACGGGGCTTATACGGGAATGTGCTGACAATGAGATATCATTGCTTCTTCTGCATGATGAAGTATTTGCAGCTGTCTAAAATGCACTATCTGCCTTTCATGGGGTTCTGGATCCACTTTCCTGAGGACGCAGCACTGAAGGCTGTCTCTGCAACAGAGAATGTTGGCTGGATTGGCCATGGCAGCGCGCAAGCTTACACACAGTTGGACGAGCTATTGTTGTATGGGAAGGGCAAGGCTACCGGTATCTACTAGTAGAAGAAATGTGCGCTTGTGCGAAGAGCAGGGACAGAAGCGTGTCAACATCGAGAAGGGCTGCCTTGCATTTCCTCATTCCCATGAGCCCCATGAACATCGCGTGTGTCTGCCCGCATGTGTGTGCGCACATGGGCCAGTGACTCTAGACTCAATGAGACTCTATCTGAGAGTCAATGACTCTAGCAGCCATCGGTGGGGGCGCAGGCCGCTGCGGAAAAGAGCGCGCTGGCCGTGGGCGTGGCCTGCATCCAGCGGCCCCTTGCCTCGCAGTTTAGGGTTTAGGGTTTAGGGTTTAGGGTTTAGGGTTTAGGGTTTAGGGTTTAGGGTTGTGGTGAATCAAGGGCTGTAACGACTGCAAGGAGTCCTTGAGCTATAGACCAGGTTTCGTTTGGTTTGAGTTTACGAAGACGTATTTACATGTGTACGAGGTATCTAGCATTACTTAGACATAAGAAGCAGCGAGCTATACGGTTTGGGGATGGTGTGCTCATGAGTTTGGAGCCAGCAGAGAAAGTTTTTGTGCAGTCACGACAAGGGACCCGTCGTTTCTTTCTCCTGGCTTTGTGCCCACGCTGCACGCCTTCGTCACTGTAGAACCCAAATTCCAATCGAGGTTCCGAGAGGGGATGCCAGCCCTGAGACTTGGCGTCTTTTGTCATCCGACCCCGGCGATGTTGGGTTGGAACATGGGCTTGGGATGGCGTGAGGGGAGAACGTCCTCCGGATACCCTTCGGATGATCCCTCGAGACCTGAAACCAAAACGGTGCTCTCACTTGCCACTGACCCTTTCGTCAGTACGCAGATCCTTGAAAACTACTGAGCATACAGAGCAAACTCTTGCAATTGCAGCGCCCGCACACATGGTGAATCTCCGTACCCCGAGGATGGAGGCGCTTGAGAAGTTTGATGCCGGCGCGTTTAGCACTTGAAGGGAGGAAGTGTCCCTGAGCTTCTCTCGGGAGCTCGCTTCACGCTCAAGGAGAGACAAGCTTGCCAAGCCCAGACCTGAAGCAGGAAGAGAAAACAAGGGCGCGCACTGAGATGTGGAAAGGGCTCCAGAGGTTCAAGGTGGTTGGTACCTGGTGTTCTGTGGCACCTGCTGGCCTAGTGTTGGGGTTCACGGTGACGACATCGCTGGGCAGGCGGCCGTCCGATTCAGTCACGCAGCGTAGGCCTCAGAGGGTGGCAAAGATAAAAGCATTCTGAGGTCGTAGGGTTCTACTTGAACTGGATGTTTCCTTTACCTCTTCGTCAGAGATTGATGACACGTTTGCAGCAAACCGTGGAATCCGAAACCTCACGTCCCTAACCGCTAGCCCCCTGCCTCTCCTTGTCAGGTGCGATTCTGTGTTAAACCCTAACTTCGTGGTCCTACTCCTACTTCCTAAAGAAACCAAGGCCTGGTTCCATGAGGCCACCCCAGGCGAGTGGCCCAGCAAAAAGGGAACGGACAAGGGCCGTCCGGTCCGAAGATGTCCGAAGTGTGTGAAAGACCGTAGGGTTCAGGCGGTGCAGGTTCGGCACACAAAACGTGCGAGAGACTTTCGGCGGGACTTTTGGCGAGCTGCGTTGGTGTAGAGATTGTTGCTCCTCCCCAGCTCAGAGGCAGTAAGCCGTGCAGGCTCCATATGTGGCCTCCATAACACTGACTGTAGACCTTCAACAGGCCAACCCTATGCAAAGGGAGCCTGCCACAATTACAGACTCAGTTCGCAAGTTCCCGGTAGCTGTGCCTCACTCGTAAGATAAGGCCGACTCAGTGGTCACCACAGCCTGATCAAAGCACAACAGATCTCGGCAAGGCCCGCGTTTCCGAGAGAAGGCCACGCGGCTTGCCGCCCTTCTACTGGGTGCAGACCTGAGAGATGTCGGAGTTAGGTTTCTCGAACCACATGGGATGGGTTGTGAGGAGGCAGGCGGGGGTTTGTGATCGAGAGCTTCAGGGACTTGGGACTTTTGTCATCCTCGCCTCGTCGGCCCTGCTACCTCCACCCCTGCCAAAACACTAGCAGGGACGCGGGACGCAGTTGGGTTGTGTCGTGCAAGGTCCCGACTGTCGATCGGATCACTGAGTTCGAGGCTTGAGCGAGGGTGGAAGCCACAAGTGGAGGGCGGTTTTGCGCACGTTTGCATCCCAAGGCGCCCTCTGGGGGGCAAGTAGTGCAGTGATGTGCAGTGGCTCCAATTTCAAGGCGTCGCTTCCAACACCATCTCGCGCCTGACGTCCAAAACCCCCCAAGGTTTCCCCCACGACCTTCAGGTTACAACTGCTACGACTTGTCTCGCCAGGTCTCCGGAGCCTGTGGCGAGCTCGTGACGAAGACGGGCCACTACCAGGCCAGATTCATGTACCGCCTTACAGTGACAGCTCCTGATAGCTTATGGGGATTCAGGTCTGAGCAGAGAAGCCTGTCCCTTGCAATTAATCAGGTGCAGCCTCGCTTGTTTGGCTGTCGTGTGATGCTATGGAAGCATTCGTATTACTGTTTCTTTGGGTGGGTATTTGAGTGGCACGCCCGGCGCCCCTGTCAGGATTCCAACGCTCTACCGATCACAGGAACCATGCGGATGGCCGCAGGCTCAGGGCAAGCTTACACTCAAGCAAAGGTTATCCTTTGCTGAAGGGGATGCCAGCGGTGGCCTCATGCCACCGCCATGCCAGTGTGGATCCATCCACATGATGACACGGGTGCCCTTACATGCCGAGCACACCCTCAGGCTGCGGGCGGCTTGTACCTTTGGACCTTGCAGATTGTCGCGGCCCCAGAAAACGCGGAAGATGTCAACTCAAGGAAGCATGCGAATCACACCGAAGACGACAATATTCCTCGAATCTCCCGATGGGTCAAGTCGCTGAGGTGCAGCAGTGCACGGAGAGGCCGCAGGTCCTCGGGTTGGGGATTCAGGGGTTAGAAAGACAGTGAATGACAGTGAACATTAGCCGTTGCAGGGGTCATCGAACTTCTAGTTCCCGACACCCTGGATCCCGTGAAATGCCACCAAACCCTTCTTTACCTTTCGACAAAAACTGCACAGTTGCAATTGAAAGTCGCAGCGGCTTTCGGATTCGCTAGCGAGGTGCACTTCGGCATTCAAGGCATCGACCACGCCAGGGTCTCGTTTCTGCGGTTGCCTTTTCTTTCTGGGTTGGGCGTGTGTGGAGGGGGGGGACTTTTTCAGGAAGTGTGAGTGTTTTGACGTATGGCTTGACAGTCCACTCTTGGTGGCAGTTGCCCGCTGCTTTGATTTTTCCACACGAATTCAGTGCGAAGCAGGGCGAGCCGCGAGCCGATGCGTCCTATCTCGGGAGGGTGGCTACAAGGTATGGGCTTTCGGAGAGTGCGTAAATGAAGTTTTTGTGGGATTCAAGTTCAAGTCGAAGGGGTTCGAAGCTGCTGACCCGTGCCAAGTCACAACAAGTCCCAGTAAGTCTGCCCCCCCCCCCCCCCCCACCCCCAGAGAAACGCCAGGGCTTCAACCTAACCTTGCATCCCGAAATTTCGCAGCAGCCTTGACCCGCAGTCCCAAAAGTTTCAAAAAGACGATCGAGGCGAGGCCCTGGCGGCTGGTAAGCACCTTGCGGTGTAGCAGGCGTTCACCGCTCCCCTCTCTCAATTGTTTACAAGTTTTAGAGGTGTATTGGGCATTTTGGGGTTGCAGGCTCCTTTTTGCCATGCGTTCGTTTGGGTGGATTTGGGGTTACAGGCTGGGTGAGTGTTGAGATTTCCGTTCTTTTCGGGGAAGGCTTTTTCTGTGAGGATCTCTGGTTGGCCTCTACATGCCAATACCACTCGCAGATGGCAGAAGGGACGCGCTAACAAGTTCAGTCGGCACGAACGCGTTCTGAGCACAGTGTTTCGCACCGACGCGCAGAACCTGGTCTTGTAGAAAATGCCTGTCGCTTAGACACACAGGCCCTTCCTGAAGTTCTGAAGTTCGGAAGGACACAGCTTGCAGAAGCTCTCGGGACATAAAGCGATGTCGCCCGCAAGATTCTGTCCTGCTCACTGTTCTTGCTGTGTTGTTAGGAGATGTTAGGAGTGTTCGCGGAGTCCTGGCTTAGGCAGGGGTACCTCACTTCAAGTTGGGTTTGGAGGCCGCGGACTGGGCAGAGTATAGGGCAGGAAAAGGACCCGTCCCATCTGTCACTTCGCTTTGAATTGGGTGTCTCTGGCGCTCCAGATCTACTATATCTCCAGGAGCAGTAGGTTTTTTGTTTGTTTCTGATTTTGGGAGCATCTCTGAAGTTGGGGTTCCAGGCGCTTCAAATCAAATTTTTTCAAATCCCCGACTCAGCCCCACGACGGCAATTTCCGCAAACACACCAAACCCAGAACTACACACACGCACGCACGCACACGCACACGCACACTGACAGAGAGAGACACTGACGGCAGTCCTTTGTAGGTCCCGGGACGATGGTCCCTGGCTTTCACGACCCGGGGGCGACCTGGCCATCAACGCTGGGGACTACATTCACTGCGAGGCTTGTCAATGATGGGCCCCGATGGGCTCTTATTGATGTGTAGTGTACACTGGCTAGTATTTGAGCGGCACTGTTACTTTACATGAGATGTAAAGTAGGTCGCCCAAGCCGGGATTGTATTTCCGTCTAGGTATGGTTCCAGGTGATAGAGGTGATTTAGCACATCCGCGCTAGCGCTGCGTTTTGGGAGAACTTAGATCACGAAAGCTAGCCCCTGAGGAGCTAGCGGAGTATCTTACCTAAGCGAAGCTGACAACCTGAAGGGTATACAGGGCCCCCGGAGGCTCCGCCACAAAACGCAGCAAACCCGGTCGGTTTCCGGGTGGCGAACACAGGTTTTGGGGAAACGGGCTGGCGTTCATTTCTTTCGTATATTGGGTGCAAATTAACGCCGTTTTCTGTGGATCCCAGGCCCTAGAAAAGCCCCCCAAGTCCCCCAAGAAAAGACTCAGAAACCTTGATGTTGATTTGAGTCTGGCGTCCCTCAAAGCTGGATTGGACAAACTTCAGACTTCGCCTGGCGAGTGCAACATCTGTTGTGGTGTCATGCGCTTCAAAAAAGAGCCCTCCGGAAGATGCTAACAGAAAAGCCCCCTAAGAAAAGACTCAGAAGCCTTGATGTTGACTTGAGTCAGGCATCCCTCAAAGCTGGATTGGACAGGTTCCCCTGGTAAGTGCAACATCTGTTGTGGTGTCATGCGTTTCAAAAAAGAGCCCTCCGGAAGATGCCAAAACACCGCAGAGCAAAGCAACACACCAACACATTGCCAGAAGGAATGCCACGTCAATATTGGCACCTGCGCCAGAAAAAAGGTGACACGACCTGCTGCCTTTGCGTGTGCTTGTCCTTCTGCGTAGTTGATGCCATGTTGACGGAAGCTCTTCCGTGGGGGTACCTTAACTAGCTTTCGTCCCAGGCCCTCACCCCCAAGTTGCCTGACTGTCTCGTCAGCGCATCCACGCACAGATGGGTTGACTAGGTTCTTCTTCCCAAGTCAGGCGCATGGTCTTACCCAGAAATGGCCGTAGATGTGGCTCAGGAGTGGTCTCTGTCGTTTTGCAAGAACTAAGACATGTGGGAGCAAAAGCTGTGAACAACGTGTTGCTATGGCTCATGCCTTGTCCGATTGTCACAGCATGTCACAGCTCACTGGGCAAGGCATCTTTGTTCGCACCCTGCGCAGGCCGACCTTCGTGGAATCAAGTCCAGCCTGGGATTGTTCTCCATGGCCGCGTGGCACAGCATGGCTCAGCATGGCACAGTTCTTGTACGTGCTCATAGGGTATGGATTCAAGAAATGATTGCATGATTGCATTGTTTCGTGATGAAGCATTAAACCGAGCTCCATTATCTGCATGGTTTTCGGGGGCTTTCGATTCCCTGAGCATACTCCTCATGAAAGAGTTGCGTTCTGCCGGTGCATCCCTATGATTCGGTTTCATCGGGTCGCTGCACCGCGGTGCGGCACCGCGGCGCGGCACCGAACTGAATCCCTGCTTGACATTGCTGGACCCCTAGGCCGTGAATGATGGTCCCTACGAAGTGGTCTTTGAGGCCGGGGCCGGTGCACTCTCAATGGGCAGACAATGGAACCAAGGCATCACGAAGGCTTACGAGCAAGTGTGACTGTGCTGAGCTCAACTTGGAGTCGATTCCCCCTGCACGGTAAACGAGTGAATTATTTTCGCACCTGTTCTCGTGTTTGCGGCAACCCTGCTCAGAAACACTTCGCAGACCGGGCGGGAGTGTAACATTCAAGGCCGCCAAGGGACTTCCATAAAGCTCACAAAGAGGGTTGATCAAGCTTCAGGGAGATTCAGAATCACGCACAGCCCCTTAATTCAGGTGCTCGCCCGAAGGTTGTGCCCATTGCAAGCTCTGTTGGCATCAGGACCTCCCGCTCCGCGAAAGGGCACTGCAACCAGTCCCGCCGACCAGTTGTCAGCTTCAAGCGTTAGCAACTTCAAGCGTTAGCAGCAAAGATAGTGGCGGGGCTAGGCCAACTTAACGCTGGAATCAGGCGGACCAGCAAGGAATCTTTCAGAAACATGGCAGTATTCTTCTAGTCGTGAGGGGTCACAATTCAAACAAAACACCTTGATTGCATAGTTTTTCTTTGCAGAGGATAAATCCCGCGACGGCAGATGCCGGTGATCACTTACAAGCCCCTTTGCTTCCAGCTCCGCAGCCTTAGACCCAAGCCAAGCCTCCACCACTGGCTCGCTCACCGTGAAGAGATGACGGATGTGTTTGTCAGGCATTCTTTTTAAATACGACTTTAAGAACTCAACCTTCATGTGCTGTTTTGTTGAAAGCCTGCATTCCAGGTGGTGGCCATGGGAGGCAATGGTACAGTGATCCGCGTATGCGGTACCTGACCGAGAGAGCATCTGGCAGCCTCGCGGCAGATGCAGCTCCTGTCGAGTTGCTGAATCGCCTTGGAAGGCCAAAGCGGCCGATTCCGGGCAGTATACTCAGTACACCATTAATCACGAGGGAGCAATTTTTCAGGTGGCCTGCTTTCACCTTGCATCAGGAGGTCCTGGGAAGAGACAGTCGACAGTCGACCATACCTTGGCAGCGGCGCATCTGAAAAATTGTTCCAGCGTATAGCTAGCCGACCCGATCGCAGGCAGCCGTGAGCAACAACCCCATGCTTGGGAGGATGCAGGTGTGTACCGCGAAGCTGCACAATTACCCGTCAGCTTCCCCTCATCAGGATTGCTTCGGGACGTTGTGCTGTCGGGTTTATCTTAGCAACTACCATGCCAGAGAGGTGCTTTGTCAGGCCGGACGTTGGCCGTGATTCGAGTCGTAGCTCGCATCTAAATTGGGTCCTGACATGCTCCATTTGGGAACACAGATGCCGGGGCCCTTCCAGAGGATTGACAGACAGATATATATATATATATATATATATGAGGCAGGAACCTTTGTGTATAATGTGATGATTCGTCCTTTTGTTGGGGGGGGGGGAGTGGGGTTTGAATAGTTTGAATAGTTTGGGGGGTCACGCCTGGGGCCCTAAACTATTCAAACTATTCAATAGTTTTGGGGGGTCCCTGGGAGGAGAGGAGGGCGGAGGGGGGTTTGAATAGTTTGAATAGTTTGGGGGTCCGAACTGGGGCCCTAAACTATTCAAACTATTCAAACCCTGGGGGGGGGGGGTCCGGCCTGGGGCCCTAAACTATTCAAACTATTCAAACTATTCAAACTATTCAAACTATTCAAACTATTCAAACTATTCAAACTATTCAAACTATTCAAACCCTGGGGGTTTGAATAGTTTGAATAGTTTGAATAGTTTGGAGGGTCCGGCCTGGGGCCCTAAACTATCCAAACTATTCAAACTATTCAAACCCTGGGGGTTTGAATAGTTTGAATAGTTTGAATAGTTTGAATAGTTTGAATAGTTTGAATAGTTTTGGGGGGTCCCTGGGAGGAGAGGAGGGGGGGGGTCTGAATAGTTTGAATAGTTTGGGGGTCCGAACTGGGGCCCTAAACTATCCAAACTATTCAAACTATTCAAACCCCGGGGGTTTTTGAATAGTTTGAATAGTTTGAATAGTTTGAATAGTTTGAATAGTTTTGGGGGGTCCCTGGGAGGAGAGGAGGGGGGGGGGTTTGAATAGTTTGAATAGTTTGGGGGTCCGGCCTGGGGCCCTAAACTAAACTATTCAAACTATTCAAACCCTGGGGGAATTTGAATAGTTTGAATAGTTTGAATAGTTTGAATAGTTTGAATAGTTTGAATAGTTTTGTCCCTGGGAGGAGAGGAGGGGGGGGGGGGTTGAATAGTTTGAATAGTTTGGGGGTCCGAACTGGGGCCCTAAACTATTCAAACTATTCAAACCCTGGGGGGGGGGGGGGGGGTCCGGCCTGGGGCCCTAAACTATTCAAACTATTCAAACTATTCAAACTATTCAAACTATTCAAACTATTCAAACTATTCAAACTATTCAAACCCTGGGGGTTTGAATAGTTTGAATAGTTTGAATAGTTTGAATAGTTTGAATAGTTTGGAGGGTCCTATTCAAACCCTGGGGGTTTGAATAGTTTGAATAGTTTGAATAGTTTGAATAGTTTGACTAGTTTGAATAGTTTGAATAGTTTGAATAGTTTGAATAGTTTGAATAGTTTGAATAGTTTGAATAGTTTTGGGGGGTCCCTGGGAGGAGAGGAGGGGGGGGGGGGTTGAATAGTTTGAATAGTTTGGGGGTCCGAACTGGGGCCCTAAACTATCCAAACTATTCAAACTATTCAAACCCTGGGGGTTTGAATAGTTTGAATAGTTTGAATAGTTTGAATAGTTTGAATAGTTTGAATAGTTTGAATAGTTTGAATAGTTTGAATAGTTTTGGGGGGTCCCCGGGAGGAGAGGGGGGGGGGGTTTGAATAGTTTGGGGGTCCGGCCTGGGGCCCTAAACTATTCAAACTATTCAAGCTATTCAAGCTATTCAAGCCCGGGGGTTTGAATAGTTTGAATAGTTTGAATAGTTTGAATAGTTTGAATAGTTTGAATAGTTTGAACAGTTTGAATAGTTTGAATAGTTTGAATATTTTGAATAGTTTGAATAGTTTTGGGGGGTCCCTGGGAGGAGAAGGGGGGGAGGTTAGAATAGTTTGAATAGTTTGAATAGTTTAGGGGGGTCCCTGGGAGGAGAGGGGAGGGGTTTGAACAGTTTGAATTTGAATAGTTTGGGGGCCCGGCCTGGGGCCCCAAACTATTCAAACTATTCAATCTATTCAAACTATTCAAACTACTGAAACCCCCGGTTGGCCTCAATGGGGAGAAATTAGAAAAAAAAACCAGATGCGCGACGCCCGGTGTCACAGGGTAAGTATTGGTGATTTCTGGGAATTTTACGCCTTCAAAGTCCCCATCCAATGGCCTGATGCGCGACGCCCGGTGTTGCAGGGTGGATATTTTCGTAGATATTTTCGCGACGCCCGGTGTTACAGGGTATGTATCTGTGATCTCTTGGTATTTTGCGCCTTCAAAGTCCCTATCCAATGGCCTAATGCGCGACGCCCGCTGTGACAGGGCAGATATTTTCGCGACGCCTGGTGTAACAGGGTAGATATTTTCGCGACGCCCGGTGTGACAGGGTAGATATTTTCGCGACGCCCGGTGTTACAGGGTGGATATGTTTGCGGATATTTTCGCGACATTGGCGCGTTTGGAGGATGACAATTTTTAGTGATTGTTGATGATTTATTGCTTTCACAAACCCTCAATCTACGGCCAAAACATAAGGATTTTGGCTAGTTTTGGCGGCCTTGGAAACCACCCAAATTCCAATTTTTAGTGATTTTTGACCATTTTTTGCTTTCACAAACCCTCAATCTAGAGCCACAACATAGGGATTTA
The DNA here is from genome assembly GCA_905221605.1 of Symbiodinium natans. Lineage (NCBI taxonomy): Eukaryota > Dinophyceae > Suessiales > Symbiodiniaceae > Symbiodinium > Symbiodinium natans. The sequence goes on from CAJNDS010000780.1 coordinate 768,782, forward strand.
GGCTAGGCGGCCCTGGAAACCACCCATATGGCAATTTTTAGTGATTTTTGACAATTTTTTGCTTTCACAAACCCTAAACCTAAGGCCAAAACATAGGGATTTTGGCTCATTTGGCGGCCTTGAAAACCGCCCAAATGGAAATTTTTTTGTGCTTTTTGACCATTTTTGGCTTTCACAAACCCTCAAGCCAGGGCCAAAACATAGGATTTCGGCTAGTTTGGCGGCCTGGGAAACCACCCAAATGGTATTTTTTTGTGATTTTGTGCAATTTTTGGCCTTCACAAACCCTCAATCTAGAGCCAAAACATATGAATTTTGGCTAAATTTGGCGACTTTGGAAACCACCGAAATGGCAATTTTTAGTGATTTTTGACCATTTTGGCGTTCACAAATCCTCAACCTAAGGCCAAAACATAGGGATTTGGGCTCATTTGGCAGCCTTGAAAACTCTCCAAATTGCAATGTTAGTGATTTTTTGCAATTCTTGGCTTTCACAAACCCTAATCTAGCACCAAAACATAGGGATTTTGGCTAGTTTGGCGGCCTTGGAAACCACCCAAATGGCATTTTTTTGTGATTTTGGGCAATTACCCCCCCAACCCTTTTCGAGGGGTTGAAAAACAAGCTGAAAAAGCAGGTGTTTTCAGCAAAAATTCAGCCAAAAGCAAAACAACGTACAAAACTCCGGACGCGAACCCTATACAATTTCTATGTAGATATTTTCGCGACGCCGGTGTTACAGGGTAAGTGTTGGTGATTTCTGGGAATTGTGTGCCTTCAAAGTCCCCATCCAATGGCCTGGTGCGCGACGCCCGGTGTGACAGGGTGGATATTTTCGTAGATATTTTCGCGATGCCCAGTGTTACAGGGTAGATATTTTCGCGACGCCCGGTGTCTGGGTATTTTGCGTCTTCAAAGTCCCCATCCAATGGTCTGATGCGCGACGCCCGGTGTTACAGGGTGGATATGTTTGCGGATATTTTCGCGACATTGGCGAGTTTGGAGGCTGTGGAAACCACAAATGACAATTTTTAGTGATTTTTGATCATTTTTTGCTTTCACAAACCCTCAATCTACGACCAAAACATGGGGATTTTGGCTAGTTTGGCAGCCCTGGAAACCACCCAAATGACATTTTTTAGTGATTTTTGATAATTCTTGGCCTTCACAAACCCTCAACCTAGGGCCAAAACATAGGGGTTTTTGCTAGTTTGGCGGCCTTGGAAACCACCCAAATGGCAATTTTTAGTGATTTTTGACAATTTTTTGCTTTCACAAACCCTAAACCTAAGGCCAAAACATAGGGATTTTGGCTCATTTGGCGGCCTTGAAAACCGCCCAAATGGCATTTTTTTGTGTTTTTTTTGACCATATTTTTTGCTTTCACAAACCCTCAAGCCAGGGCCAAAACATAGGGATGTTGGCTAGTTTTGCGGCCTTGGAAACCACCCAAATTCCAATTTTTTGTGATTTTTGACCATTTTTTGCTTTCACAAACCCTCAATCTACGGCCACAACATAGGGATTTTGGCTAGTTTGGCGGCCCTGGAAACCACCCAAATGGCATTTTTTTTGTGATTTTTGATCATTTTTGGCCTTCACAAAGCCTCAATCTAGGGCCAAAACATAGGTTCGCGACGCCCTATGAAAAATTGATGATGTTTGTATTCCTCTCTTACCACGCATGTGTAAAACGTTCCCATATAGAGACATAGTTAATAGCGGCGGCGATAAAGACAAGAAAGTTCTATTACTGTTAATAATTGCAAACGCTTGCGCGCGCCGCCTCGGCAGCTGGTCCGGCCTGCAGCGGCGTGCAGCGTCTGTTCCAGGGCTCTCCCAGGAAGGTTCTGGTGCCAAGAAAGTGTCCCAGGGAGGTTTTAGAGGGTTGCAGCGCCTCCAAGTGGTTTTGGCAGGTCCCACAGGGCGGGAGGAGGGGGGGGGGAGTCAGAGATTTCGGGAAGGAGGGAAGGAAACCAGGTCATGGTCTGCTTGCTCTAGCTCTAGACGCAAAATGGGTGGAAGCCGAGGCGAACATATCATGAAGGTTCCTGTCTCACATATGGGCAGCCTTAGTCTCTCTTTTGTTTTTCTTGCTGGGTACCAGAAGTAGCTCTGGTGCAGTTCAGCTGCAATGCTGTAAATTTCTAACTCGTTACAGACTGCGAGGTACATATTTCAGACATCCCAGCCCGGGTAGTGGGGCAAGTATCTGGGCTGCTAAGTTCTTGCGTTGCACACGCTGGCCCTTTGAAAACTTGCAACGTGTGGAAGCTATGTATGGGTGAAATATAGGACTGACATCGCCTCTGCTTGCTGTGTTTGACACACTCTTCCTTTTGGCGACCCCCTTCCAAAGTGCATGGTGTTTGCCCCACCCTCAGAAGCAGGAGTGCCATCAGACGTTGTGGGTTCCCTGAGTAGGCACGTACTTCTGAAACTTTCTCATTGCACGTGCTGTGCTCCACCTGTTCCCTTGTCTTGTTTTGCCATCGCAGGCATTTGTTGCCCAAGTTTTTGTCCACCTTTACCTCTTTCTTGTGCGTGTCTCTTTCGATGTCGGACTCGTCCATGGAGTTCAGTCGTTGGGAGCGCCGATGGAGGCGCATGCAGCAGTGGCAGGACCGCCGTGATGCCGACTCTGCGTGGAATGCCTCTGGCTCCTCAGACTCTTCCTGGCGTACCTCGGGCTCCTCAGACTCTTCCTGGCACGCTGACTCTTCTTGGAATGCCACTGGGTGGAACAGTTCGGAGCGTGTGAATCGTTGGAACCGCCGCCGCTCCATGCCAGACCCGTCTTCATGGTCCTCGACTTTGCCTCGCTCCATACCAGACCCGTCTTCATCCAACTGCCTGGATAATCTCTTGAAGTGAAATCCTGGAAAGACACGTCAAAGACCTAAGATCCAGCCCAGACGCTGCCTCAGCGTTGTCGAGAGTAATGGCCAAGTGATGTGATGGGCAATTTGTTGTTAACACCAACTGATTTACAAGTACAGCTAGGTGAGTTCGACGCTACCCAGGCAAATCCGGCAAGAACACAAGCTTGACTGACAAAGTGTTCTTTTCCATCTCTCTCATTACTCTGTGCTGGGATTCGCGCGACCCGCGTCGAACGCAGGCGTGACGAAACAAAACTTAATCTGACCGCCAGGCTCTCCTAGTTTCCACGAGGTATTTGCGAATCGTCGTGATGGCCACACTCGTCGGGTGGGAGGTTCGGGCTATCCGTGAGCAAACGCCAATAAAATCCTCCATGAGAGGTGTTGCAAATGCGCCTGGGTTTATGGTCCACAGCTCCTCTGACTGAAGAAACAGGTGTAGGGAATAGAGCCAATGACATGCAAAATGCATCTTCGGCACAATGTTGTATAAGGTCCACCCCTCCTTGTGCCAGTGGAAAGCCAACGCCTTGTAGCTTCTGAGGAAAACACGCAGATACCCATAGCCCTTGCGTGCCTCATCCCTGGACCAAAAGACTCTGTCGCTTGAGCGATAGCAAAGCCTGCAAAAATCATCGAAACCACAACAGCCCATGTACGTCCACTGCAAAGGTTCCGTCCACTCAGGAGGCGTCGACGACAAAAAGTCGATCACCCGCTGAAACAGCATGTTGCAATCTGCAGCTTTGCACCCGATTTCGGGGAAGTTGCGGTTATACTTCCAAGCAAAGTTCTCCGGTGTGAACTCTTGCATGTCCCGAGGGAAGAGGTGTTTGGCTTCGCAAAACGCCAGGAAGTACGTATACGCATCATGCATGCGTTCCGCTTTGTTGTTTCCCCGGAAAAGATTCAAAGGACCACACATCATTGCAATGACTGAGGCAATATATGTCCGGCCACAGCCATGAGGCAGAACATGCATCAAATCAAACTGGATGAACCATGGGCGAGTTGCGCCAGGTATTCCTTGCAAAGGTGGCGGGCGGCTCCACGGCAGGCTTGTGTAAACTGTCCTGGTCCAAAGCGCATCTTCCACCTCCACATCTTCGAAAGGCATGTCTGTTGTATTGGCCAAGCACAATGGACATACAGCATTTCTGGTGTGGTGTCTGTTGCATCGAAAGGCCTTCGACTGGAAAATGTGATCTCCAGATAGCCCAATGCAAACAATGTAGAAGCGTGCAACATCAGTCACAACACCAGCAAGATAGCAACTGCGCATTGAACGCGCCACCTCCTCCAACAGCCGATCGATGACAGGATTGACAGCTGCCGTGCCTGTGTTGTACTTGCTGCACAGCTTGCTTGGACAAGTGGTAAGCAGAAAAAGACGGTTCAGCGCTTCCTTTCCCACCTCAAGCAATGGACCAAAGCTGATTTGCATGACCGGTCTACGGCGATGCCCCACACCTTCATCCCCGTGCAGAAGCACGGGGATGCATGTGCCCAAACTGCCACCGTGGTCCTGGAACACTGGGCACTGCGGGTCTACCGAACGATACTGCTCCCAAAATCTCTCGAACTTGGCACGCCAGCCCGCCTCATCTTGCAGCCTGTGACCAGCGAGCATTTTTGTCGCCCACCTGCCTCGCAGCAGGTAGGTGCAAAAGTCTCTCCAAGTGGCATCGTCAGGGCATCGACCGAAAGCAGCGTTCATCGTGGCCAGGGCAACGCGTTGGGCTTCCTTGCAGAATGGCTGGGCAGCAGAATGCTAAACACCAATGTATCAGGGTTTTGGGCAGCAAACAGTCTTAGCAAGTGTGTTATTCTGCCAAAGTTCTTCGCGTGAGCGAGCAGTCGGATACGGCGTAGAGCGAAGCAAAGTCGATGACGATGAAGAAGTACGCGGCATAGAGCGAGGCAAAGCCGAGGACCATGAAGATGTGTCCGGCACGGAGCGAGGCAAAGCCGAGGACCATGAAGACGTGCCGGCCACGGAGCGATTGCTTATACTAGAGGTTGCATGTTGGAAGGGTTATCTTTGCTTCAGGCATGGCGTAGTCCTCAACCCCAGAAATGGTTAAACCAAAAAAAGTGGTTTAACCAAATATATTTGGTTAAACCAAAAGCAGACCTAAAAAAGAACCCCGTTGGAGGGTTCAGGTAAGCCCTACACCCTGCATAAACCCTAAACCCCCAAACGTGCAGCACATTATTCCCCGATTCCCTCCTGACCCACAGTAAGTGTGCGGGCTAGCAACTTTGTTGGGCTTGAGGTTTAGGGCTTCGGGCTTAAGGGTTTAAGGCGCCCTCAGCACCTCAGGGGTTTAGGAGCAAAGAAAAACGCACCGATCCTAAGCCCTGAAGCCTAAACTTACTAAACCTTATCCCTAAACCCTAAACCCCAAACCGAATCATCATATTATACACAAAGGTTCCTCTTACATATATATATATAGGTGGTCCAAATAGGTGGCGTATGTCTGCCGACAACGCCCTGCATGGAACGCCCTGCATGGAACGCCGGAAAGCAGTGCTATTGCCTCTTCAGCTGTTAGTGACCAGGCATTTGGTCAGGCAGTAACTCTGATTCCAAACCTGGACATCTGAACCTGGGTCAAAGGCTTAACCACAAATACCACAATTTGGGCTTCGGGCTTCAAATCCTCCAACAACTCCCAACACTTTCAGCCGCTAACATTCCGGAATTCCGGACTGTGCCCCCAGAAGCCTCGCACACCTTGCTCCTAGACGCCGCTGTTCTCAGAAGCTGTCGGCTCCGCGTTCCTTGCACCTCTTGCCTTTGCACACCGCGCCTTTCCAACATGGGCTGTGGTGCCACGGCTATGGAACAATTGGGAGAAGACTCCTGTACAGAAAGCCTTTCCAGCCTTCTTGCCAACGAAGCTTGTCAACTTGCCTCAAGGAGAGGTACCCTTAGGCCTTTTGTTGGGGGGGGTTCCCTTATTATAAACTCCATGAACCAACAAGGTCTCGTGCGGAATAGTTTGCCTGGTGGTTTGGGTGTGCCAGGCTTCGTCGAAGCTGGAGAATCTGCAATTAGCGAGTGTGTAGGCTTCTGCTACGGTAGCGTCGTGCAAAACTGGTGTGTTTGGAGGCATCAGGGTTACGATGTTTTCGACATGTCACTAGCAAGAGAGCTTGGGACCCATCATGTTCGCATCCTCAGGCAGGTTGAACCTCCTTGTGCAAAGAGGTAAGACGCTGCAAATACCAGTGTTTTTGGGCAGGATGTTTGCAATGTATGTTGTGCAAGAGGAAAGAACGCTCTGAATAGCAGTGTTTTGGGCATGTGCGCAACGACATGAACGCTTGTGACCACGCGTCTTGTTCCAGAAACGTCAAACACCCATTTGCTTTAAACTGTGCGAAGAGGCAAGAACTGAGATATGGCTTATCATACCCTCCACCCAGCCCCCCCCAACCGCCTTGCAACCCCCCAACCCTCCCAAAAACCCAAGCCCACAACCCCAACCCCCCCAACCGAACTTCACCTAAAATAAGGCCATCTTCTCTCATCTACTTGCTATATCTACCAATCCATCTGTTTGTCGATCTGTCTGTATATGCAGCCAGCTACCATGGCCTGTTCATGTTTGCATTCTTGAAATTGTCGACTTGCTCTCTCTTTGCGCTGGGTGTTGGTTTCCAGCTCCAAGCTTAGGTGCCTCTGCCGAGAAGAAGCAGCCCGAGGTGCAGGTGCCGTCACAGGGGTGGGGGATCTTCGGCAAAGCTAAGGATTTAGGATGATTTAGGGCCTCCGGGTTCATAAGAGTCCGGAGGAGGGGAGGGCGTCTCACAGCTGGGGCCGATGCCTAAAAGCGGACATCATCGACATCAAAACTCCAGCCCTGTACAGCATCAAGTTGTCAACACACTCCCAATATATTCCAGTAGACAAGAAGCTCTGCATTCGATGCTTTGAACACCCAAACTGGAGCACCAAAGAGGCGCTTCTCATGAGATCCCCGCCCCAAGCTCTACACAATACGTTGAATCGCCACGGCCCCGTGTAATTGGCCATTGGTCAAGATGGGTCGCCCACATTCGCCCACACTGGGCAGGACTCCAAGCCAAGAATCCAGTTCTGCCTGAAACTTCGGAATTTCTTTCGTGGATTCCGGTGGTGTGTCTTTCGTGCAATCCATGTTGCGCCGCTGCAGGCCGAGCCTGCTGAGGAGGTCGCAGGGGGCCGGGCTTACGGGAAAGGGTTCAGCTTTCAGTTATTTCAAAGTGTGTTGCCGCAAGCTTGTGCATTGGCTATCTTTGGGCACTCCTGACCTAGCGATCGCAAACTCGCCTGCATCCCACTCCGCCCTGAGACTCCGAGTGTCGTCGTGACCCCGGCCGAGGCGCGAGACTGCGCGAGTTTGGAGTCAGGGTTTCAGGGAGCGTGGAGCGCTGGCCATTCCAACAGAGCACGATGCGCGCCACTCGTGCCACCCTTGATGCACCTTGCTTGAAGCGCAACTTCCGCACAGCGTGGTGACGATGTGCTTCACCTACACCCTGGCCCTATATAGAGCTCTGAGCTCAAAACTAGCAGGCCATTGCATGTAAGTGGCCGTCCAAGACGCAAGCCACAAGTCTTCTGAAGTAACCCGGCAGCTTAGGGATCCAAGGTTCCAAGCGCCTCCTGGCGGAAGATTCAGAACTCATCTTAGAATCTTCAAGACGCCTTGAGTCAAGGTTGCTGATGACCAAATGTCTCCCCCTGCCCGCGTTCTCCCTCCCACCCTCTTCCCCGAAAAGCGTTCAAGTCCGCCTGACTTGAGGACTCCACTGCCAAGCCAGCCGAGGCAAGGGTCAATTTTTTGGGGGCTGAGGCTTCGACCGGGTCATCTCTTGAAGGCCTCCAAAGTCTGCACATGACATGTGGCGTCCTATAGCCTGAAACCTGCCTATCTTCCAAGCTTGACCGTCTGTTACAATGCATTGCACCTACTCCACCCGGTCTTGTCTGTGGCCACTCAGGGACCCCAGCTATATGGCAGAAAGAGAGTGACACAGAGACACGGAGATACAAAGATGCAAAGATACAGAGACACTCAGACTCCGAGACATGGAGACACAGAGACAGAGGGACAGAGGGACAGAGAGACAGAGAGTGAAGTTAGACAATGCGTGTTTTTACCCAACCCCGCCCTGGAAGATGGAAACACAACGAACTAGAATTTGCTGCGCTATCCAGCTATCCCTACTAGGCAGATTTCCGTCGTCTCACGCCCGCCCTAAGAAAAGAAAAGAGAGATCGAGAGAGAGGGAGCCCGAAGGATTTGGCAAAGTGAACACGTGAACGAACAGGTTCTCGGAGGTTCTCGGGCTAGTCTGTCTAAACCTCTACACCCCACTTTCCCATTCGCTTCAGCAGCCGCAAGCAGGCTGCGAAGGAGGACGACGCTAAGACGATCGAAGCAGCCGAGGTGACACTCTACTTCCCCCCCACCCAATACTCAAACATTGGATCCATGAGATTATAACATACCAAAATGCCATAATAACGAGCTTCATAGCTGCCAAACCCTCTCCATGTTGCCAGGCATCCCCTTCAACTGCCGCGGCTGCCGAGGTTCCCGGCCTGGGTTTTCATGTCAGAGCTTGAGAGCTTGGGCTCCGAAACCCACACAAAGGCTCCCTGCAGGCCGCTGCTATGAGCCGAGAAAGCGTGTGCTTGGGGCAACAGGAGTGGGACTTGAAGGATGCCTATAGGGGGCCTTTTTGGGGTTTGAAAGCAGTTTTGTGACCAAAAAAACAAGCCTCGGAGGCCTCACCCGAAGCAGCTGCCGTTGCGGAGGAGGCAACCCATGCCGGTGAGCCATGCGGAGGCTTTGTTCTAATCCATGCACTTGTCCCGAGCCCGTGCGCCTCAAAACCCTGAGACGTGTGCTGAGCCCCGCACACCTTTTTGGAGTGACAATCCTTGAGATTCTAGATTGGCCGGAGACGGCTCTAGACTCTAGGGTTGGGATTCACCTGGACCCCGCATAGAGAAGCATTCGCGCATAAGGTACTGTAGGAATAGACTTCGAGGAAGCGAAGTTCTCAAATTTCTCAACCGATCTCACCTACGCAAAAGCAAAAAGACAAAGCACCCGAATCCCAAGCCTTCCTCTGGACGTGGTAAGCAGGTGCCAGTGATAACTGTCGAGACTCCGGCCGAGGCTTGTGATCATAGGTCAGGTTCGATTGCAGGAGGGGTTGGAGCCAAAACATACGAGGGCTCAATGATGTGCGAAGTATCAGAATGAACACGGGGGGGTGGTCGAGTTTATTTGAGAGTAAATTCTGAGCTTACCGCTGCTTCTTAAAGCAACCAGCTCGCATGGTCGCATGCCTCACCCCCTAAACATACATTTTGTCAGAGGCCAAAAGAGTGCATGAATGAAGCACCGAAACCGTGCGCAGCAGTGTAAGGCCTCATCACTCCTTGATACTTTTTGGCTTCAGTTCGCTGAACGCACCATACCGCCTAAGGGCGCTGATCTAAACTACTGACTCTGTTGGTGTTTATCATTCTTTATCGCAGTTCCAGGGCTTCCTTCCAACACCTCGAGATCAATGCCCCGTGGGTAAGACCCGAAACTTGCGAGAGCAGCCAGGCACCAGCTGAGTCTGCACCTGCCCCCGCCGTCGAGGCAACGCCCTTCTTTTTTCGCTCCGGATTTTGGGGTGTTGAACGTGCTCTCTTCTTCTTTTGGAAGCTAACGGTCTTTTATCAGAGGCAGGGCTCAGGGTTTGAGTTGACAAATAAATGTAAAATGCCAAAAATGGCTCCTTGCGCCTTGAGCCACCACCCAAATGTCACATTTGTAATCATTCGTACCCCGCTGTCCTGTCGCTTCGAGCGCCCGTATCAATGGACTCCTTCAGCAGCCACGGAAAAATCGCCTTCAAACCCTATCCAACGGCCCCTGCGGTTGAGCCTGCAATGTCCCGACTACGGGCGATTCTGGATCAGTAAAATTGTAAGCAAGGGGTGGCCAGAGGACCAGTCTGGCAAGACCAGCCCGGCGAGCCCATTCCGATACTATAAGTGTGTAATATGCATGTACACATATAGAATCTATAATAAATATATATATATATATACATATATGTACACATTATATGTGTGTATATATAGGCGGGCGCGGGATTCAAGACGTCCCTTATTTCCCTGTGACTGTCTAAGAAGTGTAGTTTTTTCTTGTATTTGCCGTCTGAATCGGGTTCCTTAGAGACTCAAGACAGATTCTGCTCCGACAAAGCCTCGCTGCTGCTTTTCATTAGGCTTTCATTACTAAAACCTCCCAAATTGCCTCTTCTTGAGCTCTTTAATATGGCCGAATATTTAAGACGCCCCTGGAAACACTGGGCCTGGAGCCTCACACTTGCAAGCCTAGTTCAATCCAACGAAACTCCAACCCCTGAAATCCAAACAACTGACCAACGACACGGCACTTAAGACTTACCAAATACACCTATGCCGGGCGCGGGGCCTACATATTCAGCCTAACCACCTGATCTTATGGTAAACACCCGATTCCGGAAAAAAATCGCCTTTAAACACCAGAAACCTCTTTTTTAAATTAAAGCCCAGGGACGTCTTAAATCCCGCGCCCGGCTATATATATATATATGTGTATGTATCTGTGCCCCGGCGGGCCCCTGCGCACCGCGCACAGTCATATACAGAAGATGGCGCTATATGATACACACATGCACACACACAGATATATATGTATATATATATATATATGTACAAATAAATAAATAAATATGTATATATATATATAGAGATACATACATACATATACATGCAAAAAATATGCACATGTGTATCATCTATCGGCGTGCGTGCGTGAGTGCGTGCGTGCGTGGGTGCGTGGGTGGGTGGGTGGGTGGGTGGGTGGGTGGGTGGGTGTGTGGGTGTGTGTGTGTGTGTGTGTGTGCGCGTTTGTGTGCGTTTGTGTGTGTGTGTGTGTGTGTGTCTCTGTGTGTGTCTCTGTGTGTGTGCGCGCGAGCGTGTGTGTGTGCGCGTGTGCGCGCTCGTGTGCGTGTGCGTTTTTGTTTTTTTTTACTTAGTTCATCCTTGGCTGAACGCTGTGAAACTCAGGGCTTCAAGACCGATAATTACCAAGGAAGGACTTCCCTGATTCCCTACGAACCCAAACCCATCGCTTCGTAGGCTCTGGTCCCGTAAAGCTGACAGGATTCTTACGTAACAAGCAAAAGGACCGTTTTGGGTTATCTAGGTTGAAGATAAAAAGAGCCGAAGGCAACACCTGAGCCTGCGGCCGAAACTCCAGCTGCTGAGGCGCCCATGGTTGTTCATTACACGTTGCTAGAACTTACAGGAATATGTTACTGTCATTGTTTTGCAGTCTCGGGTCATTCTCGAAACCTGAGTGCAAGATCCCTCCCGACGCCTGGTTGAGAAGAAGATCCTTCCAACAATTCTCGAAGTTTGCCCTTGTCAGCCCCTCAAACGGAGTTGAAGAAAGAGCGTTGGTGTCTAGCAGCTAAGCAATCCTGAGAAGGCGGGGGTATGCAACTCATCCCATAGATTCGACTTACATCTTTGAACTCTTGACCCTCAAAGTGGAAACTTTGTCCGTTCGCAAACTGCACGATTCTGGAATTCTGCCTTCAGAGATTCTGCGCTAAAACAACGGACGGGAACTTTGGGCGGGGATGCATACGATTTCCTGAGCTACGGAGTCTTGGTGGAGGAGACGGCCCCTGCTGAACCTGCTGCGGAGGCATGGGGGGCAAGCTCCATCTTAGCTTCGAAATGAACTTACGAATGAAGTTTGAACAAAGGACATATTTGCCCTTAGACGAGTTGAGGCTTTGAAGCCTCCCAACACATGTTGGCGATGTGTTGGTCCTCATTCGTCTAAGCACGCGAGAAAGCTTCAGCAAGCCTTAAGCCTTAAACTGTTCAATCGTTAATTTCCTCTTTTTATGTTTATTGCATGGCCTTGCAGCACGACTGTTTTCGGAGCACGTCACCGGGTTACACACCCCTTCAGCGCGACTCCTTGAGAGCCCCCAAAGCCGTGGGTGGATGTAGCACGATGGATGGTAGGATATTGCGCGCAGGCTGTCCTGATTTCACATGACACACGCTGTGCCACACTTGCAAAAACAAGGCCGGTACCAAACCCATCGAAGGCCATTGACCCGAATGATGATTGGCAGGCTCCATCTGCGGAAGCTGCGCCGGCGACCGAGTAGGAACTGCCACAAGTGGCCTGCAGCATGTGGTATGTGGCAAGCTCTTGCTGGTGCAGGCCGGCGGGGGAGGGAGAGGCTGTCGGGGGTTTGACGAGCACAGCAGGTCTGGTATGTGCGAGGGCTTGCATATTAGAACCGTGACATCCGGCCAGAGGTCTGAGAAGGGCCCGAATCACACGAACCCTCCTCCTCCGACCAGGCGGCTCTGGGGGGTGAGAAGATTTTTCGCCGGCAAGCTGGCCCCTCGTGGCTCATAGAACCCCAAAATCCCACAAGCAGTCTGGGTGCTTGTAGATGCAGCATGATGCAGCGACACATCCTGTCCCCGCATGTCAACATCCGCACATGAACGACACTTCACTTGTACAAACAGGGATGCATTTGCCGAGGCCGACTCCCATGCACGTCAGTTCCCATGGGATAGTGGTAAGAAGGTACCCTACACAGGCAAACCGTCATGAAGCAAACATACCTTCTGCAACACTCAATATTTGAATATGCATCAGAACATGCAGTGATTTGCTGGCAACGTCAAGGAGTTGCCCCTGTCAGCGCAAAGCAAACACCGGCAATACTCCCCTGCATGTTAGGTCACCCCCCAAAAGAACGTGACGCCTGGTGAGGGATGGCACAAGCTTGACAAGTGATGGCAGAATGCAGAAGACAAGAAACTGAAAATGAAATTGGAAGATGCGACGTGGAAAGCAAGCCAGCGGCTGCACAAATTCCCACGAAGCAAGCGCCCATCTGGCGACGTGACCTTCCAACTATAATGGTGCGCTTCGCTTAGGGCATGCGTGTTGAACACGGTGTGTGCACTGTCTCATCCCCTGACCCATGCGCTCAGCAAGGGGTAGAGACGCCGAGATGCTCCGTTGATCGCATAATCCTACAAACCCTCATGCCGAAAGTCAACCATGCTGTGGCTAAGCAGGTGTAAGAAAGGAAGCAGTAAAAGCAGTCAAACCGTGAAAATAATCCAAGGCAGCCGCAGATTAAGGCTTCCAGCCACACAGGTGCTAAGGCGAAGCTGGGAGACAAGACGCGCTCGAGAAAATAATAGATTCGAATTGGGGTTCTTAGAGACTTTTGGGTGCGCCCTCCTGCAAGATGTTGGGTCTTCTGACACGCAATGCTTCTCGCAAGCTCAGACTCAGGGACTCTTGGGAGGCAAGGGGCACGCAGAGGCCTGGGTCTCACAAATATGCAGCTCACTAGCTTGCTAAGCAAGCCTCATGTTGCGAAGCAACTGCAATAAATCCTACTTGTGCCGGACGACAGCGGACCCCTATAAATCTTATTCTGCGAAACCCTAGGCTCGGTCAGGTTCGTCTGGCACAGAAACACAATTCAAACTAGGAGGCCAAACCATAAGCCGGTGACTCAGTCTATTCCTGGGCCACCACTACTGGCGCATCTTCGCCAAGTTTTGTCGACGTTTGAGTCTCCCGGCAGCTGGAGCATTCCAAAGGAACCGTGTCCTTGAAGCTTAACTTGTAGACAAACCAAGCCAATCATAGACCCAACCTAATGTCTACATCTGAAGACGAAAATGAGGATCTAGACCCTGCGGGTATCGACCCCGGATAGAACTCAAGGATGCAACTCCTACAAGAAGAGAGGTTAGAGTGCAAGTAGGGTCAGAAATATAGGCATATGAACACATACATTATGCAAAGGGCCCCCCCCCCCCCCCCCCCCCGCCAGGACCAGACACTGGTTTCGAAACCGCTGTCAAAAGCGAGCTGCGCGCGACATTTCGAAAATCCGAAGTGGATGATTCCTGGAGGGGTGCCCCCAAATCTCCGCCCCTCTAACAAAAAAGTGAGAATCTCAGATTTGTTTCTCAAGTTTTTGTTTTGTCGTTGTTTGGTTTGGGGTGTGTTTCCCTCGGGAATTTCAACCAAAAGCAAAAGTACCAAAACACCCAGCAACAAAAGCAAAAACAACGAGAGATTCTCCCGATAGTTTGCTTTTGGTTTTTGAGCCACTGCTGAGCAGATTGTTGCTAGGATTAGCAGAAAGAGCCATATCACGAGCCGAAAATCGGGGCTTGCTTTCACACGAGTATGGCCCCTACCTTCCCTTTTACCCAATAAGCAAAACATGCACTATCAACAGGGGTAGGAAGTATCACCATTGCGTAAAGGTAAGGGAGGTTGGGACTGAGAGCTCACTTTATCCCGGTAATGGTTTAACTTATTGCAGACCAACTGAGAACGGTTTACAAGTTTTCAGTTTGAACTCAAGGCCCGGGCCGCAATGATCAATGAGCCTGCGCCATTGCAAGCTTGCAAGCTTTGTGGGTTTCTACAAGCCTTGTTTCTGCTTTTCAGGCGAAGTTTTTGTGTCGGTCCGGACGGACTGAGGGGATTCACAAAATCAAAAGTGTTGCTGTTTAAGTTGTATCCATGCAATGAATATGTATTGTTAAGTTAGGCGAGGTCAGTCGCTGTGACTGCTAAATATGCATCGCTGGGTTAACACATGGCTTAAAATCGTCAAAGCATGGAAGGCTCTTCACTCTTAAATTGCAGTTAACGATGATGAACAGGGGCTAGCTTGTTGTTTGTAATTATAAAGCAAAAATAGCCTTGACTTCAAAACACAAAACATGGTTTCCTGTAAGCATGAACAGCATGATAGACACATAATGTTGTAATATTAATAGCACGTGAAAGAAACGAATCAAAAGAGCGTATAACAAACCCTAGCAGCAATATTGAATGGGTTTCTAATTCCATGTTTTTGCTTGTTTAGTTGAGTTAGAAGTTATAAGGAGTAAAGATATGCATGGAACAAACAGAGGCAACAAAAAGAGGTGCCACTCACCAAGGAGGGCACGACCAGGGGTGGCCACAGGGTTGCTTTAGATTTGTTTTAGGTGTTCTGCGCCTTTCTGTGCCAAGGGTTGCTTCCAAGAACTGGTTACTTGAGCTCCCAGCCTGGTCTTACAACACCGGCCCCACCATGAGTGAATTGAATGGTTTTTCAATTTCTGTCGATCTGTTTGACTTTTGTTTTGTCGTTCCCTTGTGTTTCTTTCTTTCTTTATTTCCTTCTTTCTTTATTGCTTTGTGTCTCGTCTCGGGAGAGGGTGTGGAGTAGCAACGCCCATTCATATGGCGATCATGCCCAAGCCACCGGCATGTACAGCGTACGTTGTCGCAGTAGCTGCTTTCCTTCATTCTCTTCGCAGCCTTTCAAGCAACGTGATCTGAAAATTGTGGTTGACTTTCAATGATGTTACGCAATCAACATATCTCTAATCTAAGTAGTGCTTTTCAGGAAGTTAACGGATAGAGCGCATAGAACAATACCAGTCGTGGGGGGGCGGGGAGAATATACACACATTATTATATATCTATATATAGTTTATTAATTTATTTCTCAAAAGAGAGAGAGAGAGAGAGAGAGAGAGAAAGATAGAGAGATGTATATGTGTAGTAGGTCTTTGTCGGGACCATGACCCGAACATGAATCCCAGTCCAGCCGGGTGTGCTCTCGCAAACATTTAGGCTTACTGAGGGATTTAGTCGATCAAGTCAAATGAACTTCTCAGCTACTCTTGATTGCAGAGGGCTTACGACATGGGTTTGCATGCGGTCTGCTGTCGTGTGTAGGAGATCTTTGGACCACCCCCGCCCCCATAAAAAAAAAAAAAAAACACTAATATGTATATGTATATGTATATGTATATGTATATGTATATGCATATGTATATGTATATGTGTATGTATATGTATATGTATATGTATGTAGTAATTTATAGAGCGTGGCACGAAGTCCACCGACAATCGCAGTATATGGACCAGGCACACTCTGCAACACGAATCGCTCTTTAAACACTGGCAGCCTCCAGAGCCGGCTCAGGCACCGCAACTTTGTTCATCATGCCGGTCATGATGGCCCCTCCCATATTGACCCCCTAGGCTTGGGGAGTCTTGATACGGCTGGACAAGTAAATCATGCGAAATTGGGTTCCCCAAACTTTCCCTTCTGTAGTTCGATGGAATTCGCAGCAATGCCAGGCGAGGAAGACAAAAACTTAGCATCGCTGACCGCTTTTCGCTTCCAGAGGCCCTATTTTTGAGGCGCAGAGGAGTCGGTTTTTGTTGATGGCATGGTTGTTGAGATCGAGCTGAGGCTTTGCAGCTCCAGCTGTCCCAGGCCCCGGGTTCTTATACTGCCCAAGCACCTCCCCAGATCTGACGACTCCGAGTTCAAGTTCCAAACCTTTCAGGGAGGGGCCTCGCATCCCCAATGCATGCGATTTCTGTGACCCCAAATGCAGATGAACTCTGTGGTTCGCAGGCTCAAGGTGCCGATGGAGCCCAAGGAACTCACCATTAGTGGCAAGTTGCGTGGCCCAAAACGATCCCAAACCCCAAGGCTGCCGGAACAGAAGCCCACCGAAGGCATGAAGAGATACGCCAAAAGCTTCTGCACGAACAGAGCACCTCTTCGATGAGGGCCGACCGTGGTGGCCTCCCAAAGGGCGGATGGCTCCCTCAGAGATTCTGGCCCTGCTGGAAGGAGCGGTTCTTCCCGGTTCTTCCAGCGGGAAGCTTATCGGAAGCTGAAGAAGTTCCAGTTGTCGCAGGTATTTCCAGTTGAACCACAACTTTACAAGCCACTGGTGTCCGCGGAAGCCATAACTTCTGCAAAGTAGGCTTGGAAGCCTTTGATCGTTCGGGGGCTTTAGGTTTTTGTCCTTTTGTCCTACTTATGAGTCAAGACGCTTAAGTTGGAGTGCTGACTGCTGAACCCTTTCTGTCTTAAGGCCAAACTGTCTCCGTGAGGATGTTCCCTTGGACCTGCGGGCCTTGGCGCTCTTCCGGCTGGCGCTAGGGGGTGCCTCCCTGGTGGAGGCCCTATTGGGCTGACCCAGACCTCTCCAACCCAAAATGACGTTGACGGTCTTGGGCCTGATAGACCCTAAAGCCTGAGTTCTTGGGTCGCAGGACTTCGGGATTCATAGGGCTTGGGGTTGTATTCGGGTTTAGGGTGCAGTGCCGGCCTCCTAAGCAGTGGGCCACTATCAGCTTCGGGCGTTCCTGAGCAACGTAGAGGCCGCTGCGAACGGGGGCAATTTGCAGAATTTGGGAACATGCGAAGCAGGTGACAGAGTTGATCTCACACCGGGCGGCTTTTCTGAACCCGAATGGTGCTCCTTGGCGAGAACTTGGTCAAAATTTTGGCTGGGGTATTTGGGAATTCGGTAGTTGACGGTTTCGTGTAAAAAGGGGCTCAGTGCTACCCTTAGACATCCTTGGACAAGCCCTAGCCTCAACCAGCTTTCGTTAGGAGGGCTGCCACCTCCCTACGTTCTGACTCGAAAGTTTCTCATCCATCAAGGAAATGCAGAACCGCCTGCTGAAGCTTAACCACTGACTACGAGATGCAAGCCTCCTTGAGGTCTGTCCGGTGGAGCACATCGCCAACAAGGCCATGTTTGTTCCTCTCCTTCATTATTTGGGTTGTCTTAAAACAGCACACGCAAGCCGCCCAAGCCCAAGCCTCACACGGTTGCTTTGCTTTCGCCAGCCTGCAGTGACAGGGTAGTTGACGGTAGCTGTGTCGAGTTTGCATCCGCGCAACTCCAACCGTTGTCTCCCTGTAAGAGCTCCAGCCTTGGCGGGCACCTGAGCGCGCAATGATTGGGGCATCTTCAGGTGCAAAGTGTAATGAGCGGGGCATCTGGCCAACTTTAATTATTTGGCTTGAAGCCGAGGCGGCCAGAAAAACTCGCAACGAAAATTGGCTGAGGACTTCTACCTGGCTGCCACTGGCTCCGAGGGCGTGCTGCTGATGCTGCTGCTCCTAAGCTGCTTTGGTTCTTGACATTTCTTGACCCTCACCCCCTCTCGCCTTCCATCGCTCCCGCTTCCGCTCTGCTCTCGCTCTCTCTCCGTCCTTCCCCCCCTCCCATCCCTCCCCTCCCTCCCCTCCCACCCCCCCTTCCCTCCCTGCCTCCCTCCCTCTCTCCCTTTTGTTTCCCTCTCGATCTCTCTCTCTCTCTCTCGCTCTCTCTTTCTTCTCTCTCTCTCTCTCCTCTCTCTCTCGCTCTCTCTCTCTCTCTCTCTTTCTTCTATCTCTCTCTCTCTCTCTCGCCGCTCTCTCCTCCCTCTTCTCTCTCTCCTCTCTCCTCTCTCTAGTGTACGCATGAATTAGGTGAGCGAATGAGCGAAGTGAATCCATTAATCAAAAGAGAGCACAGTTAACCGCCCACAATACTAGTAAAGGTTGTTGTACGTCTGTGGGTGAAAAGAGTGGGCGATTTTACAATCGACAGTTTTCATTGATGAAATGGGGCATATAGTGCGCCTTATTTGATTAAACTCAAGGCTGCTTTTATTGCTTTCCTAGCAGAAGGAGTCACAGGCAGAGGAGAGGCAGTGGGAGCGGAGAGAGGGCAGGCGCACACGTGCCGGTGGGTGAGGCAGCAGGCATGACAGACATCCAGAATGATTGCGAATGAGAGCCCCGTCTGAGCTCCTGGCCTAACTGTTACTACTGTTACTAACTACTGGTTATGATGGGTTTCGTCTCGGTTCGAGGGTGGGGCCACTGAGGATAAACATGACGGCGTCGTTGTGCTTCATGCTGGGGCTCTGGACACGATTATCTGGCCTACTTTGCTGGAGACTTGTGCTGCAATTCTTTCCCCCACCTGGGGGTTCTGTTTCGGTGAGCCACCTAGTTGTTCAACACATATGCAAGGATTTTCGCCATGTCCCAGCAGCACCGCCTCAACAACTGTGCAGCGCGAGCGGCACTGGCACATGGTTTCCATTTCTGAAGATGTATTGTGGAGCTGAGACCCTGAATCAGACAGACTGAAGCAGAATCCCGAGAAAGCAAGGTGAACTACTCCGGAGATGCGCTCCGCACTTGCCTGCTCTTCTGGGCGCTTTTCCAGCCTTTGAATGACGGGAGCTAAAATCAGGGCTCTGATCGGCTACGGGGGTGAAACAAGGTTGTACTTCAAATGCTTGTACATGGCAGGGGATGCTACAAACGGGCCTGTCTGGATAAGTCGGTAAGTCTTGTGCTTGTGCTACGCGAGGAGGTTTGGTCATTGGATGCGATCGCCGAGTCTTCGAAGCGGCGTGTGGATCCCGAGACGGCTCAGGACAAGGTACGAGGGGCAGTTGAGGTACTTGTACTGTAGCACTGTAGGTCCTGTAGGTCGCAGGTTCATGTGGCAACACCTTAGTACTCCTATCTCGCAGAAGCCAGGACTCGCGCGACAAGAACCAAAGCCGAAGCCAGAACTTGCACGGCAAGAACCAAAGCCCAGACAGCCCTATACAGGTTCTCCGGACCACACTCCCCAAATCAAGTTGTCCCTCTCCCGGGGCCATCAGCTCATATCAGCCCAACGAAAGCCTGAAGAAATGGCCACCGCCAAGTTCAGGTTGAAAGCGTGCGGGCACCGGCGCCGAATCTCCGCGAGCGGTGGAGGATGCGGGGGCCTGGGGTGGGCGGGGGGGAGGGGGGCAAAACGCACGTGGCCTTACACCTCACACTTCGAAAAGCCCACGCGTGGGCATGCTCTATCCGTTTTCTGGGGCACAGGACGACGGCAAGCTCGAACATGGGCGCCATGCACTACGAGGAGGCGAATCCTGCTTACACCCACCCCTACACAGCCCAACACCAAGCTTCCAAAGACTCGAGACAACAACTACCGTATTAGGTTCACATACTGCAGGGTCCAGCGTGATCCCCTTAGCCATTTCTTCTTGGGGACCGACAAAGCGTCGCCCTGAGTTCTGCTCTTCACCCTTGAAACCGCAAACCGCAACACCTCCCTCAGCAACTAAACTTCGTCCCTTCAGGGCGAGCACCATGATGACAGAAAGGATGCTCGGTCCGGGTCTTACTGGTTTGCAAAGTTAAGCTTTTGTTGCAGACCGTCAGCGCGGGTCACTTTTTTGCCCACGTTTAAGTTGGATGCGTGTTTGGCTGTTGAGGGCATCTGTTTTATCTCCACCCTCGATTCGTGGGACTGTTCTGCAAGTTGATTCCCGGTTCTTGGAGGCACGAGCTGTTCGGTAACCTGATTTCAGAGGCCGAGTATCAGCACAGCAGCCCCGATGTGCTCTTTCCTGCTCCTCCTACAACTGGCATCGATGTGCCTTGGCTCCAGGAAGATCCATCAGGGCAAGAGGGGGGACTGTCCTGAGTGACCTCAGTGTTCGTTGTGGAGCTGCTAGATCAGGCCCTTGGCTGCAGTCTCTTTTTCAGAGGCTGATTCTTGCTGCTGTTGTAGAAGCTGCAATCCGCAAGGAGAGTTCCAGATCTGATTCGGATGCCCTGTCTTGAGAGCGTCGTCCGTCTCCCAGGTACGAATACACAGCCGCAACGAAAGCGTCCTAGAAGCAAATCAGAACACCGAAGAACCACACCTTTCCACAAAGTCTTGAGGGGAGTTATTTCCAGATGTTTCGGCTCCAGAGTTCAAGGGTGGCACCTGACGGGAAGCCCTGGTTGGACAAAGGTCGGAGGAGGAGGAGGAGGAGAAGAAGGATAGACCCAAACCCACCAACACACAGAAGGCTTTCATCCTGCGTGCGGTGTGCCCACAAAAGACCTGACAGAACTTGAACTTCTACAATACCTGAGCTGCGAATTGTTCACAGTCAGTGTCGAAACTCCTGTGATTGAGAAACTCCAACTTTCAAGGGGCCTGTAGCCACGCAGGCATGCAACCAAAGAACTCTTCGTCTTTGAAGTTCCAAACGCTCCATACACCCCAATGTACATCTTTATACCCTTAGAACATCTCAGAACTACAGGGCAGCAAACGCAAGAGTGACAGGGCCACTTCAGGAGCAATTCGGACAAACAGCGGCGAACTTCTTATTGTGTACCAGCGAACTTATTGTGTACGCAGTGAACCACACTCCATAAGCCCAAAACACGATGGCCTTTAGCCTGGACATTCTTGACCGCCAGAATTCAGGTGGGAACCACCTGGCAACAGGGTACTGCCGTGCTTCAGACACTGCACTTGAGGCAGTTTGCCCGGGAGCCCGTGGCAGGCCGGGTAGGTAGTGGATACCTTTGGACCCAACCTTGACAAAGATAAGTCATACAACAAACGGGGGTCCAGAGCAACACCAACCCTCGCCGTGAAGTCCGCCCTGGGCATTTCCTTCTATTCAGCAGAGGATATACAGAAGGGTTACGAGGGTTACTAGTGCCCTAGAAGGCCTAAGGTGCCCAGAGCTATCCAGCCCTTTGCAAAACTGCACTGGTCCTGTCTATTAGAATTCTTGCACGACCGTCAGATTCATGGTTTCTGACCTGACCACACATGGGCCGCACCCCGAAGCCAAGCACTCCCCAAGGCTCACGGCATCTCAAGGCCCTCAAGCCCGAAATCGGGTTCTGTGTTAGCAACTTTAGCTCTTCTAGATACAGCACCAACCCTGAACCTCAGACCATATAGCCGATTAGTCGAATGTGAACAGTCGGAACCCTTCAGCCCTACTTTCAGCCCTACTTTCAGCCACTTTGGGCCCCTTGGAAGCTGAGGCATGCTGGCGCTGTTCCCATCGCTCTGTCGGCTCCTGACGCACTCCACCTGGCAGCTCGCTCTTTGAGTCACAGACTCTCTTGAGATTCTGTTCGATTCTGCAAGCTTCCCTCCATGTGCTTCCCTCCATTCCCTCCCAGTCTCCAAAAGCAGAGGTATGTGGAGAAGTTTGGCTGGATGCTGGCCTTTATGCCGTACCCACTTGCAAGAATGGTGGCTTCAGAGACAGAAAGTCAATTCTCTGAGGTGTTATGCCGATGTCACACAGGGTCTTAGCACTGTCTTTGCCCTCAAACGATCGATCAAACGATCTCGAGTCAGGTGGCCTTCTGCCTGTTCTTCGGCCTCCATTTCGGAATGAATTTGGCCTTGCGTGTGGGCAACTTCCAGCTTTTTGCGATGAGCGGCTGGTTAGTGGTACTTCCGCGCGGCGTGCTTGACTGGCTGGAGGCTTTCCACGCGGAGTTTTTCCAGCACAGTTCGCGGAGGTTCCGGTGTTTTGGCTCTTCAGGATCAAGCATGTTGAGCAGTATCTTTGGGAAAAGGCTTCCAGGAAATTGGACTCCAACATCCACTGAGTCCGCATCCGTTTTGTTCTTGAGGCATACGAACATGGCATAAAGGTTTTGAAAGAACTTTATTTGGGGTTCCTGTCTGGCGATGAAGCAGGGAACGACCCATCAGCAGCAAAGTCAACCCTCCCCCCTGAAAACCATCAGGATGACACTCGCAAATCGTGAAGGGGCAAACAGAAAAATCTCAGTTCCAGGCCAGGCTCCTCCGCAGCTGGCCGGCCACACGGGCGCTGGGGCCACGGGAGAAGCTGAACTCAAGCTCTAGGCTGGAAAGTCCTCAGGTTTTTTTGCAGCTGCCTAGAGGATGTGACGAAAATTGGGGACGAGAGCTCTTGAAATGCTTCGATGATGCTAACCAACGGAAGCTGCCAAGGAAGGCTTCGACGCGACTCCAGAGCTGGCAGCACGTTTTGCATTCAAGGGGTGCTCTTTCAGACTTTAGAGGAACTTTGTGGTAGCTTTCAGGGTTTGGGGCCTGGTGTTTGCGGCCTTCAGACGATTTGCGAGTACTGCCGTCTAATCACCAACATCGCAAACTGTAGCCAACCTGCCGGTAAAGCCCAGGCCGCAAAATCAAGAAAGATAAACCCACCGCCGACACGAACTTCCAACCACAACGGCCAGACTCCAAAAAAAGAAAGCAGAGTCCCAACACGTCAATTGACTCAAGACGCATTCCGGCCATGGATTCTCCGAAGACAACCATACAACAGCCTGTGAGTTGAGGAGAATGGTGAAAAAGCCGTCAGGGGCCCGACAGATTCCAAAGCCAAGGCTGGGGCTGGGCGTCCAGCTCATCGGCTTCGCCCTTATGCTGCTGACTTTGGCGGAAGGGTGCAGATTCCGAGGGGACGCTCGGTTTTGAGACATTCCCTGAGACCGCCACGGGCCACCGCCCCCTCGACCCCCAGCCCGAGACTTCAAACACGAAATGAGGAGATTGGGGGAGCAAGAAAACAGCGGCCGAGGAGAAGTGCTCCCTGCGGCGCCTCGCGCATTGGACCCCGAAGGCGGACATGTGGCTGGCCAAACTTGCCTCTCAGCATCTCTCAACACTTCCATCTTTTGTTAGCAGCTTTGTGGTTCTCAATTTAGGATTTGGCATTTGGCCGCGAGTGCTAAGTCTGAGAGTTTTTGCTGAACTGTTCCGGCAAGGACATCATAGCCCGAATGCAGAAAGCAAGGTTTCTCTGTCACGCTTAGACGTCGAGAGAGTGGAGATGGGTTTCAGGGGCTTGGGATGCAGAGTTTTTGTGTACAGGGCTCAAGAAGTTTCAGGGTGGAGGGAGGGGTTTAGTCGCAGCATTGACGGCGAAAACGGGTGCATGGGGTTGAACGGCCTTGCATTTGAGGTATACAGGCTAGGCGAAGGACTCCTGCGATCCCCAAGCCCAAATCATACGGAACGTGTTCGACCCCACCACCCCTCCCTGTCCGAGGCCTTGAACCAGAGATGCCAGGTTTGCCTTTGGCACAGTGTTTTGTTTTCAGAGAGAGAGAGAGAGAGAGACAGAGAGACAGAGAGTAAGAGAGAGTGAGAAAGAGAGCAAAGCATAAAAAAGAGAGCAGGACTTTTGTTGTAGACGGGATTGAAGGGCCAACCCAGGATGGAACATGTTCTCCCCGGATGCACCCTTCAAGTCCCTGCGGGTGGAGCTTTTTGGCATCCTGGACGCACCGCACTGCCGAGGCCAGATGTGAGGTCGTTCCTTCTTGGAATCGAAGCCCGAGCGACAGCAGCAAGATATCACAGAACCATAGAGAACCTGCATCTCGAGTCGACAAAGTTCCCAGCTGAGCCACGAGCCCCTGCGAGAGAAGGTGACCTGGACAGCTTCTGGCAGCACTGCCCAGTTGTGGAGCTCTGGTCAGAGAAGGGTTTTGGAGCTCTCAGAACAGCAACGTGTTTTCCTTTAAGTGTTTTGGTTTTAGTATATTCCAGGACCGTTTAGGACTTGAAGTTCCTGCTTGGCTTTCTGTAGGTCCATCGAACCCATTCATATGAGCGCAAGCCCCCTCCTCGGCCAAGCTCACGATGTCGGTGCGTTTTTGGCAAGCACGACGAGACAAGCCTTGGGTTCCGGTTGGAGGTCTTACACATATGTACACGTCCGCAGGCACTTACACTGAAGCTTTGAGACCCTCGAAACCTTGAACGGGCTGTCTTTGACGTTGTTGGCGTTTGACTTGCCCAATGCTTGGGGCACTGTGGGCACAAGGCTATCCATCCTTCTCGTCCCACGTCTTCGCCGACCTCCCACACTGGGGCAACATCTCCATGCCGGCCCCCAAGAGAGCGCCTCAGACTTGCAAATGGCTGCGACTCAACGGTCCAGCGTGCGCCCTTTTGCGGCATCGAGGTTCTTAACAAAGCCGTTCTCTTTGCGACAACCCCCTTCCGCGACAAGCGCCCCCCTTCCATCAGGGAGGTACACAAGATGCGTGCGTGACATACGTTTGAAACAACGGAGCAGGATACATATCGTAACAGAGGCTGGGTGGCGGGACCCTGACAGCGGTAGAAGCTGCATCAATCGTGTATAGGAATATTTCGAGGACGTAGTACTCGAAAACATGGTTTTTTCCCAGTCCCCTAGACTCTGCGTACTAAGAGCACACACCTGGAACGGTTCCCTTCCCGTCCTCAACGGTTGAACAGAAAGTGAAGAGCCACGCCCCTTCAGGCTTGTCATCCAGGAACCGAGGGGTTCACCAAGTTCAACCCCCTCATGAAGCCCCCAAGTCCTTGGGACTGCAATCCCACAATCCTTCAACGCCACCTCAGCTATTGGGTCTTAGGAATTCTCATGGTGGTACGGCAGTGGTGCGTTGTCTATGTTGGCCTACAAGGTTCGAGGTGGTGCAAGAACACAGCACGAACACCTTATCAGCAAGCTAGACAAATAACCTCCAATCGACCGCCCGTATTTGATTTGAGATCTACAGATCTTGATGGCCTCTGTCGCTACGGCCGCTAGGGTCTGTGCACTAGGACGCATTCCATGCAGTCCACTCCAGAGCTGAAGGAGCAGCCAGGATGGCGAACGAGGGTGCAGGGTCCAGGGTTGATTGCCACGCAACAGTGTGACGACCCTTCACCCTTGACACACAACCTCTGTCTTTAGGAGTTGTTATTCTGGCTTAAGAGTTACCGTCGCTTAGATAACAGTCCTAAACCTGCCAGGATAGAAGTATCAGGGCTCCGTGGGGTAGATGTCTTGCGGGAGCGAAAAGCAGGCCCTATCTGGTGGCTACAGTGGCTACTAGATTAACTTGTAGCAGCGCAACACAGCGGAAGCGAGTGTTTGTTCGGTTGGGACGCCCATACCATGTCATATGGTAGTGTTGTACAGCACCATCATGCGCTTGAATATGCTAGAACACCATCCCAGGAAACTTGTACGGGAGGGGTGGCTCTCAGAATTGCATTGGGGCAAAGGTAAACAGCAAATCAAGAAGTGATACAAGATAGTATGTATTCTGTGGCCCTAGCTACTGAATTCCAAGATCACTATTTAACCTACAGTATTACATAAACAGCATAAAGTCCCCCAACTCTGCATTTTTAGAACAGAAATCGATGCTGCACCTGGGAAGAATCGGAGCCCCAGCTTCCTCTGCCGATAGTTTTCATGGGGGTGACGAGATGAAGGTGGACTTTGCCACGAATCGCTGGCGCAAGCTGGTGGAGGATGTAGACCACAGCATGGGTCTGGGAGGGCGCCTCGGAATCGAAACTTGTTGTGCGAGTCGTTTTATGGAGACTTTGAGAATGTGCAAAGGCAATCCTATGGAAACCCCAATCAGAAGAGAACCCCCCGAATATAGTAGGTGTGTCATCGTATGTCGTTTGCATGAGGTACAAGGACCCCTATGTTGTCACGAAATGGTTGCTATCTTCTTGGAGCTTCCTACTGGTTTCCGCAAGTCTACTGTCTGTGCTCTACCGGAACTCTCAAGTGATTGTAACTGTATGCTTTCTCGGACATGGAATCACGAAACGGAGCGCGAACTCTATCAGTTGTACAAAACGCAGTAGTTCTTGGGAGGTACTCCTGCTTGCAGTGGCGGGCCAACAACCCGAAGCGGAACCTGCTGGGAGTTTGGCTCGTCAGAGCTCGCTCCAAAGTGCCGGAAGAGGCCTGCGACTTAGGGCAACGGTCGCCGCCTCTCGGTTTGCCACATTCTGCAGGTCTTAACGCTGTTTGGCAGGTCACGGGCATGATTTCCACAACAGGCACTGACCTTTCTCGATGGCCAACGAAAGCATCGCTTTGTCTCGCATCGCTCGGTTCTTTAACGCATCGATCCGCGTCCACATTGGGGAACGGCACTCCCCAGAGCATACAGTATCTCTTATTTGTCGAAGTCGGCCTCGTTGTCATCGATCGGCGTCCACATTGGGGAACTGCATTCCCCAGGGTATATCTCCTGCTGCGTCAAAGTCGGCCTCGTCGTCATTTGCACAGCATCTACATGGTCTTTTGCATGTTGGCATTGGCATTGCTTACTACCCAACTACAACTAGACCCTCAGCCCAAAACCCGACACATCGATCGGCGTCCACATGGGGGAACTGCACTCCGCAGATTACATCTCTTGATGTGTCGAAGTCGGCCTCGTGCAGGCTTCTACATGTCTTCGGGAATTGCGAGGTAAGTAACGGACGATTGCTGGGGGTGGTCTCGGTCACCCTGATCGCCGCCGCGACATCGACCAACCCCCCGGCATTTTAGGTTTAATCGAATCTGGGATTCCTCAGATAGTTGATTTTCTAGCGTCTGACTGGTGATTAGCTGTTGAAACATAGTGAAAATGCACCGCTGAAAACGCTGGTGTCCGCAGCAAATCCGGCAGTTTTACCCATGTTGGCTGTTTGCTTGAATTCCAGCATCAACTTGGGGATTGCTGTGTCCTGATGTGTACTTCCGCCGCTGATGCGTATTCCCGCTATGTAGCGTCTACAACGGGGTGATGTGTATTTCTCGCGACCTTATGTTCGAAACCAGAAGAGGACAGACCGGCCTCGAAAAGCAACACGTCGCATAAAGCGAACCTTGACACCAGAAGGAAAGCCCAGTACAACCAAACTTTACGGCCCCGCACAAAGATAACACAAGACAGTACAATTAAACAACACTAAGCTCAGAACATCTTGCAGTGTGCGGGTGGGAAGGACTTGTTTCTACAAGAAAAGAAAAGCACACATAAGCCCGCAGCTAGTGAAATGCCTTAAGCGAGCATGCCATAGAGCCCTCCTAGAGGAGACGCTGGTCGGTGCCTTTCGGCACTGGTGCTCGCCTGCAGCAAAGCCAGTAATCCAGAGCCTGCTCCTCGACTGCAATTTTTTTTATGTCGGGAAAGGTAGGCGTCGAGGGGCTGCTTCAGGATTCCAGGCCGACATGTCATTGGGCTTGGGGAGCTTGAGTTGTGCCGAGCTCTTGAGCATGAACCACGGACGCGAAGCTTGTCAGGAGCAGGTTCGACTTCCAAAGGGCTTCCGTGCCAGTCTCTGCCCACACAAGTTTCCCCAAAAGGCTCCGAAAGCCCAACCTCGAGTCGAGATCCGCGCCAAGGCCGAAATTGCCATGGGTTAGCTGAGCCGCGCTGGCCTTGCCCATGCAGAATGTGCTGAGGATGTGTGTCATGTGCCTCCCGAGTCGCCGTATTTCGCGTTCCTAGGGGGAGGGCGCAGAGCTTCGCAAAACCTTTCGAGCACTTGAATCGCATGCCGCTTGAGGGCTTGGGTGCTTCAGGGGAATGCAAGAAGGTAGGTGTTGGGGACGGAGTCGGAGAGAGAGTCTTTGGG
Organism: Symbiodinium natans; assembly: GCA_905221605.1. Lineage (NCBI taxonomy): Eukaryota > Dinophyceae > Suessiales > Symbiodiniaceae > Symbiodinium > Symbiodinium natans. Next base: position 796,835 of record CAJNDS010000780.1, read on the forward strand.
GGGGTTTTGGGGTCGAAAGTGCACGGCACATGTTCCTGGTGAAGGGTCACATAAAAGGCAGGGCCCCATTATTTTGGGCTTGGAAGGTTTGGCTGCCATCGCCTTCTGATTGGTTACTTTGTGGAAATCCAAAAGGGCGGGTGAAAACTGTTTGCACGGCTGCGGCGTTTGGAGCCTTGGGGCCTGACGGCTTTATCTGCGGTGAGCCTAGCTGTGCAGGAGGAAAAAGACAAAAAAAGTTCGCAACCTATCACAACCCCTAAACCGACTCATCCGCTCCTGAACTCACATCGTCTGAAATCCAGCTCGATGTCTCGGGCAAGATTGACCTCCGGGGCTAAAAACAACCACCCGCCACATGCCAAAAGCCGCCGAAAGAAACAGAGACGAGCGGAAGAGTACACGGAGGCTTCAGGAATCAGGGCTTGCGCCTTGCTCCTTTCATCTTTCCGACCTTGCGCATGCTGCAATGTCAGCTGTTCTCCAATGACGTCGTTGAACACTTGCCAGGGGTTTTTTGTGCGTAGAATTTGACCTCCCTTCGGGGAGGCGTCGTAACGAGGGTCACATCCGACGTTTAATGACTCTTCTTGTCGGGGTCCTTCATTGCCATTGTGGACTTTGCACACGAATGGGATTCATGGTTCGCTTCGTGATTTGGGAGTTGTTTGCTTCGTTGCTTCTGTGGCTTTAGGGATGTACGACGAGAACCTGAGCAGCAAATCCTGCATCAGATGATGGCGCTTGCACTTCGCCGATGTTATCGCCTCCTTTCGCTCTGGCTCCAGAGTCCAGAATGGTCTTAACCGCCTTGAATGGAGACCTCTATAGTGCCTTCGCTTCCGAAGGAATGAAGGCGGGGCGCCTGGTAGACTCTGCAGCGGTCGGGGGGGGGTGTAGACCTTCTGGGTTCTCAAGTCCGGGGCCTTATGGTTCAGGGATGAGGGGCTCTAAAAGAATTAGTGCGTCCATGTACTTTCGTTATTTCTTGTTCGTGTCTTGGCATGTAGTTTCACTCATGGCTGCGCTCCTGAATGTAAGGACATATTGCACTCAGCAGCGAAAGTAGGGAGCTTTGTTTGTGCCAGAACCAAGCAAACCATTCAGAAACTCCAACCGGACCGAAATCACTGGATCCTTTGCGCGAAGCAGCAAGTTCAGTTTGTTGTCATTGCTCGGTATGTGTGTGTGTGTGTGCGCGCGGCCAACCTGTCGCCCTTCTCGTTGCCGATGCAAGATGTCATAATAATATGTGATGCCATGTAGCATGGTTCGTCTGGTGTCAGGGGTGCCTGTCAAAGGAGCTTGCGACATGTAATCACGAACGTTTTTCATACGCAATCTCAGCTGTGAGAAACAAAAAGCAAGGGACACCGACAAGAGACAGAGACACTGGCCGGGCACCTACGCAACGTTGCCGAGCGAGCGAGGGACTGTGACCATATGACCGCAACCAAAGCGGATGCCGACCAGGAGCGCGAGCGGGACACCAACAGGACGAGCAGTAAGCAGGGAAACTGACCGGTGTGGCATTCAGGCTAGGAAACTCGTAGACAACATCATAAAACTCAACATTCCCCCACACACTGAGCAATGACACCTGGTCACCTGGCATCAGGCCGCATCAACTTTTCAAGACGAGCTGAGAATTTTGATCGCCAGGCCAAGTCCGTGCAGGTTGCAACTTTGAGGGGTCGAACGTCATAGTCGACGATAAAACCCCCAAGTCCCAATCCTCAGTTGTCTAAGGGTCTAGCAGAATTCAACCTTGTTTCCTGGAGTGCAGCTTGCCACCGTGCTCAGGCAGCAAGCAGATGTCGTCAGCATGGCAGAGGCTTTCTGGCCAGACTTGCCCCTTTTAAGACTGGCATCGGTTTCGTTGTAGGTATGGGTTGACGGTTGAAGTTTGTGGTAGAAGCGTAGCAGGCTTTTCAAGCTCCATGAACTGTCTGAGCCACTTTGGGGGCCTCTCCACTTTGGGAGTGCGGGTTAGTCAGAAGTCATGGTGACTTAGGGTCTTGCGGAGTGGTTGCGGCATCTGGGAACTCAGAACTTCAGACTGCTCCATGTGCCCAAATTGGGTTTTAAAGGTCAATCCAAATCCTTCTCAGGTGCCCCTCGAAGTTGCAATTTGCCCTTTCCTGCTCTTGTCTCCTCGTCTCTCGCACGCGAAGCAACTTTCTCGAGGTGCACCGTGCCGAAATCGAAACGGCGCTGGGAGCATTCACGAGGACCCGAATCAGAAAGGGCGCGGGCAGTGAGGAAGTCCCTGGATCGTTGGCCGTTGTGTACAGAACAGCTTTTAACGAAGAGCCGCCTGTCGGTTGGGTAACGTACAGTTTGACCCGGGATCACGTTCGCTCATGTGGTTTCGTGCACACCTCAGATTGCCTTTGGTGTTCCGCGCGGGATTCCAAAAAACAGGAACCAGCTCGACCAGACCAGACCCATGAATTTGCAGCGCTTGCAATCTTTACATCCTTGTCGAGGCGTATGAACACACTGGCTTGGGACCTCTTGCAGCGTACCATGCAGCTGTGCACTGGCCCGTTTCCGTTACCTTGGCGAAACTGCCGAGGCCCATGGCTCTTTCGCAGCCCTAAACTTTTGCTGACCTCTACGGCTCAGACGGCTCGGAGAACCGGCTTGCTGAGGCAAAGCCATCTTCGAGTTACCAATGACCGTTGCCCTAATTCTGGGTGAAGATGTGAAGAGATCTGAAGAGGCGGGTGTCGAGATATCGGTACGCGGACGCGAAGATGCGACATGTTCGGCGTCGGCGGGCCGGGTGTCATCGCCTTTATTTACCTTATAATTCGGCACATGAATTTGGCTTCACTTTAGTATGCGCAAAGCTCGCGTCTTAGGCTGTTGTAGCATGGCCACACTTACAAGCAGAACTGGAACCCTGTGAACTCATACATTGCTCCTTGGCTAGCTGTTTCTGCTGGCTTGTCACAAGCCTGGCTTCTTGGCTGGGGTTGGGAACTTCCCATTTTCCAGTGCCCTATTCAGTCTACAGCCCCTGGAAAGCCGAAGCTAATCTCTTGTCCCTTGCGTCCAAGCACCCTGGGCCTCAAACCAGCTATCCTGAAGTTCAATTCCAAGCCCTGAACAGGGCCACGGCATCGAAGACGAGCACCGCTACGAGCGAGATTGTGGAAGAATGCCCGGGGCTGAGGTTTTGGGGCCCTTGGGGGGAGGGGGTTTGAGATGAGGTGATTTCAGAAACAGTAGGCCAGAAGACCCTCTTCCTTCCAGTTCTGGGTGGAGGACCTCTGGTTTACTTTTTCGACCTGCCCCAAGCGTAGGATGAAAAGTGTGTTCTAGGAATGAGCTCTCGATGCACTATCCAGATGTGCTTGCAGCACAATCCCAGTTGCACTGCTGCTGGGCGAAAGTTGCTTTTGTCGTACCGGAGAAGCCGACCTCAATGTGGAGTCCAAGAGCCTCCAACACCAGTGCCGGGCAGGCCTCCAAGACACTCCAACTCACATTGAACCAGGTTGACAAGAATTTGGTCCTTGAACGCACCAGATATCAGCAGACAGCAGACATGTTCAATGTGCCAGGCCGCATGCTCTCGCTGGGTACGATCAAGGCTGTGGAGCAGCCGATGATGCCGGAGCAAGATTTGTGTTTCGTGGGTTGTTGAAGGGGCTTTGGTGGGTTTTGAGGCCTTGTGGTCTGTTGGCTCCATGTTCCCGAAAGATTGTCGAGGAATGTCCTCATCTAAAAGCAATCTAAGAAAGCCCGGGCTTTTCTAGATGCACTGTCGCAAAGGGGCCCTTCCACCCAAAATGCAGGACCAGTCGGACCCTGTCCCGGAGGCGCCCATGCAAGAGCAGGACCTATGCATTTTGGATTTTGGGCATTCTTGGGCATTCTCGGGCAATGCATTCTTCGAAAGTGCTAGCTAGGCCTAGGCGGCTCAGGTTCGAGTTCTTGCGATCGGTCAACAAGCTGAAAACCGGGCTTCAATTTATCCAGCGCAGCATAAGGGCTGCGGAAGGGTATGGAGTCCTGAGTTCAGCAGGCAGTCTCTTTGGGGGACGGGATGCAGTCATCAAGACGATCTTCGAGGGGTTCACTCCAAAGGGTGCCGGTATGTGTAGGCCAATTTGCGTTACGGCTTCCCTTTTTCCCCCAAAACGAACTCAACGCGGCCCTTCGAGTGGAGCTTTGGCCATGGGTTCGCTGGTGTGCAGGTTTCAGGGATCAAGGCCTCGAAGGACTCCCACAGTAGCGGTTTCTTTTGATGCCGACAGCCCCTCTAGACCCTAAACTCCTGAAACCCCGTTGTGAATGCGCTGCAGGAGTTTGGAGAAGCTGAGACACTGGTCTTTGTGGGTAAAGAAGGAGGAGAGTGTAGCCAGCACTGCCCAAACCCAAATTCCCGTAAGCAAAACGGGTTGAAAAAGGGCCTTTAAATGCCAGGCGCATAGAAGTGCTGGTAACAGAGCAAATTCCGAGGGAAACAAAAGCAGGCTTGGAGCTGACAGCGCTCATGAGGGTCCTTTGATCAGGTTGTTAAGGGTTTCCCATCATTTTTGCTCACTGGACATGACATTCTCAGGCTGCCACGTAGTGCAGCAAACAGCAGCTCAGGCTGAGAAACGCGAGCACAATCTGACAAGTCTTGTAGTCCATACGAAGCGCTGTAGATAATGGTTGCAGTCCAAGGAATGGCAAAAAGCGCCCATCGCTGAGCTCCTCAGGCAGATTGATTGAAACATGCACATACTTCGGGCAGGACGTTTCATTACTACGAATCTGGTTTGATTTTGGGGTTCTTCTTCTCAAGCTTGGCCTTCTGAAGAGGGCAGAGTTGGCAGCTTGGGGACATGGGTGTTCTCAAAGTGGGACAGAGTGATATAGTGGGACCCTCATGTGCTACCTGTTGCTCTTTCGTGAGGGTCCGGACCACCCTTATCAACCCCAACCTTCCCCTCAGGACCTTCTGATGATGCGCAATCTGCCGTTACAAGCAGCCGCTACTCAGGCCACGTTTATAGGCTTGCCTCCCCGCTGGAGGTTCTACGAAAGCCCAGTCCTTGGCAACCCTCCTGCGGTCCCTTTCGTGGAGCTTTTCGAACAGAGCTGGATAGGATTCAGACGTTTAACAGTTGGATCTGAATGATCTGAAATCGGAAATCCTGAGAAGCAGGCGCAAAATGTGTGCGCAGCTTCTGTGAGCATATTCGGGACCGTGACAGCCGCGCAGGACCAATGGTTGCATATGACAAAGTTCAAGCCGTGGACTTTCACTTGTCTGATGGCATGGACCTTGTCCGCTGTGCGGCTAGACTTAAGGGGGATGGGTTCACTGCAGGTGCTGAGGGTTCAATGAGGCCGTCGAGGTAAAGGCCTACTAAACTTCCCTCACCCCAAACAAAACTGCAAACTCAATCAACAAACAGCCCCTGGTCTCAGAACCCTGCGCGGATCCGACGTATTCTCGATTATGTTGCCGGATTGTTGGTCATCGCCAGCTGCCTCTTGCTGCTGTTCGAGCTAGAGGCGCTGCTCGCAGGGCTTCAGGGCTTGACCCCTTGCAGTTAATACTGTTCAAGTGGAAAAGAGTTGCCATAGCTTTATAGATCGAGGAATATTATATATAGTTCCTGCAACAGGCGGGATGCCCAACAGGTAAAGAGGCCCACGCACCTACTAAGTCCTGCGTTCTTACAAGAAGACCTCGCACCCATGCATCGGACACAGGAAATCGCACAAAAGACGCCGAGAGACAGATGAAGGTCTCCAGATGTGGGAAAGCCTTACAAATCCTTGCCATCCGAACAAAGCGAACACTCAAGTCCGACACCTGTGGAGTACCAACTCGAGGATGCTCCCTTTCTTGACGGAACTTTGCAGAGCCATTTCTCCATTCAGATTCTCGGAAGGAAAAGTTTCTGATTCGAGTTGGAAAGACACCACTTCGAAATGTCAAGCATTGCAGTAATGCCATTGATTTGAAGCTATGTTGTCAGCTTAGAGAGGTTTCTCGTCTTTTTTTTGAGACCATTAACAATGACGATGCCCTCTGATGTGACTTGAGTGTCCTCACCAAGGCGAAGGTTACTAGGGTTGTAGGGCTACGGCTTCTGAAGTAGTCTTTCGTTGCATGTTTCGGAGGGTCAGCATGAATACTGAGACGTGATGAGGCCTTCCATGTAAAAATGACACCTTTTACTCAGGTCCTAGCCCTCCCAACCCAAGACCTCGAGGTCTCATGACACCCTCCAACTCTAACCCCCCAAACATTCTGCTCCTCTTCCACCCGGCAGCCCTGGAATCCTAAGCCATAAGAAGCATAAGAATCATAAGACCCTCAGCAATTGGGAACACCTTCCAGGTGGAAGGTCAAATAATCGGAGCCAACGCTGGCTTTTCAGATGCATCTCCGGCTCCAGCGCTGCATTTGGGGAATCATTTTTGGAGACTTTTGGACACTTGTGGAGACTTTTGGAGACTTGGCAAAGGATTTTTGGCGTCAAGGCGTGTAGTGGTGATTCGTGTTGATTCCCTGAGAAAGCTGCACACACACCATCTAGTTGTGAGGCAAATTCTTCATGTCGCTTCACAGCTTCCTTTGCGCCCATAGATTTCAGAGCCGATAGGCACAGAAATGACAGGCGCAGAGTTCCGGGGGCCCCCAAGCCACGCGAACGATGGAAACCGTCCTGCATGAGATCTCTCGCTGAATAGTCGATTTGACGACTTCCTTCCGGCATCTGACTTTATGCCGTTCCCAGATCAAAATTATCAAATACAAAAGCTGTATGGGAGCAAGCGAACCAACCTTTTCAGCACCCTGCCTTCATTCACAGCGAAAAGAAGCGATGCGGATGGTTCCCAGGCGGACACATCGCAGCTGCAAGAGTGGCTGCTGACACCTGCAAAAAGCCTTTAGTTTGGGAGTTGCTCTGGGCTTAAAATTGTCTCAGCCTTTTGCCACTCCACGTTTTAGGCGACTTGAGGCTCCCACGAGGCTTAAGATTTCCTTCGTGCAACAGAGGCGAGTGCAAGGGTGGCAGGTAGGCCCTCTGCTTCAGGCTGGAGATCTGCCAAGCTGTGGACGTTGTCTTTTTGGTCGTCTTTGGGCTGGACCGAGCCGTGCAACCACTGGCTTGGGCAAGAACCCGGAAATCCTGCCAAACAATGCTATGCAGACCTTCCAAAACCAACTAATACGGAAGGGAACTCCAAAGGAGCAGTCTGCATGCGAATTGTTCTGGGGCTGGACCCGAAGTGCATCGCATATCGCTGGCCCTGGGTTCATGTGAAAACGATGCTTTGAGCCCTTGAAGCGTTGAGAAGCACTAGACTACCCATACAATACATACTTGGGGCTTGATAACACTCCAAGCCGCCAACGTCCCCCAATCGCTGGAAGGAGCTTCTTGCTCGAGTGGTGACTGAATGGCCACGTTGGTTCCTTGTCCTAGAAAGAGCTGTTTTCATGTTTGTTCTCGGCAAGGTGTGAAAATGTGCAGCGCGGCAGTCATGACAAGGGAACGAGGCTGACAAGGGCTGGATCTAATGTCGACCCACACATGCCCACAGTCACAACATGACAGCACGTGCGAACTGCTACCTAGTTCGCCAGAGCTAGAGCGGCAGGCCCTAGATAGGCGCATTACGCCTTCGACATTCTAAATTTCCCTCTGACGCAGGCTGCTTGTCGCTTAGCGATCAACGGCCCTCCCCATTCCAGAACATTATTGACCAGGAGATAAGAGTGGGCCAGAAAGAGCCACCAAGACCCGGGGCAAATTTGTTTCGGCGCGACCACTAATGCTGGACTTAATTCCAGGACTCCTGTCCGCGAAATAATGCGGCAGAGGAATTAGGTCCAAGTCTCTTGTGCTTCCAGATGCCTACCCAGTCATTGCACGTTCTGCATCCCATGCACTTCCCTGAAGCATCATTTCAAGCCGGGCTTCAGCCGGTTGGCTGATCATCTTGGGGGAAGGTGGGCACCTGGGGGGCCAAAGCGACGTCATGAAGAGTCACTAGTCACTAGTCACTACAGGGTGGCACCGTCAAATCGAACAGGGCTTGCCAATCTTGAACGGGCCATGGGATCTTGTGGAAGTCGGGTGGATGCCAGGCATGAGCACAGCATGCCCAAATGTGGGTTCCTGCGCATTGAGGAATTCCTTGAGATGACATCAGACGCTGAAAGCTCAGGGTCTCTTGGAACCGTGGAGCTCCACAGGCATCCACCATCCTGATGCAAATGGTGTGCGCACTGCACAGCTTCATGGCATGTGGATGGACTACTTTTGTGTCCCTCAGCTGGTGAGAGGGTTTCCGGTGACTGGAGAAGAGCAGCTTTTGTATATTGAAAGCATTCCTAGCTATGTGGAGCTCTGCAACATCTTTTTTGCTTTGGTTCCACCGGCTCTGCAGAATGATACACAAGCAGCATGTAATATGCACAGCTGGCTTCAACGTGGCTGGTGCCGCACTGAATTCTGATGCTGCCACCTTTCTGCCAGATCCAAGATTCCCGTCGTAGAGGTGAAGGGTCCGGATGCAGTGCGCTTCACAGCACCTCCATGGCACCGATTCCAGGTGCACGCAGGGGACTTCGCAGTTGAAAAGGGCCGGGCTTCTTGCAGTCTCATCATCAAAGCGGCACTCACGACATATTTGGCCAACCTGCGTCAAACTGGCAAATACCTTTCCCTCTTTGAACAAGTGACAGCTCTCGCTCCGAAACCACGCAGTCTTGATGAGTTTGCGTCAGAGTTCGGTTTTTCCAGACCATTGCGGCAGTACACCGGCCTTGGTCCAGTGGCTTGCGCTGCCCTTCTGGGCGATGCACAGTTGCTTCGCCGTTTGGCCGCTGCTAGGGCTTCCCTGTCCATGCGCCCAAAATGGCAGAAACATTGAATGCCGCTGATTTCACGCCATTGCATTTGGGGTTGGCCGTGGAGATCTACATGTTTTGCAGACATTCTGGAGCTGCCAGCTGAAACAAACAGCTCTACAAGCAATTTTTCCCCAGCTTGGGGTTTTGCAGGACACGGGAGGCGGTGGATCTCCTGGTTCAAAATCGTGCGAGTGTGAACTTCCAGGGAAAGTGCATTACCCAGTACAGCCCCATCCAAGTGGCGGCAGGCTTGGGATGTCCTCCTGAAGTAATGGCCCGACTTCTGGAGCTTGGAGCAGATGTGCATGGTGGAAGAGGAGGGCTGGCAAATTCCTCGCCTTTGCACCACATTGCTTTCAGTGGTGACACCACAAGCGATCTCAGAAACGCGAGCTCTTGGTGGAGAACATGTCAGACATCAACCAAGTCATGAAGCCCGAAGGTTTTTCAGAGTGCTTCACATGATATGCCAAGCCTACAGTTACTGCAGACCCGAGCCTGGTATTTTTGCGAGAGTCTTCCGCCACGTGCGCACCCCTTTGGGATTTTGCGCCTTGCTGGATAACCATGGACTCTCAGCCTTTTTGATTCGTTCGCAGGCAGACCCGGAGATCAGAGGCGATGCAGGCTTGCGACCCATTGAGCCAGATCGGCGAACGGTCCGAGCTATTTTTCGGGATCCGAGTCGACATGTTGCCATTCTGGAAAATGACTCTTGAGTTGAGCAGAGTATATTTGTGACAGTCAATGGCCAATCCATACAGTTCACCTGTTTCACTCCAATTCATGCTTTATTTTGCTCCATCGCGGGAAGTATATGTGCTTCGTGTTCAAGTAGAGTGTCATTCGGTAGTTGGACATGCTTTCGGCGTGTGAGATCACGATTGGAAAGCACGTTTCAAAGTGGTCCCGATTGCAGCGGCGGGCTTGAGGTATCGAGTCGTGTGCGCTGTATAGTGGCATGGTTGATCATGGTTGGGTAGGCCAGAAACCCCGAAACCCCACACCTTACACGCTAAACCCCAAACCCTACATGGCCTGTTGCAGGTCATAAGTGCGGATCCTGCACTTCAAGAGAAAGGGCTTCTGGAAGTATTAACCCTCGCTGACATAAAGGTTGCAAGCCCAGCCACTCCAGGCCCCCGTTCGTCGATACAATGCCGTAGTTCTTAAACCTGCTGCAATTACGGTATGGCATGGTATGGCACAGATTGATCGGCATAGCGGAACGCAAAAAGTCCCTAGCAACAAAACGTCCGTGCGCTTGCTTTTTTGATGGCTCATCCAGACGAGGCATCGGGACTTTGCGAACCTTTTCGACGCGGTGCTAGTGATCCTTGGGAAGCTTGGGCACAGACAGAAACTCATTGATGTAACCTGCTCCCCCTTTGCAGTGGGAAGCATCTGCGTGCCAGAAAGCAGAAGCTCGAAACCCCTCACCTCAAGACTCAAGAGGTTCTTGGGGCTTTTCGTGTGGGTGCTCGGCGCAGGAACTCGGGAGAGGAGAGGGGCGAGAGGCAGACAAGAAGAAGAAGCAGAAGAAGATATGGTTCGACTATAGAAATGCCCAGTCTACATGCAGTTTCGGAGGATCGTCGACATGCTGGTTATGACTCCAAGCGCCAACCACCCGAATACCAGCGCTCTGCGCGTTGTGAGGACCGGACCATGACTGTCGCAAGGTAGAGTGTGCTTCAGGCTTTCGAGACAGAGATATGTCGAGCTGTAGTTCAAAGAGTTCTTCTCCGGCCAGCTTGCTTTGGACATTCGAGCATATTGGAGCCATGTCAAGAGCCGCTCAGGACGTTGAAATGCGTTCGAGCAATTCGACTGATGCGAACATTCAGGCGGCAATTCAACAAGACCAAGCATTGGCTCGAGTTGCGCTGATATGTTGGAAGTCAACGGGCAGAACTTGCAGACATTCCTCAGGCACATCTCGAACTTCGAGTTCCATGAGTTCCTAACTCTGTTGAAGGTTGTCTGCCCTTGGCCAGGTTCGTCCGAGGCCTACGCCTGCTGGTCCAGGCTATTCATTGTTTCTTACCTTCGCTCTGCTTCTTGGCCCAGAAATTTCCTCGGTGCTTGCAACCCTGCAAAATAAAGGCCACCATCCCAAAACCACAAGCGTGTCTTGCAGAGGCATGTTTCGCTAGGCCCTTTTTGGGGCTAATAAGGGTTTACCACTGCAGCATGGTTTGGAATACAAAGGCGGAATCCCGTATATGGTGGGCCTGAAACCTTCTCTTTACTGGTTTGATAAAAGGGGCATTTGGAGTGTTCAGGCGCGTTGCCTTGTTGCATCCATCAGGGTCGCAGACCTTGGCGGCAAGCACTCGTTGATTTTACATCAAGAGTATGTCCTACTGTCCTACGGCATCCGAAAAAAGTCGAGCAGTCGGAATTGCAGGCATTCTGTTCTGTAAAGTTCTGTACGAGTCAGCCTCCTCTGCCAGACTGTCAGATGTATACGAGTGGCCCGGCTCCCCTATGTCCCCAACACCCCTGCGAGGTTGGTCCATGGTGCTGTTGGCCGTATTCATGTCGATGGGCGCCCTGGTGCTGGGGAACCTCCTCCTCCTTTTCGTCGAGAACCAGGAGGTGTGTAGCATTCATTCTTCACAGCTTCGGTAATGTTTTTTACATGTCAGTAGCACAAAGTTGGTAATGGTAAAAACATGTAAAAACAACACACGTGTGCAGTAAGCGCGCTTTGGGGATTGTAGTGGGGTGTGAGCTTCAACGGTTCAGCTATGTTCGGACCTGAAAGCTGCCGCTTTGTCGTGACTGCCCGTCAGATTGTAATGTGTATGAGTGTTTCTCTGCCTTTCAGTGGTGATGGGTAACCAAGCCTGAAAATCACTTTGCCTTGTCCTAGTTGCTGGTGCATCCAACCTTCAACTACGGAGGCGAACCTCGAAGATCGACGCTGGGTTTGGTCGCATTATGGCACTGCCTACCGTGCAACATACACGCTCTATGAGGCGCATTCGGATGTCTAATGAAGTGTGGGATGAAGCGTGGGGAGCGGTGTAAACTTGAAAAGTTCAGTGATGTGCAAGACAGCCTGAAAATCGAGGAAAGTACCTGCTTGAGAGGGGTGTGAGAGGACAGTCTACAACGGATTTTAACTTTGGTGATTTGGGTCTCCCACCTCAGAGAGCCCAGCCCAAAGAATGCCGCAGCACATCACGAGCTCGCGCGTATCGTGGTGGCGTTCGCTGCGCATCAGTAACCTCGCCAAATGGCTCTCGTGGTGCGGATTTCCGCAGTCAATCGCAAGCATGGCGGTGACAAAATGTGACCGGAGAGTTCCGTGGCCACCATACTCGCGTGTAACAGTTAAACAGTTAAACCATCAAGCTGGCCTACGTAAAATCCTCAACCGTATGGTGATGGAAGTCGCCGCTCGCAACCTCGCAAGGATGACGGAAGTCGTCACCCATCGTGGTGACCGTCCATTATAGTTGCAACGCCTTAGTATCGTGATGATGGGTTTCTGCAGCTGCAACACCCTCGCAAACATCGTGAACGTCATTCTGCCGCTGCAAGACCATGCAAGACTTGGAATTCCGTGGCTGCGAAACGCTCACACCAATATCCCAGTACCGCGGTCGTGCTGCAATTAAAGCCCTTGCAAGAGCCTCGCTTGCGTATGCCAGGCCCTCGCAAATATCGTGGTGATGGAACTCCTCGCCTGCAAACACTTTGCCAATTTCATGGAGGAATTTGTCGCATGCAACACCCGCGCCAAGTTCGTGGCGATACCTACCCATGAGTGAACGGGCAGGCGTGCTGTGTACATGATCGTTGTGCACCTGCTTGTTCAGAGTCATGAGCGCTGAGCGACGCAGAAGGTTTCGTTGTCAGACATCGTGTTGGATCAGCGAATTTCAGAATGCCGCTTGTTTCGGGACAGCGCTTTGGCATGCTCGGGGTCCATACCAATGAATTCCCCAACAGTGTAAACTGTTGTCTAGCCTGATTTGGTGTGGCCGAGACCAGGGGGCTTCGTACCTAGTCCCAATGCGGGGCTAGGCACACTCACTCGTCATTGTCGCCGTGCCCTGTGTGGGGTCTTAGTGGTCGATGGGATTATGGGTTACGGGCGGCGCCGGTGCAGCATGTTGTGGCCACTTCTAACGTGTTGTAGCATGTGCAGAGATGACTACCGGAGCCTTGCCCGAGCGTGCGCTAGTGTGTCGAACAGCGGATTTGCTTGTGGGGTCTCATATCTGTGAAGCAGAGGCGCGGCGCATTGTACTGTAACTTGGTCTGCAATGCACCCAAAAGCAAATGTGGATGTTAAAGCAGGGACTGAAGTTCGAGGAAGCACAGACCAAGCGCTACATTCATCGCCCGACCAGAAGCACGTCAGCTACAACTGAAATGTCAAGTGCGGCAAGAGGACAATCACTGGCCTTTCGCCGCTGAAACATTCATTGGCCAGAGCGTCCATGCCCGCACGATGGTGATGCATCCACTTGCCAGAGCATCCATGCACGTGCTATGAGAATTTCCGTGCTACCAGCGCAGCCCGCACGATGATCGTGCCATGCTACCAATGCCTTCATTGGCTAAAACATCCTGCCAATGCATCCATTGGCCACAGCATCAAGGCCCATACGATGACAATGAACGGATCACGTCCATGCTACCTGCGCGTCCGTTGGCCAGAGCATCCATGCCCGCCCAATAACATCCATGCTACCATGCACTGCATCCATTAGCCAGATCATCCATGCCCGCACGATGATAGCATCCATGCTACCAGCGCATCCATTGGGCAGAGCACACATGCCTGCACGAAGATAACATCCATGCCAACAGCGCCTCCATTGGCCAGAGCTTCCATGCCCGCATGATAATTCAATAGTGTCCGTGCTACCAGTGCATCACTAGTGCATCCATTGGCCAGAGAACCCATGACTGCACGACTGCATGCTCATCCATGCGCGCACGAGGCTAAAGTCCACGCTACCAATCCATCGGTTCACCGGAGCATCCCCCGTGCCTACTCGACAAAAACATCCAATACTCGAGTGTTTAGCGTTTCCAAACCCTAAACGGTAAAAATGGACCCAGCAAAAAGCTGACCCGAACCCTGCTTCGTGTGGCAGGCATGGCACACTCAGCATATCAATTGTGCTACTTTCGACATGCCCCTTCCAAGCACCTAGCCTCGAAAAGGGAGCGTGCGCGACTAACGTGTCCAAAGCTCCGGTTTTCAGGGATTCCAAACCACACACGACAAAACCCAAAAACGTGATCGGAACTTTGTTTTGTGTGGCAGGCATGGCACTTTCGGCATGCATGTCTTTCCAACTGGTACAATTAACCCCCTGTGGGGGTGTTTGTTGCCACCCAGCTTGGGACTGCGCTCAAGTGCAAAGGTCTCATCGAAGTACCCGAAGTCTTTTGACATTGACATTGAGAAGCAATTCCATCTGCAACTCGCGGATGAAGCACCCCTTGTGCTGCCCCCTTTCCACGGGGTTGGCCGGATGCTGTCCGACACAACCTACAACATGTTGGACAATGGAGGCGACTGCTGGTCCAGACTCATGATGTCATGGCGTGGACATGTGTGGGCGCTGAGCCATCGCACGTTTAGAGTTCTCCAAGCGGCATTGCTCTGTTAGACCACCCGACAACATGCTTTGACTGCCAGGCGAGTCTTCTGAAGTCATATGTATGTATGTGTGCGTGCGTGCGCTTATTTCAGGGTTTGTTTAGTGGGCTTTTGCCGTGGGACTTGCGGCGGCTTGCTGCTTCCCGCGGTGAAGCAGAAGAAGGTGCTCCATCGACACACATGAGGCATGAAGTTCGCATGAAGCCCATCTTGGCCCTTACCTTACATCGCTTCCGCGTCCGCTACTGTAGCATTTGTAAGCAAATGTAAACAAGAAAACGCGTCGCCGAAACGTACCATCTTGATCGTTGGACTCTGCTGAACTTTCTCTTCGGAATATGAAGCAGCAAAAGAAAAGGGCTGCTGACAGTGTAAAGACATGGCGAATGCACTGTCGCTTCTCTTTCCGCAGAAGTACATGTTGTCGTGCAGCCTGGAAACTTTGTGCGCGCAGCCAGGTCAGCTCCCACGACTTCGTCTCCAGCCTGAATGGCACGACGGGAGCGGGCCCAAGACTGCGTTGGCCACTTGAGTCTTGGGTGCGAAGAAAGTCTCGAAATCACAATGGTGATTACTCAGAGAAGACTGAAACTAAGATCTCGGAAAAGAGACTTCAAGAAAAGATGCAGACCTCAATGGAGGCTTCAAAAAGAAGAAAAGATCAGGCGAAGTATCACTTCGCGAGACGGGGGAACCCCCTTCTCCTGGTTCTTTGGTTCTTTGGTTCGGTTAGCGGGGTGGAGGGTTCTCCCTTTTTGTCCCACCCTAATGACCCTTTTTGCGACTTGGATGCAATTAAACCGTGGCCCCCGGGGCCCCCCACCAACGTTTCCTCCCCTTGTCTCGATGCCGCCATGGCCGCGGTACGGAATGGGCGAGAATGCAATTCACCTCGGCAAGTTCTCACAAGCGGGGCTTGCTTGCAACTAGTTCCTGGCGCGGGCTTTCCTGTGCTGTGTGTTCCAGAAGTGCCTGTCCCAGAGGCGTTTGGCACTCAAAGGGTTGTGGCTTTTTCCACCTACTCTATGCGGTACAATGTGAGTCAGAACAGCTCCTCTTGGGATTGCTCGTTTGAGGAGTTGTGCCTAATGGCTCAGTCAATGGAGGCGGCTTGGGCTGTAGTGTCTCTTACCGTCTCTTGTTGTGTGGGGTGGGCGTTAACCTTCCTCACTCTGCGTCGTGACAGAACCTCCCCTGGGGAGTTGCCTGAGTGGGCGTGTATGTCTCGATTTCAAAGGCTGAAAATTCGCAAAAAGAAGACTCCTCGGAAACCTCTGCCGCGTGCCTCCGACTTTCTTGTCTTTGCCGAAAGTTGTCGCTTCGTGCATTGCGGGGGCGGGTACCGTTTTCGGGCTAAGAAACCTCGAACTGGTTTTCGGGACAAGCAGTGGCGATGGGGTCGTCACTTCCAGGGCCTCCGACTGCGGGGTAAAGGATGCTCTGAGACGCAAGCCTCGGCTTGGGCCGGAATGCAGCGAAGACTGCAGTCTGGCCCTCGGACTGCGCTTGTTGCTCCTCAGGCAAGGATGCCCGTTTCTCAGAATCACGTTGGTCTTGAGGAAGGGATCGCGGCTCAGTTTCTGAAAACTGGCCCGGAGCCACTTGGAGGCGACGCGCTCAGGCCTCAGCTGGCATCGCGGCGCCCTCGGGTTCAAAGGCGCTCAGCTTCCTTTGCGCTTTTGTTGATGTGTCTGATATGCACCGCCACCCACCATGACAGTCTTGCTGCCTCTTGCTGGGTTCGAGCCGGTGACTTTAATCCGCTTCGCGGTGTTCGCATAGGAGAAGCTGCCCACCCGGGTCCTGCAGGCTCCCATGTGACTGAAAACAAACGAAAGGAGGCTCTGGGCTCTTCTGACGACCAGAGTCTGGCTCACTCTCTTCTGCAGGTCCTGCAGTCTTTTCGCTCTTCCAAGCAGGATCGATGTTCCTCCTGGGCTTCTCCTGGCACCGAATTCTCGGGGCATGAAAACAAGGGAAAGGGGAAGGGTCAGGACAATCGGTCGCCTTCGCTGGCTAATCGTCTCACGCAGGTGATTCAGTCGGCCATCGATGCTCAATGGCCGGATGACAAGCTGGCTGACAGGCTGCTCCAAAAGCTCCAGCCATGGGTTGGAGCTTCGCTGGAGGCTCCCCCTCCTCAGGAGGGGTCTTCGGGAATCACCCATGCTGTTCACGCTCCGCGTACTGAGAAAGGCAAGGGTCGGGAAGGGAAGGAGGCGGACAAAGGGAAAGGGAAAGGCAAGGGAATGCGTGAAGGGGTCCCCGCTGGTCCTCCTGGAGCGCCTCTCCTGCAGGCTACCCCCAAACAGGCTCCTAAACCCAAACCTGGGCCGGGTCCTCCTCCTCCTCTCCAAACTTCTGAAGGCAAATTTGCTGCTCGGGTGCTTCCTTCCGAATGGGACTCGGAGGTCCGTCTGCTTTCGGTTGGACAACTCAGACGCGCCCTCACGGAGGGTACGGAGATTCCGGGAAATGTGATTGTTTGCAGGGATTCCGAAGTTAAGTCTGAGGTTCAGGCGCTGGTTGATGCTTTCAGCGTTGAATGCCCACTGGCCTTTGCTTGCGTCACCGACGCTGCCAAGTTGCTTCCTACGGTTTCTGTCTGGTGGAATAGGGGTAAGGAGGCCTCGGTGAAGCCCTCTCGAGTCAAGCTTCAAGTCAGTCAGATGACCAAGGCTGTGAGTCCTGATATTCGAGCCCCCATCTCCATCCAGTTCAGATCCCCCAAAGGTCCCAGAATGTGCACGCTTCGTGTCACCGCCCCGGCCGCTTACAGAAGGGTTTTTCTGGATCGCGACACTTCGGACAACCCCCAGATCGTTGTCGGGGAATTGACCAAACTGATTGGATGCAAGGCTTCCGCCCTCACTGGGGGCCGCTGGCAGCTGTCTCATGACAAAGAAGGGCCGGTGCTCACGGCCCACCTCAGGCTTCCTGAGGAAACGGCCACTAAGGTCACTAAGGTGAGTGGTAGGCGTGGGATCTTCTCTTTGATCCTGGTCAAAACCGAAGAACGTGCTCGGGTTGTCTGGGTCCCTCGCCCGAACAACACGGGCAATGAGGAGTACTTTCGCTATGCCACTGCTGAGGCCGAGCGACAGTCCAAAACTCTGTCATTCAGAATGGGCGGAAAAGAGGACCTTGGCATCACGGATGGGGATGAAAACACTTTTCCCAAAGTGCAAAGGCCTCGGGTGTGGGAGGCCTGTGACGTTCCACGTGGGTGGTGCCAGGAGGACGTTGTCGCCTTCTTCTTGAACGCCAACTGGCAAATGCCTGAGGTCATTACTCGTAGAAAGCCCAAAGGTCGCGCAAAGGCCGTATGGATTGTCAAAGCTCTGGCTCCGCCTGACACCGCAGGTCCATACTGCTATGAAGACTTCGACCAAGGTACTTGTATCTCCATCTTGCCCGAGGCCCCCCGCTCCAAACCTGTGGTTGAGGCCGAAGTGGTGCTTGGGCCTAAGAAGCTGTGGGTCGAACCTGTCAACAAAAGAAGGAAGGGACAGTCGGACACTGTCCCTCCCACGCTTGTCGATGTGCCATCGGAATCGGAATCTGATGATGCGGCTCCGGCAGGGTCGGACGAGGAGGGAGGGAACGCTCGGTCTCGTAGCCCTAAGGGTGGTAGGCACAAGGCTCCCAAAACGTCTCTTCCTGCCAAACCTGTTGATCTAGATGATATGTTGCTTCATTCTCTTCATGTCGAGGGATTTTCGATCCACGACAGCGGAGGATGTGGCGATTGTGCCTTTAGGTCAGTCGCTTCGTGCGTCGCCCACCAGAAAGACAAGCAACTTTCTCATGACGAAATCATTCGTGAAGCTGCTACTTTGCGACTCCTGACGGTCGCTCACTTAACCAAGCACAGAGCTCGCTTTCAGAATGTGTGGGCGCCTGATACCGCCCCGTCTGAAGAGACGCTGGCTGTTGAGGAGTGGACTCAGCACGAGAAGCAGTACTGGGCTGGGGAGGTTCCCCCCGCTGACTTCGAGGCCTTTCTGCGGCTTCTCGCTAAACGCGAGACGTATGCCTGTGGGTTCTCCCTGGCTGCTCTCTCAGAAAGGCTGGGCGCCCCCATAATTATCTGGCTTTGGGTTCCTCAACAGCGCACGTGGCAGCGCTGTGTGCTCGCCCCCTTTGAACACCAAGGCTTTGCTGGTAAGGCGAAAAAGGCTCCTGAGCCCATAGTTCTGGTTCTGAAAGACAACCACTATCGCTCGTTGCTAGGTCCCATCAAATGCCCCCAGGCGTGGCTTCAGGTCACTAGCCCGAGACCTCCCAAGGAACTCCGTGGCGCGGGAAAGAGTCGTGCTTCCGGCCATCTCACTCTCCCCTCAGCCACCCTGCCAAGGAACAAGGGCGAAACAGGAGCTCTGTCTCTGCCCTCAGCAACTCCCTCGCGACAGGGGGGCGTGGGCTACCTCAGTTTGCCTGTGAGTACACCTAGGTACGCGGAGGAATCCGGTTCCTCTCTTCGGCACCGGCCCGGGGCTGGTCTGGAACATCAGGCCTCTAGACCCAGCACTGCTCGGGCCTTACATTGTGCTCAGGCGCAAGATTCGGTGGTGCCGGCCTCTGCCCAGAAACCAGCGTGTGACTCGGGCTTGGAGAATGCCTCTTCCGTCATGAATCTGACTTTCATGAATAGCGACTTACCTGCTCATGCTCCCGCCGTGGCCCAGCAAGCTGTGCAGAAAGGTCCTCGAAAAAGACTTCTCTTCAAACAGAACCCCAGCAGGCCCTCTTCGGCTCCCACTCTCGGGCCCTCTGACTCTCGGGTCCTCTTCTGGAAATGCGATGTTCCGGGGTGCGGGTTCTCGGTGTGGCGGCATGGCCTGGTTCGAGGCCATCATGAGGCGCGCGTTGCTCACCTCATGAGGGTGCATGGCATGTCCCGACAGGCCATACCCAGACTCCAACGTCAGCGGGGCGCTAAACCCCACACAAAGCGTCGCCGGAATGGGGCGGAGAAGCGGCAGGCTGCTCTTGAGCGTGTCAAGCACAGGCGCGCGAAACAGGACAGCAACAGCAACTCGGCTGGCTCTTCCCATCCTCCGCAGGCAATGGGTGGGTTGCCGGTGTACAAGGCTGACGCCCTCGACACTCGTGTGTGGTGGCCTTGCAACCTGTGTGAGTATGAAATCAAGTTTGCTGATTTTCCTCAGGATCCCAATCGCATGTATCGGGCTCGCGTTCGACATCTCAAGCAAGTTCACGGCATCGCCAAACCGCCTTGCCTTAAGAAAGGCCTGAGCAACAAGGCCACGGTTCCCAATCGAGTGAATGAGGCCTCTGAATCCTACGAAGCCCGCTGGAAGGCTGTTTGGCAGCTCTACCAGGCTAAGCGATGGAAGGGAAGTCATGACATTGCTTGTGAAGTTCACACGTGGAGGGAGTACCAGCGCCCCAGCGGACACATGTGGTGCCGACCCTACCATGAGTGCCGTGCGTGCAAGGTTCTTTTATCCCGCGATGCTCTTATCACTAGCGTTTGCTCTCAGAATCGTGGCCGGGCACCGGAGCTTAGTCGAAGAAAGGCCATCTGGAAAGACTGCCGCAAGGCTGGAAAAGCCGCTGTCAAGGACATCCGTGCCCTTAAGAAGCGGCGTCGGGACGACAGCCTGTGACTAGGGCCAGGTGGCGGCTTCCTCAGTCAGGTTGCGCAGGGGACCTCCCCTGCCCGTCGCGGCCTCAGAGCCGTTCGCGTGGGCGAAGCGACCCACCCAGGACCTAAGCCTCTCTGCCCTGATCGGCAGCAGCTGGTTGTGCAGTCTCATAACATGTCTTGTTGGCATAGACACGCTGATGCTCTTCTTGCACAGGCCTCTCGGGACGGGGTTCATCTGCTCATCTTTCAAGAAGTCAACCTTACTCCTTGCGGGGTCACGGGAGCCTCTCATTGGGCTCAACGGCAGGGATGGCAAATGTTGGTTGTCCCCGCGCCCTCCTCCAGGAAGGGTGGGGTGGCCATTCTGGCCAGGAAACCCCTTGGGCTCTTGGAACACGATAGGTTTCTCTCGGCTCAGTCTCAGACTCTGTCTGCTCAGTTGCTTGGCATTCAAGGGAACATTCACGTGTTTGCTCACTACAGTGTACCGAATGCCTCTCCTGATGCTCTTCACTCTCTTACCCACAGGGTTGAAGCCTTGCAGGGTGCGCCCTGGATCTTGGGCTTGGACGGCAACGTTTCCATGACCTCCGGTCACTGGGCCTCGGCCATGGCTTTGAGCGGGGGCATTCTCAGGGCGGTCGCTCGCCACAATCGGGGTTCAGTTCCCATTGATGGCATCTGGTCATCCGAGAATTCTCCTGTGGTCATCGGTAGCTCTGCCGAGCGCCAGGCGGGGGGTGGTGATCATTCCATTGCCCAGGCCTCTTTCTGCTTCCGGGTTCCTGCGGTGGGCACGGAGTGGAGACTCTCACGCACTGCCAACACGGCGTCGGAGTGTGGGCCTGGCAACGCCCCCAGTTGGACAGAAGTTGCATGCGATGCAGAAGCGTGGACTGCCTCTTTGCAAAATGTCGATCAGGCGTGGACTCAATGGTGCAAGGACGCTGAGACATGGCTCGGTGCATCTGAGGTCGTTGACAATTCCACTTCTGAAAGGCCACTTGGTTCCCGCCCATCGCTCAGAACTGGTAACCATAAAGTTGCGTGCAGGGAAGGGTGTGAGGAGCGCAAGCTTCGCAGGGCCATCCGTAGGCTTCAGGAGGCCAGATGCTTACAGTTCCGAGGCAGATTCGTTCCGGACACTTTGCGCAGCGCTCTCCTGCGCTCCGCCTTGGCCCCTGCTGAGAGTGCGGCTGTTCACGGGCAGCGATACGGGCTCGCTCTGTCTTTAGCCAATCAACGCCTCCAAGGCTTGCTTCAGGGCAAACAGAAGAAAGCCCTTGAGAAATGGTACCAAGACATCCACACCACCCGCGGCGCGTGTCGCTGGTTGCGGCGGGAAGAGGCAACCCCGCTTCTCTTAGCCGATGAGGGGGGGGAAGTTCTCACGCAGCCTGCCACGGCCCTGCCGGCTCTTGCTGACTTCTGGGGCCGCACCTTTGGGTGTACGACCGACACGACGGGCCAGGACGAGGCCTCCCAGATGAGGCTCTTACTCGGCTGGCCGACCTTCTGAACTTATGCGAAAGGGAGGGCCGGTTTCCTGATGACATGCTGCATTGGAAAATCGCCTTCCTGCCCAAGAAAAGGCAGGGCAAAATTGCCTCGTTGGGCGATGTTCGCCCGGTTGCTGTCGGCCCCATAGTTTACCGGCTGTGGGCGAGACTTCGCCTGCAGGCCGTCCGGGATGCTCTCTCCACGTGTCTCCTCCACACTCAAGGGGGCGGGGTTCGTGGGCAGGATGCTCAAACTCTTGTGCTCTCTCTGCATCTGGACTTTCCCCAAGACGTGTGGGAGTATGGGGTCATGCTTGACTATAGCAAGGCCTTTGATAGCACGGACTGGAGCCTGTGTGTTTCTTTGCTCCGCCGCATTCACATGCCTGAGGCCATTGTTGCACTCATCGAGTATCAGTGGCGTAACCATCTCCGTTGGCTCTCGTTTGGCGGGGCGGTGCATCGAACTCCGCTGAAGGGATGCAAGGGTATACCCCAGGGTGACCCCTGGGCCCCCGTGGTCTTGGCCCTCCTCCTCTCTCTCCCCGCCATGCAGGTGCGATCTCAGGTTCCCGACGCAGATTCTCTGTTGTACGTGGACGATAGGTCTGTTGTTGCCAAAACTAGAGATGCTTTGCTTAGGGCTGTGGACTGCTGGCGATCTCTTGAGGAGGTCACTCGGCTTCGCACCAACCATGACAAAACTCAGTTCTTCGTTCGCTCTCGCAGGGCTTTGAATGAGTGCCGTAAGCATGGAGTGCAAGTCGCTGAGTCGGCTGAAATGTTGGGGGTCACGGTTGGCATCCCGCATCGCCAGCGCTCTGCTGAGGAAGAGGCTCGTTGTGCTAAGGCGGGCCTTCTGGCAAGGAGATTGGCTCATCTCCCGCTGTCTCTGAAAACCAAGGCTTTCTTGGCTGCCATCACATTCGCTCCTAAGGCCGCTTGGGGGGCCGTGATTGGGGGCTTGCCTCTTACGCAGAAGGTTCGCTCGCGCTTTGCTGCTGACTTTCGGTTGGCTGTGATTCCACGGGGCGCTGGGGGCGATAGGTCTAGCAGAGAGCTTCAGAGAGTTCTGTTGTTGAGTCACCGCTCCGACCTCAGTCTCATGTCTTTGCAGAGCACCGTTGGTGCACTGAGCAGATGGGCTGCTCTTAAGGTCCAACATGGCTCGGACCCCACGCAGGTTCGCTTGGAGCGCACCCCGTTGGGTAGTGCCATCGCTAAGGAGTTCTCTCGCTTTGGCTGGGCGCTTCGTGCTCGTCGTTGGGGCGTGTTCGGGGACGATGCCTATCGGGTTTGGGACGTCAGGGCCTCCCGGGCCCTCCAGGATAAGGCCGCCCACTTGCTTCGGGACTCTTGGCGGGTCTTGGAGCTGAAGGCTTGGCTTGCCCATAGGACGCGTCGTGACAGCGCGGTTGCTCGTGCTGCGGGGCTTCGGGTCGGACCGACCTTAGTGCGTCGGCTTCGCGCCTTGGCCCAGAATCAAACGGGGGACGGCATCGCTGTGATGTGTGGCGGTGCTTCGACTGATGCGAAATGGACTCCTTCCGGGCCCATCTTCCATGTCTGTCATGCTTGCGGGGAGGCTACGGGTCCTTCCCTCTGTCATGTCTTTTGGAGTTGCTCTTTCTTTTCTCCTTTGCGCGGTTTGCCTTGTCCTTCCTCCCTTCTTGCTCAGCGCCTGGGGTGGGGGGTGAGGACGGATGCTCGTGATGCGGATCGGATCGCTCAGATGGGCAGTATCCGGAATGCCGAATGGGGCTCTCGCCGGTCCAACCCTGCTTGGGCTTCTTACTTCCCGCGGCGTGCGGGCAGTGAGGAGCCCCCTGACTGAGGAGCTTCTCACGTCTGCCTTTGCTTCGGTGAAGGCAGGCGGAGCTAAGGTGGTGGAAACTCCAAGTCCTTCTTTCTGGACGCGCCAGGGTACCACCACGGCAACTTCCGGCGCCGCGCAGCCAGGTCACTTTTGCCGGCAATTGGCCTACAAACGCAAGGCCCGTTATGGACAAGGTGAGCCATGTGTACGTGATTTTTTTCGTCGTGTACATCACGAGCGTCCTTGTGTACTACCTCCTCGTGGTGGCCGCGGACAAGCAATCTAAGCATTGTTTGACGAAGAGTACACAAGAAACAAACAAAGACCCCATGATGAGATCTTCTCTAATTAGATGCTGTCGGTGCTGTGTGACCTTCACTAAGTTCTGTCAGCCGCCAACCACTGATGTGGAAATCAAAGAAAAGATGCAAGAAAAAATTCGTATTCCTCGAGCTACTGCTCAGAAAAAGATGCAAGAAGAAATTCTGAATCCAAGAGCGGCCGGCCGGGGGCAGCCGATGTACTACTCTTCTAGGTGGTTGCATTTGCTGCTGCTGTTGCTTTGCTTGCCTGGTGCCACTGCTCACATGCATAACATGTCGTGTCTTCGCACATGCACCGGCCCTACTGGGCCCCCCGTAGTTAGTTCCTTTGATAGCACATGGATGCCATGGGCTGCGAAAATGATCAATGAAGAGAATGCGGTGAACCTTGCGGCGAGCGAGGTTGCGGATAAAGATGTGAAGAACAAGCCAGGGAGCACGGATGCTTGGCCTTTTAGGGTGAAAGGTTGCGCTTCTGTGACGCTTTTTGGTCTTGCTGTACCTAACCTTGACAAGATGCTTTCCGCACTGTTTTGTGGTCAGCCTGCGCAGCTCATGCACGGGCTTCAAAAGAGGATTGGACCTCTTTCGCTGTGGTTGTTTCTAGGCTGTTGTGGTGAGTTCTTTCGCCTCTTGCTGGCACTTGCCTCTTGGAGAGCGTTTGTCATACACCAACGGTCTATGACCACAGATACTCACGTTTCGGCTTCACCTGTAGTGGTGGATCCTGAGACAAGTGTGCAAGGCGACACTGTGCGCCGTCATTGCAGGAAACCCCGGTCCCCCCAAGGGCCGTACAAACAAGCTTGGTTGCGTGTTGTCGTCTACAGCTCATGCCTTTTACCTTGCAGGAAGGTCGGGGCCCTACGAGTCTCAGGCCTGCGTGGTGCTAGAGGACTGGGATGCTGCTGGAGGAGTTCGCCGCTTCGAACTGCCTCAGCCCGAGACACCGCAGCCATCCAACAAAGCTGTCTTGTTCTCCGACGCCTCTGTTCCAGTGGCGCGAAAGCTGCTCCTCCTTCTTCTTTCCACTTTGAAAGCAATGCTGATTTCATGAATGCCTTGGCCCAGTTGTCATCACAGCTTGCTGGAGGCACTTCAGCGGCTACGCGTAGGAAGAGAAGAGAGAGAGAAGAGAGAGAAGAAAACCTGCAGGACACACAGGAGGGAAGCGAAGAACCTTCCCTTTCTAGCGCCCTGCTGGAGTTTCTGGCTCACTGGCAGAATAAAACTAAGGCCCCCTCAGCCGTTCAGCCTCCTGCCAAGAAGTCAAAATCCCAACAGAAAGAAGAGTCGTTGATCGCTCAACTTCAAACCCTCCTTGGTAAGCTTGCCCAGCAAAACGCTTCGGATGAAGTTGTTGTTAAAAGAGTGCAGGACACTCTTTTGAAATCTAATGCTAGAGCTGAAACTGTTGGCCCCGAAACCCAAGTTCCCCAAAAAATCACCAGCGTTGCTCCAAAGGACTCCGGAGGCCCTCAACAACAGAAACAAAACCACGCAGGAAGCCCTGCGGCCGGCTCTGCGACTGGCCCGATTAGCCTCAATGCCAGTGAATGGACCAAGGCAATCAAACTCATCTCAAAAGCAACAGTTACCAAAGCTGTGCAAGAGGGAGGTGAGATCGACGGAAACGTCGTTGTCGTCAAGTCTGAAGCTGAAGCACAGGAGTTGAAAGCCCTGTGGAATGCCGCTTCCAGGTATGACCCTCTGACTGTTCTGCTCCTAGTTGCTGACTGCAAGGCCTTAGGCGGTTACAATACCAAGGTCAGTGTCAAACGTGGTGCAGGTCCCGTCGTGGTTCAAGACGTAACAGTCATTGTCCTGGGAGATACACACGCGGCGCCGTGGGCTAGACAGGCCTCAAAAGTTGAGGTAGCCAAGTTTGCGCCGCCTGCTAAGGTCACCGTCCGTATCTCAGCTCCATATCACTACCGAGTCCTATTCCGAAACGAAGACGGTTGGGACCAAGTGAAAGACGTGTTAGCTGAAATCGGGAAGTGGAAAATATGCCAGATATCCCAGCTCACCGGCGGCAGCTGGAGATGGTCGACCACTAAGGATGGCCATCAGTTGGTTGGACACCTCAGAGTGACGCAAAAGTTGGCCGATGCTCTTGTACGTAAAAGTGGAGAACGGGGCATCATGATTACCTTGACTAATGTCACTGACAGGCCTGAAGAAATCGTGCACTGGGTCCCCAAAAAAGATTCAGACGACGAAACTTACTTTCGTGCTGCTGCTGCTGCTGCAGCCGCTAAAGGTCAAGGCCTCAAGTACCGTATCGGCAAGGGTAGCGACCTTGGTTTCGTTGTTGATGGCACCCCTGAACCCCGTGCCCTGACGGTCCAAGCTCAAGGCATCCCCAAATCCTGGGAAGGCTCCGAAGTCACCGGGTTCTTTGAGGCTCAGGGTTGGAAGGAGGTCTTTTGCATTGCTAGGAAAAGACATGGAAAGAAAGATATTCGCTGGATTTTCAAAGGCTTTCCTCCGCTGGGTGGCGCTGACTCAGCCACTTCTGTGGTTTGGCAGTACTGTGACAAGGATGACCCTCGTTTGCATATCCATGTCTCCAAAGCCCCCCCTAAAGGCCCTAAAGCCTCTGAAATTGTCGAGGTCAGGGGTCCTCCGAAAAAGTTCTTCCTGAATGATACCAAAAGCAAGCCAAGCGAAAACAAAGAAGATGTCATGAATGTTGACGAGGAGACCAGCCTCTTAGAGGGTGAAGCTGGTCAAACTCGTGAAGCTGGCACTGACGCTGCTAACGACACCAGTCCCGCCTTCCCTGAAGCTGATGAAGTTGCACAGGCTATGAGAGAGGGATGGGTCGAGGTCAATCAAAAAGGCAATGGAGACTGCGCCTTCCGCTCTATCGCTGCTGCCAGGGAGTACGCTGCCAACAACAAGCTGCTCACTGAAACTGAAAGCAAAAACAAAGGGGCTATGGTTCGTGTTGATGCCATCTCGCACTTGAGGAGACATATTGACAGATACCTGCCCAACTTTGCCCCGGATAAGCCCATCTCCCCCGAAAGCCCTGCTGTTCAACCTGAGGTTGCTAAGAACAACTTCGGCACGTGGCTCACGCAAATGGAATCCCCTCAAGCTTGGGCCGACGGCCTCGTGCTTTTAGCCTGCGCTGTTAGATATGGCCAACCTATTGTTGTGTGGTATTTCAACCAAGAAGGCAAACACTGGAAACGTGCCACGATAGCCCCTGATTTTTCTGGAGGATACGCTAAAATTGCCCGCAAGCTTCAGCCCATCACTTTGCTGTTAAAAAACGAGCACTTCACTTGGCTTAAACCGCCTGAGGATTTGGATGTCAAAGTAGCCAAAAGGAGCTGGCTTCGCGAGTCCATCATCCCCGAAAGGCGCATACTTCAAGGTGCCGCCCCCAGAAGCGGAGAGGCCACTCCGTCTCTGCATTCTTTGAAAGGCAGCTGCACACCGTCAGTCCACACTGCTGGCCACGCTGTCACTGAATGCGCTAGCGACACTAAGCCTCGTAGCTGCGCCGCTCTGCGCAAGAAGTCGGCGAGTAGCAGGGCATCCGCTGCTTTCACCGCTCAGACTGCTGTCAAGCCAAGTTGTGATGCCCAACTTGTCAGGAACACTGAGGCTCCTGAAGGTATTGAGCATCTAGCAGGGGATGCTACGCCTTCTCTCCGTAGTCTTGCGTTCCCCAGCGCAGTGTCGGCTGGTCATGGGCTTAGTGTCCGCGTAAAGTCCGCCTGTGCCTCAGAAGCTCAGGAATGCAAAGACCGTCCCGGGCTTAGTAGTGTTAGAAAAGCGCTTGGTCAAGCTTTGCTTAAAAAGCGTAAAGAGCCCCCTCAAGTTTGCTACTCTGAAACTATTGCTGGCGACCTTGACAATCTCATCCCCAAGAAGTACCGTATCCACGGCAAGAAAACCCCGCAAGCCCAACAAGAGGAGGCCCCTCGGCCCCTCGACAAGTGGGAATGGCCATGCTTTGTTTGTGGCGCTGTGCTTAGTTGCTGCAGTTCTGCCAGCCTTTCTTCTTCCAAAAAGCACCATATGAAAAGCAGGCATCCTGAAATCCCTCTCAACCAGGTCTTTCCTTCCAAAAAGAAACTCCCTGCTACTCCGAGCAGTGAGCTCCCACAGGAAGCGAGAGGATGGAGCTGTCCTATTTGTCAAAAAGGCCTTCCGGCCATGTCCACTTTTGACAGGCTTTGTGCTATTGCACAACATTGCAAAGATGAGCACCCTGAGGAGACCCCCAGCTCCCTGCATCACAAACGCCTGAAAGGCTGGAAAAAGCCTGCGAGCATGAAAGCTAAGCTCACCGAGCGACTTGCCGCGGCCAGAACTAAGAAAGGAAAAGATGAAAAGGATGATCATGTGAGAATCCTCCTCCCGAAACCTAAGTGGGACAACAACAGAGGCAGCTATGTGTATTGTAGAAACTGCTTGGCGCACTTGCAACGTAGAAGCCCCAAGTTCCTTAAGGTCCCTTGCAAGGAACGACTGGCCAAACTCTCTTCCTGCCTCACTGCCAAGCACATGAAAGCTGCTTGGTGGAAGCGTCTCTGCAAGGAAGATCCTGAGCACAAGCAGTTGCTTCTCGAAAAAACTGGTTGGACTGAAGAAGAGATCAGCAAGCTGCTCTCTTGACGGTCTAGGCCGGTCTATGGCCGGCCTCACTACAGAATTGGCGAAGCTAAGAACCCTGGGCCTCATGCACAGGCAAGTTTGTGTGGCATCAGCATCCTCTCACTCAACGTGGGTGGGGCCCCAGGTTGCTGGAGAGCTTTGGCTGAGGACTTCTTTGATGCTGACGTCGTCTGTTTGCAGGAAGCCTCTCTTTCTAGGTCTGAGTTTGGTGGTTTTGCCCGTCAAGCTAAGAAAAAAGACTACTCTACCTTCCAATGCGCTGCTCCCGCTGAGCAAGGGCGGTGGGGTGGGGTGGTCACTCTCGTTCGCAAAACGGTTCGCCATGGTGCTGTCGTCACGGACAGCAGAAGAGGGGTGCAAATGTTGGGTGTCTGGCTTCCTGATGCCTTTCTTCTAAACGCCTACGTTGCTCCGGGCAACGAGCAGGTGGGGGCCGAGATGCTTGGCTCTCTCTTCGCTGCTCATGCTTTGGATAAGCAGGAATGGTTGCTCACTGGTGACTGGAACCAAGAACCTGAAGACAATGTTTTGGGTCCTCTTTGTTTTGCCAAAGGCGGCTGGTTGGTAGGCGCTGCGCACAGGTGGACCAGTAAGAAGCGCATTGACTGGGCTGCCAGCACTATCTCTCCCATGAGACTCTCCTTCCAAGGTGCTGAAACTAGGCGTGCCGTGTCGGACCACCCTGGCTTCTGGCTCAGACTGACCGATAAGGTGCAGACTCCTAGACGTGGGCGCCTTAAACCAGCGCCAACCTGGCACAAGCCCAGCTTTCTCAGTGGCCAGCAGTGGACCCAAGCTCTGAGTGAAGCCTGGGACAGGGTGGTAAAGAAAACTAAGGACTATGCAGACATGAGGAATCAGCTTAAGAATGAAAGCCCCTTTTCTGTGCAAGACAGCTGGGACTGCTTCATGAGCTGCATGCGAATCTGCTTTGTCGAAGCCTTGTATAAACTTGGCCAAGTTTGTATCGACCCTGAGCAAACTGAAGAGATCAAGCGTTTGTCCGACCAATATGGCTTTGAAGCCAAGGGCAGGCCTGCTCGGTTCCAATGGGTCACGGTGGGGAAAAACTCTGGTGGGCAACAAAACCCAGGAGAGGCACAACGGCGCATCCGTCGCCGCCTTGCCAGGCTGTATGAAGCTCTGCGCATTGCAAAAAACGGGGCCTCTATCGACCCTGCTTTATTGCGCAAACTCGGGCCTGGCTGGGAAGCTCTTGACGCCCCTGACGTGCGGGATGCCGTCGCTGCGGAACTCAAACAGCTTAAGCAGCAGCAGCACAAGCTTGAGCAAGCTGAGGCCCGTAAGAGGCTAAAAAACTGGAAAGATCGCATGTGTCAGGGCACTTTCGGTCACTTGGGTCGCTGGCTTAAGAACCAGAAGCAAGTTTGTTTCGGTGTCACGCTCTACGATTCTAAGGGTGAAGCCCACGATAGGATCAAAGCTGCGGACATGATTCATGACTTCTGGTCCTCTGTTTGGAAAGAGAGCGGTAGTGTCAACACTGATGAAGCCGCTGCTAACCTTTGCAAGCAGTTTGGTGAAGACCAAAGCAAACTTGTTTGGGACGCGCTCCCCCTTGATGCTTTAACCCAGGCTGTCAAGAAAGCTAAAGGGTCCGCTGGTGCTGACGGCTGGGATGGGGACGAGCTCAGGTACGTCCCTAACCAGGCCATCGGTTGCTACCACGAACTCGTTCTTCGTTGGACGTTGGCGGGACAATTGCCCTTGCAGATGCTTCAGGCACGGCAGGCTACCGTGCCTAAACCTGACAAGATCGAAAAAGGCAATAGACTGCCTGTCGGCGGCACTAGACCGCTCACTGTGATGAGTGTTTGGTGGCGGGCCTTCGCCAGCGCATGGGTGCACTCTCCTCAGATGGCTGCTTGGACCTCAGCAAACCTGGACCCTAGAGTCTGCTATGGTAAAGGTTCTGACAGCCCTGAAAGTGCTGTGGACAGACTTCAATCGAAGTTTGCGGGTCAGGGTGGGGTCCTCTGCGCCCTTGACTTCTCTCAAGCCTTCGATCGGTTAAATCCGAATCTCACGGCTTCCGCCTTGGCCAGTTTGAACTTTCCCCCCGGCCTCCCTCGCTTGCTTCAGCTGGCGTGGGGAGAGCAGCAAAGGTTCATCCAGTGGGACGGTCACACGTGTCCTAGAGTTCTTAAGCCATCCGGCACGCCGCAAGGCTGCCCGCTTGCCCCTTTGATCCTTGCTGTCTACACTACTGCGGGCATCAAAGCAACTGAAGCTGGGCAGGACTTCTCCGCAGATACCTCCATCTATATGGATGACCGCACTATGTATGCGCGCACCTGGTTTGCTGTTAAGAGTCGCATCAGCGCTTGGTCCTCCTGGAGTGCCAGCATGGGACTCTTGGAAAACGGTAAGAAAACGCAGGTTTGTGCACGTGGCAAGCTTGCTAAACAGGAGGTTGCCATTGATTGCCCCCAGGACTGGATTAGAACCGAAATCAAGGCTCTTGGGTGCACTACTACTGCGCAGCCGCGCAAAGAAAGCTCCACTGAGGCTGACAGGGTTGATGCTGCTATCCAGACTGCTGCTTTGCTCCGCTCTGTGCCTCTTGCCTGGCAAAGAAAGACTCTTGCCTTCCGATGCTTTGTCTTGAACAAGGCGTCTTATGGTTGGGTCTCTCGCTTTCCCACTCTGACCAGTGCTGGTAAAGTCTTCAACAGCCTGACTGCTGCCTACAAGACCAACCGCTTGGCTTGCAAAGCCTTCCGCAAAACCCTCTATGGGGCTGTGCTTGACCTCTCCCTTGTCGTTCTCTGCAGGACGTGGAAACGCATGGCTAAGGAGGTAGACAAAGGCCATCGACCTAGATGGACAGCCGGGCCGCACACCGCAGTTTCGGCCTTGCGCAAGACCCTCAATAGGTTTGGCTTCCTTGAAGTTGGCCCCTGGGAATGGACTGTCCCACAGAGGTGGGTGCGTCTAATCCCTCGGGCTGAAAGCACTGTGAAGCTTGAGGGTACTGGTGCCGTGGATGCTCAGTTGCACGCGTTCCGGGCTCAGTATCGCAGAAACGCCTATGAGCACTTCCTGAAAGGAAAGCGTCATGAGGCCAGAGAGCTCTGCGCTCAGTACACGCCTGATGATCTACGTAGATTCTATGCTGCAATCTCCATCGAGCAAAGCCGGGAAGCCTTAAGCTTTGGGCCTGGTCACAGGGCTGTCATGCTGGCTTCTGTTGTTTCCCCTAGTTGGTATGGAAAAGTCTGCGCGGACAAGGAGGGTGTTAGTCAAGCTTGCCCGTGGTGCGGCCACGAGTTTGGCTCTTGGAGACATGTAGCTTGGGACTGTCCTTGCAATCCCTTGCCTGTTGGTCTCTCCCCTCCTCAAAATCCGTTGACCTTCCGTTTCGGTTGGCTTGGTAAAGATGATCACAATGCTCCTCTTGCGTTGGCTCATCTGGCTGCTACTGTTGATGCCTTGTGGAAAACTAGATACGGTGACAGGTAACTCCGCTTGCCTCTCTCCTCCGTGCTCTTCTTCCTCCTTCACTCTGGTGCGGGATCCTGAAGTTTTCTGTTCACGTGAGGTCCAAACACCTCACAGCTAAGGCCCTCGGGACCAAGTCTTGAGTCAGCTCCAGGCTAAGGGTCTTGAACCTGCTCCAAGCTAAGGAGCCTTGTTGCATGTGTCTTCGGGCGGAGAGGCTTCCCTGCCTCCTACCTCCTGCTAAGGATCCACAAGTCGATCCACACTGAGGCGTTTCAGCCTCCAGCTAAGGACCCGATGTTGGTCCCTTCTTTCAACTGCTGGCAGCAAACGACGCGCTCCAGCAGTACAACACTTTGGTTGGTCATGTACATCACGAGCGTCCTTGTGTACTACCTCCTCGTGGTGGCCGCGGACAAGCAATCTAAGCATTGTTTGACGAAGAGTACACAAGAAACAAACAAAGACCCCATGATGAGATCTTCTCTAATTAGATGCTGTCGGTGCTGTGTGACCTTCACTAAGTTCTGTCAGCCGCCAACCACTGATGTGGAAATCAAAGAAAAGATGCAAGAAAAAATTCGTATTCCTCGAGCTACTGCTCAGAAAAAGATGCAAGAAGAAATTCTGAATCCAAGAGCGGCCGGCCGGGGGCAGCCGATGTACTACTCTTCTAGGTGGTTGCATTTGCTGCTGCTGTTGCTTTGCTTGCCTGGTGCCACTGCTCACATGCATAACATGTCGTGTCTTCGCACATGCACCGGCCCTACTGGGCCCCCCGTAGTTAGTTCCTTTGATAGCACATGGATGCCATGGGCTGCGAAAATGATCAATGAAGAGAATGCGGTGAACCTTGCGGCGAGCGAGGTTGCGGATAAAGATGTGAAGAACAAGCCAGGGAGCACGGATGCTTGGCCTTTTAGGGTGAAAGGTTGCGCTTCTGTGACGCTTTTTGGTCTTGCTGTACCTAACCTTGACAAGATGCTTTCCGCACTGTTTTGTGGTCAGCCTGCGCAGCTCATGCACGGGCTTCAAAAGAGGATTGGACCTCTTTCGCTGTGGTTGTTTCTAGGCTGTTGTGGTGAGTTCTTTCGCCTCTTGCTGGCACTTGCCTCTTGGAGAGCGTTTGTCATACACCAACGGTCTATGACCACAGATACTCACGTTTCGGCTTCACCTGTAGTGGTGGATCCTGAGACAAGTGTGCAAGGCGACACTGTGCGCCGTCATTGCAGGAAACCCCGGTCCCCCCAAGGGCCGTACAAACAAGCTTGGTTGCGTGTTGTCGTCTACAGCTCATGCCTTTTACCTTGCAGGAAGGTCGGGGCCCTACGAGTCTCAGGCCTGCGTGGTGCTAGAGGACTGGGATGCTGCTGGAGGAGTTCGCCGCTTCGAACTGCCTCAGCCCGAGACACCGCAGCCATCCAACAAAGCTGTCTTGTTCTCCGACGCCTCTGTTCCAGTGGCGCGAAAGCTGCTCCTCCTTCTTCTTTCCACTCTGAAAGCAATGCTGATTTCATGAATGCCTTGGCCCAGTTGTCATCACAGCTTGCTGGAGGCACTTCAGCGGCTACGCGTAGGAAGAGAAGAGAGAGAGAAGAGAGAGAAGAAAACCTGCAGGACACACAGGAGGGAAGCGAAGAACCTTCCCTTTCTAGCGCCCTGCTGGAGTTTCTGGCTCACTGGCAGAATAAAACTAAGGCCCCCTCAGCCGTTCAGCCTCCTGCCAAGAAGTCAAAATCCCAACAGAAAGAAGAGTCGTTGATCGCTCAACTTCAAACCCTCCTTGGTAAGCTTGCCCAGCAAAACGCTTCGGATGAAGTTGTTGTTAAAAGAGTGCAGGACACTCTTTTGAAATCTAATGCTAGAGCTGAAACTGTTGGCCCCGAAACCCAAGTTCCCCAAAAAATCACCAGCGTTGCTCCAAAGGACTCCGGAGGCCCTCAACAACAGAAACAAAACCACGCAGGAAGCCCTGCGGCCGGCTCTGCGACTGGCCCGATTAGCCTCAATGCCAGTGAATGGACCAAGGCAATCAAACTCATCTCAAAAGCAACAGTTACCAAAGCTGTGCAAGAGGGAGGTGAGATCGACGGAAACGTCGTTGTCGTCAAGTCTGAAGCTGAAGCACAGGAGTTGAAAGCCCTGTGGAATGCCGCTTCCAGGTATGACCCTCTGACTGTTCTGCTCCTAGTTGCTGACTGCAAGGCCTTAGGCGGTTACAATACCAAGGTCAGTGTCAAACGTGGTGCAGGTCCCGTCGTGGTTCAAGACGTAACAGTCATTGTCCTGGGAGATACACACGCGGCGCCGTGGGCTAGACAGGCCTCAAAAGTTGAGGTAGCCAAGTTTGCGCCGCCTGCTAAGGTCACCGTCCGTATCTCAGCTCCATATCACTACCGAGTCCTATTCCGAAACGAAGACGGTTGGGACCAAGTGAAAGACGTGTTAGCTGAAATCGGGAAGTGGAAAATATGCCAGATATCCCAGCTCACCGGCGGCAGCTGGAGATGGTCGACCACTAAGGATGGCCATCAGTTGGTTGGACACCTCAGAGTGACGCAAAAGTTGGCCGATGCTCTTGTACGTAAAAGTGGAGAACGGGGCATCATGATTACCTTGACTAATGTCACTGACAGGCCTGAAGAAATCGTGCACTGGGTCCCCAAAAAAGATTCAGACGACGAAACTTACTTTCGTGCTGCTGCTGCTGCTGCAGCCGCTAAAGGTCAAGGCCTCAAGTACCGTATCGGCAAGGGTAGCGACCTTGGTTTCGTTGTTGATGGCACCCCTGAACCCCGTGCCCTGACGGTCCAAGCTCAAGGCATCCCCAAATCCTGGGAAGGCTCCGAAGTCACCGGGTTCTTTGAGGCTCAGGGTTGGAAGGAGGTCTTTTGCATTGCTAGGAAAAGACATGGAAAGAAAGATATTCGCTGGATTTTCAAAGGCTTTCCTCCGCTGGGTGGCGCTGACTCAGCCACTTCTGTGGTTTGGCAGTACTGTGACAAGGATGACCCTCGTTTGCATATCCATGTCTCCAAAGCCCCCCCTAAAGGCCCTAAAGCCTCTGAAATTGTCGAGGTCAGGGGTCCTCCGAAAAAGTTCTTCCTGAATGATACCAAAAGCAAGCCAAGCGAAAACAAAGAAGATGTCATGAATGTTGACGAGGAGACCAGCCTCTTAGAGGGTGAAGCTGGTCAAACTCGTGAAGCTGGCACTGACGCTGCTAACGACACCAGTCCCGCCTTCCCTGAAGCTGATGAAGTTGCACAGGCTATGAGAGAGGGATGGGTCGAGGTCAATCAAAAAGGCAATGGAGACTGCGCCTTCCGCTCTATCGCTGCTGCCAGGGAGTACGCTGCCAACAACAAGCTGCTCACTGAAACTGAAAGCAAAAACAAAGGGGCTATGGTTCGTGTTGATGCCATCTCGCACTTGAGGAGACATATTGACAGATACCTGCCCAACTTTGCCCCGGATAAGCCCATCTCCCCCGAAAGCCCTGCTGTTCAACCTGAGGTTGCTAAGAACAACTTCGGCACGTGGCTCACGCAAATGGAATCCCCTCAAGCTTGGGCCGACGGCCTCGTGCTTTTAGCCTGCGCTGTTAGATATGGCCAACCTATTGTTGTGTGGTATTTCAACCAAGAAGGCAAACACTGGAAACGTGCCACGATAGCCCCTGATTTTTCTGGAGGATACGCTAAAATTGCCCGCAAGCTTCAGCCCATCACTTTGCTGTTAAAAAACGAGCACTTCACTTGGCTTAAACCGCCTGAGGATTTGGATGTCAAAGTAGCCAAAAGGAGCTGGCTTCGCGAGTCCATCATCCCCGAAAGGCGCATACTTCAAGGTGCCGCCCCCAGAAGCGGAGAGGCCACTCCGTCTCTGCATTCTTTGAAAGGCAGCTGCACACCGTCAGTCCACACTGCTGGCCACGCTGTCACTGAATGCGCTAGCGACACTAAGCCTCGTAGCTGCGCCGCTCTGCGCAAGAAGTCGGCGAGTAGCAGGGCATCCGCTGCTTTCACCGCTCAGACTGCTGTCAAGCCAAGTTGTGATGCCCAACTTGTCAGGAACACTGAGGCTCCTGAAGGTATTGAGCATCTAGCAGGGGATGCTACGCCTTCTCTCCGTAGTCTTGCGTTCCCCAGCGCAGTGTCGGCTGGTCATGGGCTTAGTGTCCGCGTAAAGTCCGCCTGTGCCTCAGAAGCTCAGGAATGCAAAGACCGTCCCGGGCTTAGTAGTGTTAGAAAAGCGCTTGGTCAAGCTTTGCTTAAAAAGCGTAAAGAGCCCCCTCAAGTTTGCTACTCTGAAACTATTGCTGGCGACCTTGACAATCTCATCCCCAAGAAGTACCGTATCCACGGCAAGAAAACCCCGCAAGCCCAACAAGAGGAGGCCCCTCGGCCCCTCGACAAGTGGGAATGGCCATGCTTTGTTTGTGGCGCTGTGCTTAGTTGCTGCAGTTCTGCCAGCCTTTCTTCTTCCAAAAAGCACCATATGAAAAGCAGGCATCCTGAAATCCCTCTCAACCAGGTCTTTCCTTCCAAAAAGAAACTCCCTGCTACTCCGAGCAGTGAGCTCCCACAGGAAGCGAGAGGATGGAGCTGTCCTATTTGTCAAAAAGGCCTTCCGGCCATGTCCACTTTTGACAGGCTTTGTGCTATTGCACAACATTGCAAAGATGAGCACCCTGAGGAGACCCCCAGCTCCCTGCATCACAAACGCCTGAAAGGCTGGAAAAAGCCTGCGAGCATGAAAGCTAAGCTCACCGAGCGACTTGCCGCGGCCAGAACTAAGAAAGGAAAAGATGAAAAGGATGATCATGTGAGAATCCTCCTCCCGAAACCTAAGTGGGACAACAACAGAGGCAGCTATGTGTATTGTAGAAACTGCTTGGCGCACTTGCAACGTAGAAGCCCCAAGTTCCTTAAGGTCCCTTGCAAGGAACGACTGGCCAAACTCTCTTCCTGCCTCACTGCCAAGCACATGAAAGCTGCTTGGTGGAAGCGTCTCTGCAAGGAAGATCCTGAGCACAAGCAGTTGCTTCTCGAAAAAACTGGTTGGACTGAAGAAGAGATCAGCAAGCTGCTCTCTTGACGGTCTAGGCCGGTCTATGGCCGGCCTCACTACAGAATTGGCGAAGCTAAGAACCCTGGGCCTCATGCACAGGCAAGTTTGTGTGGCATCAGCATCCTCTCACTCAACGTGGGTGGGGCCCCAGGTTGCTGGAGAGCTTTGGCTGAGGACTTCTTTGATGCTGACGTCGTCTGTTTGCAGGAAGCCTCTCTTTCTAGGTCTGAGTTTGGTGGTTTTGCCCGTCAAGCTAAGAAAAAAGACTACTCTACCTTCCAATGCGCTGCTCCCGCTGAGCAAGGGCGGTGGGGTGGGGTGGTCACTCTCGTTCGCAAAACGGTTCGCCATGGTGCTGTCGTCACGGACAGCAGAAGAGGGGTGCAAATGTTGGGTGTCTGGCTTCCTGATGCCTTTCTTCTAAACGCCTACGTTGCTCCGGGCAACGAGCAGGTGGGGGCCGAGATGCTTGGCTCTCTCTTCGCTGCTCATGCTTTGGATAAGCAGGAATGGTTGCTCACTGGTGACTGGAACCAAGAACCTGAAGACAATGTTTTGGGTCCTCTTTGTTTTGCCAAAGGCGGCTGGTTGGTAGGCGCTGCGCACAGGTGGACCAGTAAGAAGCGCATTGACTGGGCTGCCAGCACTATCTCTCCCATGAGACTCTCCTTCCAAGGTGCTGAAACTAGGCGTGCCGTGTCGGACCACCCTGGCTTCTGGCTCAGACTGACCGATAAGGTGCAGACTCCTAGACGTGGGCGCCTTAAACCAGCGCCAACCTGGCACAAGCCCAGCTTTCTCAGTGGCCAGCAGTGGACCCAAGCTCTGAGTGAAGCCTGGGACAGGGTGGTAAAGAAAACTAAGGACTATGCAGACATGAGGAATCAGCTTAAGAATGAAAGCCCCTTTTCTGTGCAAGACAGCTGGGACTGCTTCATGAGCTGCATGCGAATCTGCTTTGTCGAAGCCTTGTATAAACTTGGCCAAGTTTGTATCGACCCTGAGCAAACTGAAGAGATCAAGCGTTTGTCCGACCAATATGGCTTTGAAGCCAAGGGCAGGCCTGCTCGGTTCCAATGGGTCACGGTGGGGAAAAACTCTGGTGGGCAACAAAACCCAGGAGAGGCACAACGGCGCATCCGTCGCCGCCTTGCCAGGCTGTATGAAGCTCTGCGCATTGCAAAAAACGGGGCCTCTATCGACCCTGCTTTATTGCGCAAACTCGGGCCTGGCTGGGAAGCTCTTGACGCCCCTGACGTGCGGGATGCCGTCGCTGCGGAACTCAAACAGCTTAAGCAGCAGCAGCACAAGCTTGAGCAAGCTGAGGCCCGTAAGAGGCTAAAAAACTGGAAAGATCGCATGTGTCAGGGCACTTTCGGTCACTTGGGTCGCTGGCTTAAGAACCAGAAGCAAGTTTGTTTCGGTGTCACGCTCTACGATTCTAAGGGTGAAGCCCACGATAGGATCAAAGCTGCGGACATGATTCATGACTTCTGGTCCTCTGTTTGGAAAGAGAGCGGTAGTGTCAACACTGATGAAGCCGCTGCTAACCTTTGCAAGCAGTTTGGTGAAGACCAAAGCAAACTTGTTTGGGACGCGCTCCCCCTTGATGCTTTAACCCAGGCTGTCAAGAAAGCTAAAGGGTCCGCTGGTGCTGACGGCTGGGATGGGGACGAGCTCAGGTACGTCCCTAACCAGGCCATCGGTTGCTACCACGAACTCGTTCTTCGTTGGACGTTGGCGGGACAATTGCCCTTGCAGATGCTTCAGGCACGGCAGGCTACCGTGCCTAAACCTGACAAGATCGAAAAAGGCAATAGACTGCCTGTCGGCGGCACTAGACCGCTCACTGTGATGAGTGTTTGGTGGCGGGCCTTCGCCAGCGCATGGGTGCACTCTCCTCAGATGGCTGCTTGGACCTCAGCAAACCTGGACCCTAGAGTCTGCTATGGTAAAGGTTCTGACAGCCCTGAAAGTGCTGTGGACAGACTTCAATCGAAGTTTGCGGGTCAGGGTGGGGTCCTCTGCGCCCTTGACTTCTCTCAAGCCTTCGATCGGTTAAATCCGAATCTCACGGCTTCCGCCTTGGCCAGTTTGAACTTTCCCCCCGGCCTCCCTCGCTTGCTTCAGCTGGCGTGGGGAGAGCAGCAAAGGTTCATCCAGTGGGACGGTCACACGTGTCCTAGAGTTCTTAAGCCATCCGGCACGCCGCAAGGCTGCCCGCTTGCCCCTTTGATCCTTGCTGTCTACACTACTGCGGGCATCAAAGCAACTGAAGCTGGGCAGGACTTCTCCGCAGATACCTCCATCTATATGGATGACCGCACTATGTATGCGCGCACCTGGTTTGCTGTTAAGAGTCGCATCAGCGCTTGGTCCTCCTGGAGTGCCAGCATGGGACTCTTGGAAAACGGTAAGAAAACGCAGGTTTGTGCACGTGGCAAGCTTGCTAAACAGGAGGTTGCCATTGATTGCCCCCAGGACTGGATTAGAACCGAAATCAAGGCTCTTGGGTGCACTACTACTGCGCAGCCGCGCAAAGAAAGCTCCACTGAGGCTGACAGGGTTGATGCTGCTATCCAGACTGCTGCTTTGCTCCGCTCTGTGCCTCTTGCCTGGCAAAGAAAGACTCTTGCCTTCCGATGCTTTGTCTTGAACAAGGCGTCTTATGGTTGGGTCTCTCGCTTTCCCACTCTGACCAGTGCTGGTAAAGTCTTCAACAGCCTGACTGCTGCCTACAAGACCAACCGCTTGGCTTGCAAAGCCTTCCGCAAAACCCTCTATGGGGCTGTGCTTGACCTCTCCCTTGTCGTTCTCTGCAGGACGTGGAAACGCATGGCTAAGGAGGTAGACAAAGGCCATCGACCTAGATGGACAGCCGGGCCGCACACCGCAGTTTCGGCCTTGCGCAAGACCCTCAATAGGTTTGGCTTCCTTGAAGTTGGCCCCTGGGAATGGACTGTCCCACAGAGGTGGGTGCGTCTAATCCCTCGGGCTGAAAGCACTGTGAAGCTTGAGGGTACTGGTGCCGTGGATGCTCAGTTGCACGCGTTCCGGGCTCAGTATCGCAGAAACGCCTATGAGCACTTCCTGAAAGGAAAGCGTCATGAGGCCAGAGAGCTCTGCGCTCAGTACACGCCTGATGATCTACGTAGATTCTATGCTGCAATCTCCATCGAGCAAAGCCGGGAAGCCTTAAGCTTTGGGCCTGGTCACAGGGCTGTCATGCTGGCTTCTGTTGTTTCCCCTAGTTGGTATGGAAAAGTCTGCGCGGACAAGGAGGGTGTTAGTCAAGCTTGCCCGTGGTGCGGCCACGAGTTTGGCTCTTGGAGACATGTAGCTTGGGACTGTCCTTGCAATCCCTTGCCTGTTGGTCTCTCCCCTCCTCAAAATCCGTTGACCTTCCGTTTCGGTTGGCTTGGTAAAGATGATCACAATGCTCCTCTTGCGTTGGCTCATCTGGCTGCTACTGTTGATGCCTTGTGGAAAACTAGATACGGTGACAGGTAACTCCGCTTGCCTCTCTCCTCCGTGCTCTTCTTCCTCCTTCACTCTGGTGCGGGATCCTGAAGTTTTCTGTTCACGTGAGGTCCAAACACCTCACAGCTAAGGCCCTCGGGACCAAGTCTTGAGTCAGCTCCAGGCTAAGGGTCTTGAACCTGCTCCAAGCTAAGGAGCCTTGTTGCATGTGTCTTCGGGCGGAGAGGCTTCCCTGCCTCCTACCTCCTGCTAAGGATCCACAAGTCGATCCACACTGAGGCGTTTCAGCCTCCAGCTAAGGACCCGATGTTGGTCCCTTCTTTCAACTGCTGGCAGCAAACGACGCGCTCCAGCAGTACAACACTTTGGTTGGTCGTGTACATCACGATTGTGGTTTTCGCAGTGATCCGAGCGACTTGCTTCGACCAGGTTCCACACGTTTCGATTTGTTGGCCGAACTGTGTGCGCCCAAAACTGGACAGGGCTGCTTTCAGGGATCTCTGTGTAAAAGCGCCGACATTCCCAAAGCTTACACAAGTGGCCACACTAGGCCGGAGAGGGGCAAAGAGCAACCAGGCCGTTCCAGGGCAAACAACTTGGTCAGAGCCAGGCAGAATCCTTGACATTGTAGCCCTTCACGTTCAAGCTCTTTTGAGTTCCAGAGCGCTCACTGCCTTCATTGCACATTCGACACGATCCGAAGAGTTAACCGTGAAAGCCCGGAAGTTCAAGAAGAAGATCTCATCTCTGTGGCGTCGAATGGCGGCGACTGCATAAACAAAGTGGTGTGTGTGTGTGTGTGCGCGGGCGTGCGCATCTGAGGTGATAACTGCCATCTTTTTGAAAGACACTCTAGATGCCGCACAGAATGATGCCGACACTCGGACGCATTTGCCACAACCTGACTCTTGGCTTACTGTGTTTGTTTCGGGGGTTGTTCTCTGGTTTACCCATTCGCAAGTACGCTGTAGGGGTCGAGGGTCTATGTGAATTGGTTACTTGCAAGCTTGAAAATTCGTGACGCGCTCGCGCGTCATGCGTGATGATTAGCTTGGGTTGTCATTGAGACGTCGCGTAACTGAAGTTGCACCCTTGCAAGTTGCAGGAAGTTCCTCCACGTTCCTCCCAAGGACCCTCGCACCCGCAGCACCCAAGGCCAAAGTCCAAAGAGTTTGTTGTCCACACGGATCTAGTTCCCGTGCAAGGCTGCAACGCTGGAAGTCTGAAACACAAATGCCTCTCAAAGACTGCAGGCTGCGACTGCTGCAGCGTGCAAGGGACTGATACCCCACGAATTCCGCGCAAAATTGTTTCCGAAGCCCATTTGCTACTAGACAGCCCGAAAGCTCAATGCCCTTGAGACACACGATATACACTTTGCCAGTGAGTACTTGCATTACTTGCACTTTAGACGACACAGGGTCGCAGGTCTAAGGCTGCAAGTGGGTTAGGGCTTGGGCTGTGTTAGGCGGAGGTTTTCCGCCCACTGAGTGCAGAACTCTTCAGAAGTAAGAATATGGCGCATGAACGGCTTTCTACATTGAAAGCTTTCTAGGCTCGGACTTTGACTTGCAAAGCTATAATGCTTAGTTCTTTGCATGAAGTCCACCTGCAGTCTTTGAAACAACGTTTTTATACCTTTGGAAACCTTTGGGCCGGTTCACCAGAGAATCGCGCCGGATTTAGTGCGGTGGCGGGTCCTGGAGAAAGGAGCAGTTGGTCGTGGACAGAATGAACCGGAAGGCCAAATACGTGGAGCAGCTGGAGGCGCGTTTGCAAGCTGAGGTTTTTCATTTTATCCAGACATGATGAATGATGAGCCCCTGCAAAACGACATGTATCTAGATCCGAACGGCCATGCTGCGTGACTTCTGCGAATGGAATAGCATCCCCGCATTGAGCAAACATGGCTCGCCTTCCAAGATCCCTTGCGGAGACGCAATCCTGTCAACACAAGAACCGCCTGTGCCGAACTGCCGAACAACTTGGCTAGAGCCATGTGCTTTTGTTTCCTAGCTGAGGGGGTTGTGAATACATGTGCTGGTTGGCACACTCGGCAGGGTGCCGGGCGTGTCGTGGAATGATGTCTGGCGGTGTTTGATCGGTACCTTGGGTTTGTTCGCTAATAAACTAAGGGTTCAATGGCGGCTGTCGGCGACATGCACTGGGTTCAACATATGACTGGGCTTTCGGCAGCATCCAGGCGACGTGCCATTATCTAGTTTAGTTCAGGTAGGTCCAGAAGCCTGGACTTGGGTGCAACTCTCTCTGACTTTCAAGGATGAGTGGATTCCAGTTGTGGGCAGTGTGCATATGTGCCAGGCAGTCTTCAAAGCAATCGATCACACCGGCCACTTCACTGACTTCACTGACTTCACTGAGCTGGACATATACACACAGCGTTTGGGTAGTGTCTGAAATTTTCTGTTGAGGGGGCTTAGGGTGGCGAAGCTGCTTGCGAACAAGGCTCCGTAATGCCGGAGAACACAAGCTGCAAGCATGTCTACGCTTCTAACGTCCAGACCCGAACATGCCCTCAGACACAGCCCTGAACTGAGCACTGCTAATTACCATATATGCCTCAGTTCTGGGATTTGTGTTGTGTGAGACCCTCGCCGTTCAGGTGATGGCCTGATTACGGAGGCACGGCTCCAAGAGCTTCTCTCTCAGCCACAGGCCGCAGCTTCTGAGTGCTCTTAAGTGGATTTCACTATTCAACAAGCTTCTACAACACTTGTGGTTTGGGATGTGAATCTCACAGCGTGCTCTCGACAAGTCACTTTGGGATGGTATAGGGGATGGCCTGGGCTCAGCCTTCAGAGAGGCATGCAGCCTGTTTTTCGGAGTTGGTATGAGTTCTTCAGGGCCATAGGGCTTACCGAATATTGTTTAGTCAAGACTTTGCTCCAGGAGGCCACGAACCTCTGCGTGTGAATCTCCATTATTGCGTCGTGTCGGGGTTGGCTACAGCTTCTGTTTCTGAGTGAGAGATTGTTCAAGGATGTTTTTGGGGCTTTAGGTCTTCAGGGTGAGTTTTGGCACATGCAGACCCTACGCATTCTGCTCTGCGGTGATGCCTTCAGCTTCGCGGGCCCACACAGCTCTTGCTAAGACCGAAACCTGTTGAAGGTGGCAGCTTATTTCAACATCCTTGACTTGGACGTGCAGGACTGCTTGACTTGGCACATCCTATTGACTCCCTAAAAGTCCTTTTCTTCACTTACTCGTACCCATCAGAACATGCAGCATTGTGAGGGGCATGTGTAGGGTCCTATACTGTAGAGTTGCTGGTGTTTTGTTCTTTGTTGTATAGTTTCCTCCTGTTGGGCAATCACGAAAGCTAGCTCCTTAGGAGTTTGCGGGAGTTTTTGTTTACAACCTTCTTGTTTTTGACATTTCACTTGAGGGCCTTTGTCCCTGATATGTCAAGGATTTTAGGTGTCGCCGCCACTCGGGGAGGAGGGGCCTCCCCCGCTCCCTTTGGTGTCAGTCAGAAGGCGACGCCTTGCATGTCGTGGGGTCTATTGGACCCCTTGAAAACTTCAACTCATGCTGACCTACGCTTCGGTTTGGCAAATGCCCGCCTCGCATCTGCGGGGCCTAGGTTTCGTCCGCCCTGCTCTCAAGAATATGTGTTTTTTTCTAAGGGCGGAAAGAAGCTGATTTTGCGATTGCCGAGGCCCCAACGACCCGAAATAGCCTCGCCGTTTCTGCATTTAAGTCCGCTGAGAGCATGCTTGTAGGATCTTGGCCCATTCTCAAGAGCAGACAAACCGCCTCCGACCCTAAACCATGCACTACAGAGCCGTGATTGCGGGAGCAGCTTCGCGCAGCAATGCCCGCAGCATGACGATAAATGACGTTCAAAGCACCGAATTCTTCATCGTAGCAAACTGTGAGGCACATCCCTTACCTGAGCCTGCGTCTGTCTTGCTACGCCCAGCTTGACACGGCTGCGGGCAGAACGGACGAAGCCACACCACAGTTGATGAGTGCACAGACCCAGTCGGGACCCGTAGGTTTTCCTCCCTTTCTTGCTCAGCCTTTGAGCGATTGGAGGGCACTCACCAGCTGTATCTCAGAGCCAGATCTGACCTTAGCCTGCTCCAAGCATCTTCAAAGTGATGCTCATGCCAGTTGCCTCTATCCAAAAACACGCGCAAGCAGCATGATCAAACAACGCACGAGGCGCAAATGGCATGCTGTCACCCTGAGTCACCTTGAAGAGTTGGACTGGCTGCGCATACAGGCCTGCGCAATGATACGTTTTATTTTTGCTAGCGTGCAACACTGCGGTCGAAACCGCGAATGCCCCTTAAAGTACCGACACCCGTGACCCATATGACCAAGGCACCAACAGCCCGACGTAGTCCAACAGGAAACTTCCGTCTTCTTCCAGATCATAGATAATG
Source organism: Symbiodinium natans (assembly GCA_905221605.1). NCBI lineage: Eukaryota > Dinophyceae > Suessiales > Symbiodiniaceae > Symbiodinium > Symbiodinium natans. The sequence continues at coordinate 841,668 of CAJNDS010000780.1, forward strand.
GCGATGGAGAGGCAGCGCTGCAAGGGCTCAGGGTTCATTTGCTGGTCATGCGGTGGCACAAAGAAGCATGCTTAGAGAGAGCACGAGTCTACTACTTGGGGATCTAACGGGTGGTTTTGCGCATTGCCATTGAATCGTGATGCCTCGCAGCTCTGAACTTCTTGGAAGCCTGGAAGTACAAGGAAGGATGTCAAGATTGCAGCTTTTCGGGGCTTGCCAGGGGTTCAGGGTTGATAAGTATCCATAGGATTTAGGATTGAGGGAACAATGTTTACTTCCTCACGCGAAGTGGCGTGGGCAGCTTCTGTGGCCACTACCTCTCGTCACGTCAGACGCCTCCCACACTTCATGAGTTATTTCATCATATGTAGGGCATGGCTTTAATTGAAGCCTTGGGGAACGCCAACGTCTATGCCTGATGGCCTCAGGGACAGGCTGCATGACGAGAGAAGGTTTTGGGAAGTGGCAGAAGTCGAGACAGCAAAGCAGAGTCGGTGGCTCCGGCGATGGCAGGTGAAGGTGCAGCTGTGGTGTAATGCTCATGTCTGTCAGCGCAGCACTGTTCGCAGGAGTCCTGCCTCCAAAAGAGGTCAGGGAGAGCACTGGTGTTTGCCCCGACTGCAGCGCGTGAGCTCATGTGAGCGCCTGCCAAAATAATGTTTGTCTAAGCCAGTACTACGGTGGACACGAGTTGTTGCGAACATCAGCAAATCATGGAAAGCGATACGGGCCCCACTTAAAGCGATAACCTTCGTTTGCACATTCAGACAACTGGGTCCTTCAGTCCCATAGTATGTGAAGCGATAATAAGGGCTCCACGTAAAGCGATAACATGGTATTCCGCGACCTTTCACCGTGTAAAGTGATTTTGGCCGTCGCTCATGAAGTCTCGCGCGGTGGCCCCTCCCCTTGAGTGGCCGACGTCACGGTCTACACAAAGCGAGCGCCACGCCCCAGGTCGATATCGCCATATGCGATCCAAGGCAAACCAGGTTGTTCTGGCCCATGGGCGGCCGAGTTTTCGTCGTCACGACCCAGCTCTCCCGAAACATGTCAAGCGGACCAGGTTGAGATCCTGCGCGCTGGCGGAGCTAAAGACACGTGCGTTTCCGGTTTCCCCGCGGTTCGCCGTGGTCCGTTGGTCCGTGGTTCGCTGCGAGTGGGTGCTGCCAGATGCAAGTTCATCAACAAGAGCCCCCTTGTTGGTGAAGCTACGAGCGTGGGCGACGTCAAAGTGTTTTTCTTGTTTTTTTATTTCTTCTTCTTCTTCTCCTCCTCCTTCTTTTTCTTCTTTTTCTTGTTCTTCTCGTCGTCGCAGCTCTCAGGTGACCTTGGAGGAGTTCATAGATGGCATCCTTCGGTGCAAAGGCCGCGGTTGTGAATTTGCGTCTAAACAGTCCCTGGCCATGATCACTCACCAGTTGGGGGCTTTGCAGGTTTGATGACGTGTTTTTTAAATTCAGGGCTTTGGTGGATGACGCTGCCGTTGAGCAGCTACAGTAAGCATGTTCCCTCAACAAGTCTTTAAAGTTATCTGGTCGTTCATGTGGGGAGTTGTCGGGAATCTTCGGGGAAATTTCGGTGAGACTCGGCGTCGTTTGGAACATGTTAAACACGTCGAAACATTTGACAACGCAACCCTTGGCGATCCTCATACTGAACGTAGCCGTAGGATGTGATGTGCCGACCCACAATCATCATCAGGCGATTTCGCTCCAGTTCCTCAGTCCCTCGCGACATGCGTCAAGCTTAAGCTTAACTTAGATCTGACAAGGTTTGTCATTGTGCAGCTGCAGAATACATGATAATTCACAGGCCCGGAAAGACCGGAAAGAAACATAGATCCCGAGGCTGCAAAGATCAGCTCTGAGAAAACACAGAGCGACAAAGAAAGTCCAAAGACCCTAGAACCTCAAGGCCTCATACAGGAAAAACGCAAAGTTCAAAAACCCTGAATCCCGGTCGCACAGGAGGGGCACGTGCGGTGGACTCGATGGCGATTCGAGCAGACCTGCAGCTTGGCAGTGTGCACTGTAGGGTTCGATGTTCACGGAGTTCGCCTTCTTGTGTCCATCATAGTGCCACGGCATGATACTTTCTGAATGGCGGAGGCATTGTTACTTCCTTCCGTTCCTAACAATCTTTGCCATCTTTTTGTCCCGAAATTACACAAGTCATGCCCCAAGTCTGGAAGTTTTGAGGCGGGCTCAAACAGAAACCTCATCCTCGAGTCTGGAGAATCATGTCTGACCTGTACTCAGAAATGCAGGAAATGCACGACGTATCGTGCGAACTGTTCCGTCAAGCCATTGGCTTCTGCCCATGAAGAATGTCAGCTCAGCTCTCTGCAGAAGCCTGAAGTCCCGGCCCTTGTTGCATGGCACAAAGCGGCGGAACTCAGGAAGAAGCTCGCCAAAAAGGTGAGCAAGCTCCAGAGGCAGCGCTTGGGCACTTTCGATCAGGTTGCCTGCAACTATTCCTTAAAAACGGAAGGTTTTTGTATACAGCAACGATCAGGAGCTTTTGTCGGCAAGCCCAAAGCCATCCCGCAGTGGGCTTCCCCAAGTCGCCCCTAAAATGGCTTGATCCTGTCTTCTTGCTTGATCGTTGAAAGGTAGACACGCAGTAAAGCACCAGTACAGCAATAGAGGCAGCAGGAGCAGCAACAGCGTAGGGCTTGTCTTGGTTTCGGGCTGTAGGTTTCGGGCTTGCAAGTGCGAGGGTGCCCTCTGCATAAGAGAACACTACAGCCAGATGCTATGACAAAGGCCCCCTAGCCCTAAACCCGAAACGTTCCCGCGTGTGTAAAGGCGCGCCTGGTGAATGCGGTCGTCGTGGAAAGTAGTACATTCGTCGTTAAAAACAAGAAATGCGACGGTTGGCAGGGGTAGAAGAGTCAGAAGGGTGGCAAAAGCCAGGACTTCAAAATGACAGAAAACAACTCCAGGCATTCATTGATCATCAACCATGAGTCCCCGGGAAAGTTTGACCTTCGAAGACTTAACGGCATCTTAACGGCTTCCAAGTCTTTTGTGGCCGTGTGTTTCACGCCCTGTTTCTACAGGATGCTGAGCACGCAGCCATCGCCATCTTCACGCGCCTAGAAGCCAAGACCTACCAGCCGCCCTATGCGAAGTTTCCCCCATTATTGTTTCACTTCTCCAACAACCACACTACCTACACACTTACACAGAGCACCAGAGAGCATGGCTAGTTTGCAAGGAAAAAGATTAGATCCTATAGGGACAGACCCGCAAAGGCATGGGAGGCCCCGCTGTAGAAGGGCTTTGGCGTGGTCGGTCGGGGTGGTAGGGCTGTGGGCACACGTTTCAATACGGCAAGCCCTGTGCACTGGCGCAAACAATAAGCCCCAGCATGGACCGCTTCGAAGTCCTTTCCCTAAACCCTAAACCCTAAACCCTAAACCCTAAACCCTAAGTGTCTTTGTGTTTGGTGGCTTATAGACCATTTGACTGTGGCTTGGCTTTATGGCTGGACATGCTGGTGGTTCCTTCGCCAAGGGGACCAAAGCATGCCGAGCACAGAGTTTAGAATTCCATATCACCTCATGCGTCAATCCTTGTCGTGAGCGCAGAATCAGTCACCCTCATCACCGCTTAAGGGAGGCAATCTGGATGCTGCTTTTATTAACTTGGGGCAAGCCGCAGCAACCCTTCAACTAAACTGAGAAGCCCGTTCAAAACAAACGCTAGAATCCGCTAGAAATAGCCTCCCCGAACCCTGAAACCTCATGCTGCATGCTGTGCTTGCCCCGGCTTTTCTCTCTCACCCTCAGAACAAATTCGTGCAATTCTCCGTGAAGAACTTTTGGTTTAGATGGTTTTTGGGAGACAGAAATCATCCGCTGCAACTCTGCATTCTGCATGCAACTGGATGGGCGAGAAAAAAAAAGACTTGGCCACCCCACTTTGTCCCAGATCTTTCTGGCATGCGGAGAGGCAAAGACGAAGCTCTCAAGCTATAAATTCCGACAGTCCAGGCACTTGACACGCCCAGCCGCTTCAAACTAGTCTAATGCGGCTGGCTAGCATCCGTGTTGAGCCGAGGGCATCATAGTAGCCCAGAAAGGCCCTCTCTAACCCTTGGCCCTTGGCTTTGGTTCTGGGATCTGGCATGCGGTTTGTCGTTTTGGAGCTGTGGGTTTGCGGATGTTTGCGGTAGTGTTGGACACCGAGCCGACTTGCGCAGCGTCATTGGCTCCCGTTGCCCAGCTTGCCCGCGCCCCCTGAGTTCACAGGCCGCATGCCACATAACCCCTGATTCGATATTCCATAGCCCTCTTAACATCCTCTTAACTGACTTTGAACCCGACACTCTCAGCGCCCTTCCTTCCAAACTCGATAGCTATGGCGGCTATGCATTTAATCTTGCCACAAAGATGAGACGGCCATGTATCCTGGCCGCCGCGCCTGCACTGTGAGCACTGGGGAGGGGTTGGAGGAACAATGCTCTTATATAATGTGTTTGCAAAGATCTTATGAATACTTAAAAGAAACAGAAGCCAAGGTGACGCTTTTCGTGCCAGAGGTCATGGCAGCATGTTTGCGTGATGCCATTGACTTCAGCCAGAGGCAGAACTTGACGAGAGGTGATCAGGTTGGCGAATCCTATCCAGCAACGAGGCCGTTCAGCCATACTGTTCCGTTCTTCTCAACGTGGCAACTTCTCCAAGAAATTCCATAAGCCCAAATGTGTATTTCTAGGGTGCTTCGGGATGCGGCTGCGGCTGCCTCTACAGCCCAGGTGGGTCTTTGGGAAGGGGACTGGGCAGCAAGCTTCGTGACCACTGCCGTGGCCCGTATCCTCATAGAGGACCAGGGCTGAAAGCGGAGTGTCTCGAAACCATCCAAAAACAGCTCCTCTTTATGTTAGCCTGCTCATGGTCACTTTGTAGAGTTGAGGCTTGAGTCCTTGAGCTCAGCGTTCGCACATGTTCGCACCCAAAGGAGCGCATGGGCTACAACGTTGTCACGAACGGGCCAGGTACTGGCACTGTTACGGCATTTTACGCCTTGGTTGGATGTTTACGGCCACTTGCCTCTCAACTTCCGGGGCGGCAAATAGAATATTACTTGCCCGTTTTGTTTCAGACCCTGAATAGACAGGGTTGGGGAGGATCTGTTTTGGAGCTTCAGGCCCAACAACATCGCCGATCGGGGATGCGGCCAGACAGAAACCCGGCTATTGAAGCATGTTTGTCCTCACTTCTGAAAGGTTGGGCTTTCACGTCATCGAAGAGGTTGTTGTTTGCATTGGATTCCGTAGATGCCGCCCAGGTAACTCACAACCACGTAGTCCTCGAGGCATGGCCGGAAGCCTATGCCGCTGAGATTCAGGAGGTCGAGTCTCTGTGCCCGGATGCAGGAGGACTTCAGGAGGACTTCAGAGCGTGGCAGTTAACGGGTGTTGGTGAATTTTCAGAATTGGTGGTTGTTCAGTTTTCAATGTTTTCAACAGCTCTGCTGTGGCCATCCAGGTATCCATCCATGGCTCCCGTGTCCCTGGGGAGCATGGGCTACGATGGAACGACGGGAATTTTCTTCCCCTCCAAGATCTTGGATTCTGCTTACCATGACGCAGGTATTGCACTGGATTATTTCCGCGGCTGGAACCACTCCTGGAGTCCAGCTTAATCATTGTATCTGACCATGTTGTCAATTTGTGGTCGCAGTTGTTCCCTGGTGTTCTTGCTGTGGGCACCAAGGAGCGAGAGCTGGAACTACTTCGATAACATAATTGGCATAAACAAGAGCCTCGTTCTTCCATGCAACGAGACGAGATTCCAGATCTCGAAGGTCAACGAGGATTACCTTCGGTATACAGGTGGGGTCCAGCCTGAATCAAAGCTTGACTCTTTCGGCTGAGAGATTGGGCTGTCTAGCTGTTGCTGTCTGTGGAGCAAAGGGCGGACCATAGCAGCCCAAGCAATGCCTTCGCGGGGAATATTTGAAATTGCACCAAGACGGAGTTGTATAATTAAGGTTGCTCCGCTTGCCCTGCCCGCACTTGTTTAGCGGTTTAGCGCGTGGGGCAAGTGGGGGGAGGCAAAGAGAAGAAACAAGCACCCCGCCTCATCAGCCGCAAAATTATACTGCAATGGGCGGGTGGGGGGCAACGGCAAGTGGCACAGATCAGTGAACAATTCAGAAACCAGTCTGCCTGCAGAAACTACGAATCAGAACACCAGCCGCGAGTGAAAAGATCAGAAACCAGCATGCGCATCAGAAGCTACAATCAGCAGCGGACCGAACTCCCGGAGACAAGCATGCGAGTCAGACAATACGAAATCAGCACCCGAATTCAGAGGCTGAAAATCGAAATATGCCGCTGAACCCTTGGAGAGCAGCATGCGAGGCGATGACCAACATCACTACCAACAAAATGAGTGGTTTTTCCCGAAGGCTTCAGCGAAGGGTTCTTCGGAAAAAAAAAAAAAAAAAAACGTTCGCCCAAGCACACCAGCCTACCACGACCACAGTACCATCACCACACGAATCACTACGCTACCACCGCCACACTACCACCACCACACTTCCATCACTACACTACCACACTACCATCACACTACCACCACCACACTACCATCACCACACTACCATCACCACACGACCATCACCACAGTACCATGTCGGCTGGATCGCTTCTGTACGCTGTCTATTAAATTCTCTCTTATTTCTTAGGCTGGGGTGGGTTTCGCCGCGGCTAGCGCGATGCACCCCTCTGCGGGGATCGTGCGTGTCGGAGTGCTCTCGCTGTTTTTCGTTTTTGCGTATTTTGAAGTGTCCCCGCGCACCCTCTGCGGGGATCGTGCGTGTCGGAGCGCTGCCGCGGTGCCTGCAAAGTCGACTTTTGTAGTACAAATGTAGTACGCCGCGGACGCCCGGAGCTTCATGAAAACCTCGCAAATAGCATGGAAGCGGAATTCCGGCACGATCGAAAACCTCGCAAAGAACATGGAAGCGGAATTCCGCCCGCGCGAAAACCTCGCAAATAGCATGGAAGCGGAATTCCGTGTGCTTGCAAACCTCGCAAATATCGTGGAAGCGGAATTCCGCATGCTTGAAAACCTCGCCATCACCACGGTAATCACTACGCTACCACCACCACACTACCACCACCACACTACCACCACCACACTACCACCACCACACTACCACCATCACACTACCACCACCACACTACCACCGCCGCACTACCACCACCCACTACCACCACCACATTACCATCACTACACTACCACCGCCGCACTACCACCACCACACTACCACCACCACACTACCATCGCTACACTACCACCACCACACTACTACACTACCATCGCTACACTACCACCATCACACTACCACCACCACCACCACACTACCCCCACTACCAAACTACCACCGCCACACCACACTACCACCACCACACTACCATCACTACACTACCACCACCACACTACCATCACCACCGTAATCACTACGCTACCATCACCACACTACCACCACCACACTACCACCACCACACCACCGCCACACTACCACCACCACACTACCATCACCACATTACCATCACCCCACTACCATCACCTCAGCTACACCGCTTCTCTACCCGATTAAATTCCATCTTCTTTCCGTTTCGCGCTCTCTCTGCCGTCGACACCGCATTGAGACTACACTGCCGATCTACTTCGAGCCTACTACACCACACCACGGCACCACGATCACCGCACTGACAACACAACCAGCTATACGTGTCAGTTGAAATCTTCGCACGGATTGCTTTCGGGATAATCGGTGTCTAGTTTGTCATCGCCTTGCTTGTATCAGAAACTATGAATCGGAAACCAGCACGAAAAAATCAGAAACTGGCCGCATGAGAAACAGAAACTGTGCAACAAAAACTGGGCTGATGGGGGAGGAGTGAGGGTGGTAATCGTGTGCGGAAAGCCCAAGCATCAGAAATCCATGTAGTCAGCAGTCCTGAAAAGGCTTTTCTAGCTTGGCATGCCTTCAAGCCAACAAGCAGGTGATTCCGAGGGAGTGGAGGTTCTTCCCAACGGTGAGCTGGTGGCAAAATGCTTTGACAACCGCTTCTGGCCACTTGCCTGCCTTCCTTCAATACTTCAATAGTTCTTCTTATTGGTAAAGGGCCGTCGTGCAAATGGAGCAAGAGGAAAAGGAGAGAGACAGAGAGAGAGAGAGAGAGAGACGGGGCCCAAACTTTCACCCGACGGGCTGAGCAGTGGGCCAGCGCGGCCGGGGCCACCCTTCGGGGGGGCCTCTTCGCTGGGTAGAAGGTAGAAGAAGAAGAAGAAGCAGAAGGAGAACGGAGAGAGAGAGAGAGAAGGTTACGACAGCTTCAGTTCATCCTCCACTCTGTAACGCACGCCTTCGGGGCGGCCCCCCTGAATAAAGGGGGTTAGGTGCGCAGAAAGAAAGAAAGAAGGTTACGAATGATATCAGACCTCCCCCCCCCGATTCCTCTCACTCCACAAAATGGGAGCGCGGGGGTTCGCCCCCAAGAAAGAAAAAGAAAGAAAAAGAGAGAGTGGAGAGTGTGCCCCTCGAAAGACAGAAAGAAGGAGCGCTTGATTGCAGAAACTATCGTGACAAACACCTTGGCTGCTGAGGCTCGCACCGGGCTGCCGTGCTGACGTGTTCAAGTGCGTTCCCTATGTCACCGGCGGGGCGGGATGGTGGTCCCTCTGGGGAAGTTGGGCATTTCTTTTGGTTTCGATGTGTCGAATTGCACAAAGCCTCAATGCTTCAGCTACAGTAAAACACCCGCAAGAATGGCCCAGGTTAGACGATACCATGCAGAAAGCCGCAGCCTACGACATGCCTCTTGCCGTGGGGGTGGCCAGAGACCTCACAAAATTGCCCTTCCAGAAGACAATGAGCTTCTATTCATGGAGCCCAGATACGACGTTCTGGTCACTGGACCCTACAAGAATCATCTTCCCTCCGAACGATTTCAGTGCCCACCTGAATGGGGACAAAAGGACTGCAGGTGCTGATTCCTTGGTTGCGAAGATCGTTAGCCAGGACTGGGGGCTTCAATAGGGAGCAGGGTGAGCAGGCTGGACACCAGAAACCCAAACAATGCCTTTCATTAAGTTGCATTCTCTTTCATGTGCCGGCCCCCAACCCTCTTCCCCAACTTCGAAGCTGATTTTGGCCATCTTTGAACGGTCCAATAATTTCTTTCTGAGGTTAAAAGGGATGAGGCTATATGAGATTAAAAGGGACTGCGAGGCCCGGCAATTGATTTAGAGGGTGCCCCGCACGAAATCTTCTTACGACCTTCCGGACCCCACCCTAGACCGCCAGACAGTCACACGATCCTGAATAGCCCGGTAAACTTGACTTAATTTCGAGGCCCCTACTCAAGGGGCGACTACCGACTACGGATTTGTGTTAAGGAGGCCCCCTGCCTCGGGCCCGGCCAGGCCTGCAGCATCCAGACCTCTAGAAGTTCGCTTATATAACCAAACTCCAGACAGCACGTGTGTCTAGTACCCTGCAATCGACCCTACTTGAGGAACCTCCCACCAAGTAGTCGCAAAGATGGAAAAAAGCCGGGACGGCATTAAGAGGACCTGGCCAGCATGGCACCCCGTCTTGAAGATCTGATCCGCAGCATGAGGTTCAACATCAACGATGTGAGCCTTTCCTTTCTTCAGTTGAAAGAATTTTGAAGAGTTGAATCTTACTCTTTGCATCCGGGAATTTCACTGAAGCCAAAACCGGAATTGGAGAGCTGAGGAATGCCATGATGGGAGATATGCTAGAAACCGGCGACTCCGCGCAAGAGGCGGGCAGGGCTGCTTTCAAAAAGGCTCCAACGCGTCTTGGAATCTGCCCCGCGAGCCTTGCTTCGCGGTGCGCGATCCACGGTTTGGGCCAAAGGGTCTACTTAGGCGTCCCAACTCGCACACTGTGAACTCCAGAATGTACTCCGAACATGACCGTTCATAATATCTGATGCA